>OX383956.1:17235745-17835745 GCA_947532105.1 Athrips mouffetella
GAACAAGCAGGAAGGTTTGATAGAACTCTTTTAAAAACTCCCACCTGGATCGAGACTAAGCGGGCTTTTAGGGTCACTTTTATTTATTTATTTATTATTTCTTTTATTTATTAAGGTACACCGGCAGAGCGCATATCAAAAATTACAAAAAAACTTATTCAGTACTTACGTATTTCCCAATCAGGTTTCATGTCCGTCTGTCAGTCTGTCCGCGGATTAGTACTAAGGTATTCGGCAGAAACGAATTACGCGCATTATGTAAAAGGCGAATTTAAAAATTTCTCGACATTTTGTAAAATGCTAAGGCATTATGTGAAGCGACGCGTGTTTGCCTGCGACATCTATACAATCGTTCAACCTCGAATTCAACTCCCTTGGGAGATAAATAAAGTTTGAACACCAATTTACAATTCAAAATTCCTTTTTATTTACTAATTCATTATTTCATTTCCAATTCAACCCCTTGGATGCCTTTCAAAATATCCTTCCGTTAAAATTTTTAGGCACTTCTAATCTACGTGTCATCTTATGAAAATCAAGAAGACATCTGTTAATAATCTACACAATACCATAAAAAGACAAGCTTATGCGAAAGGATTGATGAGAGTAAAAGAAGCGAGTAATGTCCTCGACCTCAGTCTATCTTACTCAGAAGAAGCCTATTCACTCGCGATGCGACTTGAATAGATTCGGGTTATTTGTACTCACGAACGCAAACAGAGAATTCCACTCCTTACTAGAGTTGATTTTTTTAACTACGAAACTAAGACACTCTCGTTGCTCAATTCAATTGTTGTCTCAACTTGTTCATATCAACGTGTTTACACTCTTAAAATTGTTCATTTAATAAAAAATTAAGTCGCACGCAGCTTTTCTTATGGAGTTTTCAGTTATATTCGGGGACGCATTTGCCATTTGCTTGCTAAACGTCTACGAGTAAACTGCCAAACATCCTATTCCTTGAATCATACAATAAATTACCTATCAAAATTTTTAATATAAATAATTTATTAATTAAAATGAATATTTATACAAGGTGTAACAGAAAGGGTGCAGGATGTGATTCTGCCCATGAAACTGAACAACTTTCCCCATGGAACAAAGGTCGAAATACGAAAAAAAAATTTGACCTCCCATAAATGCGCTATCAGCTGATTTAGTTTCTATGGGAGGTTAAAAAAGTATTTTTCATATTTCGACCTGTGTTCCTCAGGGAAAGTTGTTCAGTTTCTTGGGCAGATTCACATCCTACAGGGTTGGTATACCCTTTTTTTACACCCTGTATATCATATTTTCTCGAATACAGCTTAATTTTATGAAAATGCTACTAATGTAATTAGCATAAACTCATTGCTTGCTTGCCGAGATTTAAAAAACCAAAATAAAGCACTTGTGCAGTAATATAATGAAAAAATACGCGTGTTCAATAAGCTGGAATATGGACCTTAACACAGTGCAAATAGAGTTGTTTTATGAGCGAATGTATTGAAAATTATATTCCGAATTAAATCTTCATCATTACATAACCACACTGAACAATAAACCAATGACAGACAACTTCCATCCATTAAATTTTGACAGACGTTAACTACTCGTAACTTAACTTTATTTGTAACAGCCAAAGTAACAGCTCTTTCAATCATTTGCGTTATTGAGGATGTCAGAAAACCATTACCTTACTATTCGAACAAACATTCGATGAATATCGACCATAAAGACCAAATCTATAAGATTTATTGGGTGGAGGCATACTCAGTCGTTCGAAAGACACCTTGTTAATATGGACGAGGCGTGAAAGAAAGGTGAAATCTTGATCTTTGTATCTAATGTTTCAATCGGCCCTTGAGCAATGATTGGCCAATTAAGTGATGCCTTCGTGTACTTGCTATGCACCGTATGCACCATTACCATTATTGGTTGATATTCCCCACATTCGCACTAAGCGCTCTGACACTTCTTTTATAGTCCGTACAGCTAAGGAGTGGAATTCTCTGCCTGCATCTGTGTTCTCGAGTTCATTTAACCCGAGTGAATAGACTTCTTCTGTGCAAGCTTGTTGCATCATTTCTGTCTTCGTAGCTAGATTGAGGTAAAATCACTTACGCTTAGTTAGTATTCTTGTCTCCTATTAAAAGTTATTTGTAGTACAAAAACGTTATTAATATATTCATCAATAACGAGTCCCTTACACAATCCTTTATCCGACTGCGGCAAAGCCAGTGTTTATATACATGTATTTCTTTAAAATTACTGCATAGAATTGACTTGTATGCCCTGTTGATTATCATTTCCGTTTTATTTTTAAATCATAACGATTTAATCTCAGAAGGTACATCAAGATGTTACGGTACAGTAAGGTACATAAGTTCGTGAGACTTCGTACCATTTCAAATTGCATTCAAAGGGTCTCGACAACGTTCGATACAATGACTATAATTAAGCCCAAAAGCCATTTTGTTCTACTTACAATTCGGGTACTTAGCCCTTCACCTATCACGTTTCCATTTGGATTGCCAAACCATAAGTAATAATAATGATAGGCTATTACCAAAGAGCGTAGATTCACTCTCACTCAAACATATTTTTAGCTGTGTAAATGTAACTAGCTGTTACCCGTGACTTCGTCCGCTTGGGAAAAGATAAAGAAAACGCATTTCCCCATGTAAATTCTCAAGCTTTCACTGATAAAAGTCTATTTAATGTTTTTTGGATCATAATCCAAACTTAACCTTTTCGAATTTCAGCAAATTCTGTTCAGCGGTTAAGGCATGAAAGAGTAACATACATACAAAATTTTACCTTCATAATATTAGCGTGATTAATCTGATGTGATTTCATAGTAGTGTATACTTAATGTGCCAAATGAGATTAATCAACTTTACTATCCCATCTCTATCCGTGGGTTTCGAAGAATATGACCAGCAGCATCCTTTTGCGAGAGCTACGATCACCAACTGCAATCCATGACACACTTGCTTTCGTGCCCTACCTCCTCAGTTTCCTGCACCAGGGAGGACCTTTTTGAAGGCAACCAAAGAGCTATTGCTGTAGCCACATTTTGGGCTAAGTTACTATAAAATCCATTGCCATTGATACGAAAATAAGAAGAAGAACCAACTAATACTAGGTCCATTACTAGGTCCACTGACAAGCGTAGTGACTCGGTACTTCTTCAAAATATACCAAGCATTTTTGCTAAGAAATTCTGAAGTTAGCTCCGTGTCTAGCAATGAACTTACACACTTAGATAGTTTCTACAAGCATTTACCGCTGGCAGTGGAGCCAAACCTTTACCCTACCACTTCTATTGCATCAGTTCCAGTAACCCACTTTGAGGGCGTTAGGTTTTTTGGAGCGGAAAGGTCTAATGCAAGATTAATTGTTAGAATGTGAAACTGACGGCTGCGCCGAAACAAGTTCCTGTTATATAGCGGAAAGTACAAAAATGTACTTATTCTCACATTTACTTTTTGAGAAATAAAACATGTTTTTCGAGTTAAGAACAGATTATTTCTGAGGTGACTGAATTGTCATTTAAAAAAACCTATAAAATAACTCGGATTCAGACCCTTATGTTTGTAAAAGATGTTGCCCATTCTGAAACAGGTACTTAATATAGCCATATTAATTACCATGAACGCCCTGAAAATCTCGACTCTAGAAGTATTCAACTGTTTATCTGAAATTCCAGGTTAACGATACCAGGAGGACAACCGCCAGTCATACAGTTACCGAGTGACAAAGAAGAAGAAGCAGCTGAAGCAGGCACTCGATTTCGCAGAACTGGGTCTGAACGTCTCAGAGATGGAGCGAAAGCACTACTTCGTCGAGTAGAATCGTTAAAGACACGTCGGCGAAAGCGCCAAAACCGTACCGAAGTTATTGTGTCATCACCACACTTTTTAGATGTACAGGCTGATCGGTATCCAGAGTTGAATTATATCGACATGACACCTACCACGCCGACGGCTTTCCCGTTCCCAGATTTTAACAGCTCGCCGTTGCACGCGCCTGCTATTCGGACGCAGCCTCCCTCACCGGTTGCTACGATGCCTCCATCGCCAATTGCCCCAATGGAACCAACCGCATTTTCACTGAATCCTCCATATGGCGACGATAGCTCAAGCTATGCTTCGGACGGCAGTATGAGTTCCAGCAATAAGAGCACAAAATCCAAGCTTGGGAGAGCAAAACGAATGTTCCATAGGGGACTGAAAAATGATGAACAAGCTGCCTTAAGTGACTCGGAATGTCAACCTGCTAGCTGGAGACACAATTATTACAAAGATCACAGCAGTTCACGCTCTGCGACTACAGAGGTTAGAAATATTTAACTTATTTGTAACAAAACAATAGATGAGTACTTATATGCCCATAAATATGACGACACATTTATTCGTATTATTTCTGTAGATATTTGTTGAGCCTCCATCTCCCGTGGAACTGAAACCAGATCCTCAAGTACTGAAAGAGGTGCAAAAATCTCCTGGTCACACTGCGCATCGACGGCAGGCGATTAGAACAAGCTCTCTAAACTTAGGGAAGGAAGGCCACAAGTAAGTTTTATTGCTAGTTTTTTCCCCTTCATGTTGTCGATTTTCAAAAAAATTGTGTAGCAACACTGCTGTTTATTAACGTGTCAAATTTATAAATATGTAACTAAATGGGGTTGTCAATATTCAGCACGCTTCGCTATTCCTCTTGGGATCCTGTGCGTAGTTACGTCTGTTGAGTAGTTCGTAACTTAAGTATTCACTTTAGCCAAGTAACCCTAGAGACTTAGTGGTGGCTTGGGAGTATAATTCAATTTTGTGTTTACTTAGTCTACTAAGTATTATCCGCTTCAAATAAATTGACAATCGCATTCTAGAATCCGAATTTGAATGCACTAATAATATTAAACATGTTCTTATTAGAGCATTCAAATTTGTAAATAATAAATAATTAAAAAGAACTTTATTCACCAAATACAAAAAGCTTCTTAAAAGTATAAAAATTAAGCTTATTCTAAGTTTGTTATACATAATGGTTGGTAAAATGGCAAGATAATCAGCAATACTGCTGGTTTTCAGTACTAAATTGCTATTTAGAAGACCCGCCAATACTGTAAAACTGTTACTGATGCTACTTATAACACTCATGGCAATGGCACCAACGATAAAATGAAGAAAAATTTTTGTTACGTTTTTAAGAATTATATGCTGCTTCATTTTATAAGAATTAATTGTGGTGCCGGCAAAGAATAGTACCAACCCATGTCTACCCATATTATAAACTGGAGGAAGGGCAGCAGCGTCTTTCTGTGCATCGTTCTTAAATATGTTACCATATTGTAATCTTATTTTATTGCGGTCACCAACAATCGCGATCCATGGTGCCAGCTGCAACGCTAACAAGTGTGGTGACTTTGGTACTTCCCGTCCATATTGTTCCTACAAAAGCTGTAATTTTATACATTGCATGGGATGTTGTGTTGATCTACTTCAACTGAGGTTGTAGCGAGGTTGTTGCAACGAGCGAGGCTGGTGGTGCGATTTGCGATCTCACTGAAATCTTTCTTAGCAGTTATCAAGCCGTTATAAACTTTCATGTTCGTTTTACGTAAAGTCGAATTACGGGGCTACAGACCTAGGACTTCTCTATACGCTACGGAGGGGGCAGTCTTTTTATCAAGGACCGTCTCGCTTTACAGGGGTGACCCCCTGGAGGGTCACGTTTTACTTTGTGGAACATAGTTCGATGTATAAAAATGTAAGCATAAATTCTACACATTTAGGTTCACATTTTTATATGCAGTAAAAACAATTACTAAAAATAACCAAAATAATGCTTATATTTAATGGGATAGCAAATAAACTGATAAAGAACCTTAAGTACATTTACTTTGCCATCTCTTTACAGAAATGTTTGAAACGGTCATTATTCGAACTGACTAATTGCTCTTGACCAGAGGTTCATTAGCCCTAAAGCGAATGAGTGTTTCTCATAAATAATGGAAGTAAAATGACCGAACCCGGTAACTTATTCGCATGCTAATGTGGCGCCGTGAGACTGACGTCTCCATAAGTTAAGGCTGCTCGTGCGTGAGACAAAAATATCTACTTATTTATGTTTTAATCATTGCTAAGACGAGCGAAGCAAGGAGGTCCGAAATCTTTGGCTAAGACGAACTGTTTACTGAAACAGTATAGTATTATATTATCTGTGCTGAAACTGACGAGGATAGATTTCTATAACGTTTAAAAGTAATGTAGGATTATTTAGGAATATGTCTGGGAAAATTAGCTTTCCCCGTGTTTTTAAGCATTTGTATTTTAGACAAAACCTACAGCGCCATCTGTTGGCGGGTAGCTTAGCTTGTTCACCCGATGATATTTTGAGGCGGTTATTATTGCGCGAAATACCATTATCTCCTGGGGATGGGGTTGGGGTGCGATAGGTTTGAAAAGTCTAAAAATCAATATGAGTGTAAGTTGTATGTTAGGGATAGCGGTTAAGATGGCGTTAGGGGAAGGGATAGGAATAGGGGTAGGGGCAGGGGCAGGGAGAGGGAGAGGCCTGCCTCAGCCTCTCCCTCTCTCTCCCCATCCCTCCCTCACGAAAAAAGTCGTGTAAAAATATTTGCAGAGGTTTTTATGGGGGTAAACGCAATAACACTTCGTGTACGACTTTTGTAAATACGCGAAAATAATTGTGTTCCTTGCAAAACGATTTGCTAATCGGTCCAATTTGTATGAAAAGTCGATATTTTTTTGCGAGTTTCGAAAAGTTTAAAAATACATTTAGCGAACAGAAAAGTCCCTAAAAGGATTTGCATGAATTGATTAAAACCCCGTATTTTCCGTGAACAAAGTTTCGATTTTGCCTGTTTCAAACTTGGTTATGGATATTGTTCTCACAGTCAATACTTGGAGTTAAAGTAAACTACCGAAGTAGCTCATTATCCACAAAACCACTTCCAGATTTCGCGATAAGAGTCTGAAGCGTGACAAGTCGGCATCCAGGAGCTCTGAGCTGGAAGGCAGCCCTAACTCAGCAGGGTCCAGGTCTCACGATGGAGACCTAGAAGATGAGGACGACGGTGTCGACCAAAAATCTAAAAAGTAAGTCATTAACATTCTCCCTACTTTTTGAGTCTGTCACTTAGTGTATAAGCAAAGCGATTTTTATGTGCAATGATGTGCTGTGTTCTGCAAAGAGTTCATAATATATCTAGTATAGACATCATATCCTATAAGTTACTTAAATTATTCATTTATCACTTTAAATTAATTTTTGCGAATTGCTAAGCGAAATAACCGTATTGTATTATTATACCTATATTAGTTGTATGTTTTTTTATAATTTGCTTATTATAAGTGCTTCAAGCGATTTGTAAGTTTTGCCTTTTTTGGCTATTAATTAACAACCTACATAAAAACTTTCGTACTTATATGGTTGGCACATTTTCGTTTCGTTCTCTGTTTCCCAGATACATTGCAAAGAACAAGTTAGCCGTTGTTTAATAAGAAAATTATCTAAGAAACGGGTGGTCTATGAGGAACCTTGTCGGAAACCCTTTTTTTTTTAAATGGGGACGTCGTTTGATAAAATAGTTGTTGTTATATTTTTATTTTCTGTTATATTTACGCTGACATGAGTTTATTGTTTTCAGAAATAACATTCAAAGATGGTATTCATTCCGTACGAGTGCAATAAACGGAGGCCCAAAGGCGAACAATTCTCTTCATCCTTCAGATAACGACGACACCAAAAGCCCTGAAGCATACGGTAAGTTTCAAGACTTATCTGGATCTTAGAAGTTGACGGTAACTTTTCTGATGAGAGCTCAGTTTTCAACCGCAACGGATAAAAACGCAAACATGGTTAATAATAGTATTTTTTATGGTTTAGTGGCTCGGGCAATGGCATCGCTTTCTTGTGGCCAACTTCACATCCTGAGGAAACTAGCTTTACTTCGCCTGACGGCATGTATGGAGCGCTACTGCCCCTCGCACAAGTCCGGCTGGAACTGGGAACTACCCAAGCTTATAAGAAAAATCAAGACCCCGGATTACAAAGGTAGTAAATTGCTGATAATTTACACACGGAAAAACTATCGAATAAACTTCAAAAGATATTCCATTTACCCATCGGGGAACTTTCTAATCCCTTTTAAACGCTTCGTTGCTTCGGGATAGACGAAGGTTCTCCTTATCCCATTTCTGAGGTGGATGGAATGTTTATAGTAATTTTACCAGACCGGTATTTAGTTTGATTTCCGCAGAGAAAAAAATTGCGAAGCGAAACTAGTTTAAGTGTGTGTGAAAATGCTTTTGCGAATTGTTGTTTTTTTTTTAAACTTAATCAGTGCTGAGCGGTTTTGTGATTTTCATTTACTTTGTCTTATAAATACCTACGGCCAGATAGTGGGCACTGTCTGGTCGCTCTGCGTACCAAAGCAACCGCTTCTTAGCACAGCGGCACGTAAAATATTGTACACGCCAAGGCCGAAAGTAAAGCCATTTATCGTCTACAGTTTTGCCTCGTGTTTCAGTATACGGCCTGCTTTGTGTGGGTTTATTTACTTTTCTGGCCTAGGCACGCAATGTTACTATACAAGGTGTTACAAAAAGAACCGTTAAGCCGAAAGGGCTTAATTTGTCCATCAAATCTGACAACTTCTTCCCAGGAACATAGGTTATAATGAAATACAAAAAAATCGACTTAAATACAAACCTGCCCAGATTGATGGAATTTCTTTTTCGTGTTTCGATATAACCTTTTTCGGAAAAAATTGTTCAGTACGAAGGACAAATCAGCAGCCTTTATTTTTTTGGTTGGTATTTTTTGTAACACGGTGTACAATGTAACAATTACATATTATATAAAAATTTTCTTCTTTCCAGACAAGACTGTGTTTGGCGTTCCGTTAACAGTTTCCTTGCAAAGGACTGGCCACGCTTTACCAAAACCCATCCAACAAGCTCTTAATTGGCTCAAGATCAACGCTTTGGAACAGGTAATTAACTTCACAAAGTACAGTCAAGAGCGCCTCAAGCTTTACACATTTCACTGCTGTTCTTATTTCTATCACCGTTGAAGTAATATCGCGCTGCAAGTGTCAAGCTTGACCTGCACTTGATTGCACCTTCTATTTCTACGAATAGATTTCATTCGTGTAATCTGTCACTTAACCACTTTTCGCTCCGACTGTACAAAACCTGCCAGGTTTCGGATTGCCAGACCAACGTTTTGTGGACCTAGTAGGCCACTACTATCGCTACAAAAAGTGTCAAATTTCGTGTACTAGATGACGTAGGATAACATGCAGTGCCCTTAAAGTCTAATACGTTTTACCCGCTCTCCCGAGCTGTCGCGTACCATACCTGCCAAACATATTTTAATAGATTTTTAAAGCGAGTTGAAGTGAGACTTTTGCCTTTGTGTTACTGCAGCGAGCGTGATAAATCGGATTATTGGCGTCACGATGTTTTCCACAATTCATGTCACATGAAAGAGATTAGCGAACGAGGGTCAGGGTGGTACTTACACCCAAGTTCTCTGGGGTCGATTCAGGCGCGGCCGCTAAATATCCTAAATTTATTTAAGTGTCGCTAAACCGATTGGTATTCTGTACGCAACTGTCAAAATCAAATGACGGGAGTAAATTGATTTTGACATTTATAAATTTTAACCAATCTACTAAATTGCCGTTTAACTAAAAAATTGGTATTCCCACAGAATACTAAATAAATGCAGAAAGTACCTACCCTAATTAGCTTCGTTATTGATGGCACCCAATACAAGAATGTTATCTATATGTCGCTGGCAAATCGTATAATTCGCCGTTTACAAACGGCGGGCAAACTGTAAACGGTCGGCAAATTGCAAAACGGCGCCGTCAGATTGTTAACGGGTTTTGATCACTGGTGCATTTTAGATTCGTTAGCCGCGGTAGGTTATCTTTCGACCACATCGCACGAGCCGAGAGAGCGAAGTGAGCGTTTCGCGGTAGCGGCAGGCGAGTGGCAGAAACGAATTACGCGCTGTTTTGTGAATTGCCGCGGCATTATGTGAAATGACGAATTATACAATTTGCCTGCGACATATACACGTTCGATTTTCAAATTTATTTACTCGTCTCGTTACGAGTATAATAATAAGTGATGAATTTCTCTATAGATGGGGATCTTCAGAAAAGCGGGCGTAAAATCGCGGATCGCGAAACTACGGATTATGGTGGAGGCTGCCGGCGCAGCGAATGCGGCTTTCGCTATCGAGAACATGAATACCATAGACCCGACCCAGTCGAGCCTCAACTTCGACGGAGCTCAGGCTCATGATGTCGCCGATTTGGTTAAACAATACTTCAGGGAGTTACCAGATGCACTCCTCACTAATAAACTTAGTGAGACATTCATAGCAATTTTTCAACGTAAGTCGTGTTTTCTTTTTGATACATCAAAATAAAGCACATCATTTTGATCTTTTTGCAATCTAAACGTAAATTTAAATAACATTAATATTTCTGAATTTGTATTAACACGATTTATTGTCTTTCCAGATGTACCAGAGCCACTTCGGCCAGATGCGGTGCAATGTGCTTTGCTCCTTTTACCAGAAGAACATTTGGAATCCCTGCATGCATTCCTAATCTTCTTAGCGGAGGTTTGTATGGTGATACTCGAATCCTTTAATTACATAAACGCTTCAAACCTTGTATATTACTCCAGTAAAAATACGGTTTTGCAAAACATTAAATGTTAATAGCTACTTTTTTGTGTATATCGTATCTAAATATGATGTTAAGACACAATATTTACGAATCCACCTAAAATTTAAATCGGAATATTTTTTCCAAATACAGCTTAGGCAAAAATAGTAATAGACAATTATATACTTTATATCATAGATAAACGTATATTTTACACATAGGCATCAAAATCCACCATAAATATATTTAAAAATATATATATTTTTTTTCAAAATATAATATCGACACTTATTTTCATATATAAGGCCCAATAAAGTCGAGGTAAAATAATAGAAATAAACTGAGCTAAACTTAACCCTTTTAAATGTAAGTGATTCTTATATATATTCACAGAAATCCCATACAAAATAAAAATAAAGTCTTGTAATCGGTGGTTTACAAAGATTTTTTAAACATTTATGTTGGATTTGCCAAAAATGTGAGTACTTAGCAATATTTCAATTATTAGAAAGCAAAACGGCTCCATTACTATTTTTGGTTGCGAAGATAAACTTTATTGAAATTGCGTGGTATAAAAGTTAAATAATACAAAAAAGGTAATATTTTTAGGTGGATTCATGTATAATGTGAAAGTATGTATACATAGCAAGCCGTAAATAAAGACAATAATCTATTATTAAATCCTGTACCGTTATTCGAAACCTATACATAAATACATGAGAGTAGCACTTCCGTTTTCCTCAAGTACCGCTAACTTCAGTGCGTTTCCCTATTGGTCGACCCTCCCTTCCACCGCCAGCAGGCGAACCGACCTGAACGTAGGCCGGGCTCGCTTCGAGCTCATTGGCGTCTGTTTTCCTCGACGCGAACGGTCGTCTTCAGAAGATCTGGCATTCTGTCCACAGTGACGAACAAATATATACGACGACCGTTAAAATTGTATCGCAAATTTTAAAAGTAAGGTTTTAAGAAATCTTCTTTTATCTAACTGTGGTAAGCACAACGATTTTTATCGTTCGTTTTTATTATTTTCTACCCTCGAGTTTTATTTTATTTTCGAGGTGATTGCGTTTTTTTTCCCAGTGATTCATTACAGTTTTATTGCAGTAATAATGAATAATTCAAATGACGATAACGACCCGAAGGAGAAAGATGATTCAAATGTACATAATAAAAAGGTGCGACGCATGATTCCAGCTCGAGTTCTAGTTCGAGTTCCAGTTCAAGCTCAAGTTCCGACTCGAATTCATCTTCAAGGAAGAATCGTCGACGTCGCCGTCGCCGCCAAAACCGTATGTTGAAAAAACTTTCTAAACAGTTTTCTGATTTGCGTGATCAAGTGCAAAATAATCAAATTCCGCCTTCAAGTACCCCTATGTGTAATTACGAAAATGATGTGCCTGTGTTTCTCGATCCCAATGTTAGCGGTTCTTTGTATCGCGACTGTCAGTATGACTCGCCCGTTTCTGACTCACAAGCTCAGTCAAAGGCTCAACCCCAACCGCAACCCGACCAATTTGATGCAAAATTCAAACTACAAATGGACACAAATGTGAAAGAACCTTCTGTTCCAATTACGCCAGAACCGTATTTACGTACGTTGAAAAGTATTCAAAGGTTTGAAGAACCTACCTGGTGTGAAATCCGTTATGCTGATACACAAAAAACGTACTGCCACTCGCCAGGCTTTGTTGAGCTCGAGGCGAACGAAGAGGTTAAGCAATATGAAACCTCTAAAAGTATGCTGTACGCCGAAAGATCATTCGCTGCGGTAACTTATACCCTATTAAAACAAAAAGAAGTACTTGAAGACGGACTCTCTAACCTTTTAAAATGGATTTAAGAGTCTGAGAATGTTACAGTTTTAGATATGAAAAACAAGATCGAAGACATCTTTATTAAGGGCGATTTTCACAAGGTCTCGGTGGATGCCTTGCAGCTAGTGTGTGGCCATAGAGCAGACCTCATTCAACAAAGAAGGGAGGGAATTTTAAGACATGTGAAAGACCCTCTTGTTAAAACTACCCTCAGAAAAATTCCTCCATCTTTCTCAAACCTATTCGCAGCTGATCACTTCACTTCAAATTTGGAAAAAGCCGGAGGTGTTAGAAAGAACTTCTGGCCGCAAGCCAAGACAATGGAAACCTCGAGAAATCAAAGCCGCCCTGCGCAAGGGCCTCAAAACACATATCATAATTTGCCTGCGCAAGGCAATAATAACAATTATAATAAAAAACGAGCACCTGCGCAAGGTGCCCCTGATTTTCAACGGTATTACCTACCCGCGCAGGGTCATTACCACCAACAACACCAATGCTGTCCTGCGCAAGGACCAAGCAATATTGGGAATAAAAGAGGGGGTTACTCGCGCAACAGTGCCCCGTTTCGGGCAAGACACGGTACGTCATCTTACCCAGAACAAAGAAGTGGCACTAAGCGATCATCTTCTCCCAGCTACAAGAACAAGTCCAATAAACGTCGCAAATATTGACTCGCGGATTTTCCGGGCAGGGCAACTTCAAAACTTTGTACATGTGTGGCAAAATATGAAAGCACCGCCATTCATACTAAAGATCATTCAAGGTTATCGAATACCCTTTCAAAAGAAACCGCCCCTTGTAAGACCCGGACAAAAGTTTGCAGTTCCAACATCACCCGAAATGACAGAAGTAATTCAATCCATGAAAAAACAAAAGATCTTGGAACCAGCTCAAATAAGCGCCAGCTTTTTGTCAAGCCTGTTTCTTGTAGCCAAGACCGACGGCTCGCAAAGACCGATTTTCAACTTGAAGGCACTAAACAAGTTTGTTCACACAGACAAGTTCCAGCTGATAAATGTACTCAAGGTTCCGGATTTTCTGCAAACCAGGGATTGGCTTACAAAAATAGACTTGTCACAGGCCTATTTCCACCTACCCATCGCACGGTCGCACAGGCGTTTCCTAAGACTGGTATACGAAAACGAACTACTACAGATGACTTGTCTGCCATTTGGCTTAAGTTCGGCGCCAAGAGTTTTTGCCTCAGTGACAAACTGGATGGCGCAAAAATTTCGAGACCAGGGCATAAGGATACTCGTGTATTTAGACGATTTTCTTATCGCTCACCAAGACCATCACACCCTGGTCTTGCAAACAAAACTCGTCGTCAAGACTTTGTTTCAATTGGGCTGGCAAATCAACTGCCAGAAATCCGTATTCGAGCCCCAAACTTCTATCGAATACCTAGGAATCCTCTGGGATCCATGGCACGACGAGAAGCTTCTTCCCGAAAAGAAAATTATGAAAATTGGACATCTGGTACAGAAAGCGAGAGATCAAACAAAGCTGAATCTTGTAGAGACTCAGACGCTTCTGGGGGTTCTGAATTTTGCCAGTATCGTGGTGCCTCGCGGGCGACTGAACCAGCGAATGCTACAACGCTTCCAGAACTCGATCCTCAGAAGTCATCCAAAGAAACGCTGGTTTTTGCCACCAATGGCCACTCAAGAACTTCAATGGTGGGCACAAAACTGCCAGAACTCGTCGCCCTTAAAAATACCGCCTCCCTCGCATTTTCTAACAACCGATGCATCGGACTTGGCTTGGGGAGCAAGATTGAACAATCTGAACCTGTCGGGAACATGGACAGAAACAGAAAAACATCTCCATTGCAATCAGAAAGAGTTGTTAGCAGTGTTGAAGGTCCTCGAACAAGCCCGAACTTTAGGTATTCACAAAGCGTCAATCTTGCTACAGAGCGACAGTCGTACTGTCGTGGCCTACTTAAGAAACGAAGGCGGTACTCATTCGGAACCCTTAATGAATTTGACTTACAGAGTCTACCAGTTACTGGACCTCCACGAGATACACCTCAGGGTCTATCATTTACCCGGAATATTCAATTGCGAAGCAGACCGTCTATCGAGATTACAACCGCCGCCAGAGTGGCACCTGTTACCCAGAGCGACAAAGATAATCTTTGCAAAATGGGGGCAGCCGAAAATAGATTTGTTTGCCTCTCAAACCGCTCATGTAGTACCGACTTATTCAACCCTAGATCAACGAGATCCCCGGGCAGCGTTTTACGATGCTCTGAGCAGAGACTGGACATTCAAGATAGCCTGGGTGTTCCCTCCACCTTGTCTAATTCCGAAAGTACTATTTCACTTGAACCAGGCAAAGGGAGTTTACCTGATAACCGCTCCGAGGTGGGAGAGAGTTTATTGGCGGGCCGACCTGAAGGCCAGATCATTAGCCCCTCCTCACACGATTTGGAACTTAGAGCAGGTACTTCTGGACACAACAACTCAAGAACCTCCCCCGAATGCGACGAAAATGACCCTAGAAGTTTGGAAGTGTGCTGGTGGACTAGGGATCTGACGAATTGGTCCCCAGATCAAAGACGTTTGTTGTTATCAAGTTGGCGAGAGTCTACATTAAAGACCTACAAGGTTGCTTGGAATCGTTGGTGTAAGTGGGCACAATCAAGTAATGTAGACAATACCGGTCCTAGCGGCTCAAATTTAGCCAGGTTCCTGTCGGACCTTCACCAAAAAGAGGGTCTAGCGTACAGTACCATATTACTCCACAAGTCTGTTGTAGCTACCTTCACCAGAACTGACGTGTCTGGATCATTATCTAGCCATAAGTTAGTGCAACAAGTTTTAAAGGCAATCGCGCTAAAGCGTCCCAAAGATCCGAAGCCCCCAATATGGGATGTCTCAGTCCTGACATCTTTTTTACAGGCAAGGCAAACGTTAGATGACAATCTGTTCGAAGTTTCAAGACACACTGCGATTTTGCTTCTCCTCTGCTCCGGCAGAAGGATCCATGACCTAACTCTACTGTGCGTTGACTCACAGCACATGACCGAATCAGATGACAGTATCACCCTATGGCCAACCTTCGGCTCAAAGACGGACTCTGCAGACAACAGACAGTCAGGTTGGAGGTTACTTAATTCTGGTCAGCCTTTGTCTACAAATCCGTATCACTGGGTGAAACAACTTATCACTATCGGCGAGCATCGTCGAACCGTTGGCAAAAGTACAAGGCTGTTTATTACCGTAAGAGGCGAACCTCGTCCAGCCAGTCGCACTATTTTAGCAGGATGGGTAAAATCCCTTTTACGAGACGCAGGTATTAAGGCCTCTCCTGGGAGTGTAAGAGCAGCCGTGGCTTCAAAAAATTGGATAGAAAACTTTCCTCTAGATCAGATCCTACAGCAAGGAAATTGGCGATCGGGAAATACCTTTCGACAATTTTATCGCAGAGAAATTTACCAGCCCAGCTCCGGGAGTTCTAAAAGTTTGAGTAATAACTTCCAATCAACGTGATATTCCTCAAATTACAAGGGTTATTTCGACAATTACATACTTATATAAAAGCCCTTAGTTACTGTGGTTGATTTGTTCTGTTATTGTTTCCTAAGTTGTAATAATTAAAACAACTTAAGATGACCTTTATGTTAAATTTAATTGCAACAATCTTGCCTATGTATCTTTTTAGTTTGTGTTAATTGGTTGATTCGTTCTGTTAATGTTTCCTACGTTGTAATAATTAAAAACATCTTAAGGTGTCCTTTCATGTTTTGATTGCAATATGGCCTATGTATCTTTCTTGTTTCTGTTCATTAATTATTCCTTAATTGGCCACAATGCTAACACTTATAGTCTAAAATATATGTGTAAGTGATAGGACTCCTCTTTAGTTGTTCTAACATAATATCATAATAAATATGCAAGTGAATAAATAAAAGTCTATTTTTAATTTAAATATAACCCTTTTAATATCTTAATATGATTATGTAATATAAAATACAAATCAAATTCCGGATTGCTTTGTTCATCCTCTATCATATACATAGGTACACACCTCTTAAATACATTGGCGTCTCTGTCTCATAGATGCTGAAAAACATATACCATCCACCGCCAGGCGATATCAAACACTTCTCATGTATTTATGTATAGGTTTCGAATAACGGTACAGGATTTAATAGAAGCGTTTTACCTCACAATAAAACGCATATTAAATACTTACCTTATTCGAAACCTATACAATAAGTCCTGCCTGGCAGACTTGCAGCCGCAATGAGCTCGAAGCGAGCCCGGCCTACGTTCAGGTCGGTTCGCCTGCTGGCGGTGGAAGGGAGGGTCGACCAATAGGGAAACGCACTGAAGTTAGCGGTACTTGAGGAAAACGGAAGTGCTACTCTCATGTATTTATGTATAGGTTTCGAATAAGGTAAGTATTTAATATGCGTTTTATTGTGAGGTAAAACGCTTCTAACATTTTTTTCCGAAATTCCATATTTTTTAAATCTTTGGACGGCAAAATAAATAAATACATGGGGTACATTTAGGTGGATTCCATTAAAAAGCTTTACACAGAAATACGAGTATAATCTATCGATCTGAAAAAGAAACACGGCTATTACAAATTATTTCCGTTTCGCCATACAATGCTCTCGTTATTTTACTGGAGTATATACCTAAAAACTAATTTGTTACTATCAGGTGGCAGAGAAATCGGAAATAAACCAAATGACAGCGTCCAACTTAGCGGTATGCCTGGCACCAACCCTACTGCGGCTTCACCATGCTCCGCCGGCGACTGGCAGTACTAAGGAAGGCAATTCGAACAGGTATAGTATGAGAAATCCAGAAAATACAAGGTTTGGTTACGTTACCTTGTATGGAAATGTTTGTGCGTTTTAGCAAAGTCGTAGAACAAAAGTTGTTGCTTTTGATCTCACATGTCAGATACCAAAAAACCGGCTAAGTGCAAGTCGGACTCGCACACTGAGGGTTCCGTACCACCACATAATCATAATTGTATTAGTTGAAATTTCAGTAGGTTAATGTGCTAGATTTTTTGAGTCCGACATGCGCTTGACCAAATTTTATTATTTGGTGTTATTTTATAGCTTATTAACTATAAACATAGCAATTTTCAAGTTTGTAAGGGTTCCCGTTTTTAAAATAGAACTAAAACAAAAATCGCCTCCACGACCATCTAACTTGACCCCTCTCTTATATGAATTTTCCTGAAACGGGAGCTCACCACAATTGGTTACCATTAGTTGTGAGTAAAGTTGTAATATTTAATGATTTCAGATTTTTCCCTTTATTTGTACTGTGAGACCTAGCTTCTTGCCAAATTTCATAATTTTAGGTCAACGGGAAGTACCCTGTAGGTTTTGCTTTTTTGCATAAATGTATGGAGATGAGGACATAAAAAGCCATATCTTTTGATTGCGTCGTTGTAAAAAATTGAAATTTTCAGATCTTGTGTGGTTCATAGACCCTAACATATGGTATTAATTTCAACCTGATACCTTTAACCGTTCGTGAGATAAAGGGTCTTGACAGACAGACAGACGGACAACAAAGTGATCCTATAAGGGTTCCGTTTTTTCCTTTTGAGGTACGGAACCCTAAAAATAGCCTTATACCATAATCTATGCTTATACTTAGTTCGTGCATCTTAAGAATGGAGTGAGTCATCGCTGTCCGCCGCTGGTGGCCAAGCCTCGTAAGCAATCAGGTCGCCTAAAGTTATAAAGTAAATGCACAATGACTATAACTGAAGGCAAACCTTCGAAAGAAGCGGTTGTTTCCGTTTTGTGTTACCAAAAAAACGAAAAAAAAAAAATTTATTTTTACATTTTAACTCCATTGTGAATACATCTTTACCATGCATTTGCATGGTAATGTATGGGTATCTTACCACTAGTCCGTCATTCACGGTGCGTAGATACAAGAGGGATGGTTTTATTCTACGCAGATACGCTCGCTTACATCGGCATGTGAATAATAATAATAAATAGGTAACGAGCTTAAAATAGCCAAAGATAAACTTTATACTTTATCAAATGGGACTGTGTAAGTGCATTATTTGTGCAAGGAAAATAGACACTGGTGGGGATTTAATCTTGAGACGAACCTATATTGCAAGTACGGTCGTTCCCCGCTAGCATGACCCACAATTTTTTCCCTTCTGGCCTAACACATGTAACAACAATTCGATTTGCTGTCGACACGACACGAGAAGAAGAATGAGATAGTAGATCCGCTGCGCAACAGTATAGAATGTTTGATAAAATTTCAATAACCAATGCCACCATTTTGCCCCACCGAATGCGATAATAAATCCCATAGAATACATGAAACATTCATGTATTCTATGATAAATCCGCTACGCACCAGTTGTATCGAAAGTTTAATAGAAAGCCAATAACCAATGCTTCAAAATAACAGGATGGTGATTGAAAACGTGGCTGACCAGCGGCAAATCAGCGAGAGCCGGGCAGCTCACGCGTGCTTACTGCTCCTCATCCAAAAGTACCAGCAGCTATTTCTGGCACCCGCAGACATGCTGGCCCGCTGCAAGTTCAACTACTTCGAAGAAAGCGTACCAGTGAGTAAATTGTAACTAAGGAGGAGGAATAAATTTTGAAAACTTTAGCGGCGCTTGCCACTTTTTTAGATGGGTAAAAAATGTTAAACTCGCGTCAGATGTCGCGTCAGATCCGTAGCCTGATCGAAAAAGCGTCAACTGTCAACCGTGAACTGTTGTTATTACAATACGGGTTTTTATTCAGTGACATCAAAGAAGTACGCGAGCAATGGCGCGATTGACCCTTACAAAAAGCATAGTATTCAAAAATGCAAGTTTTCACTTCTGCCGGCACTCCCGGAGTGCAACCCGTCCTTTTTTTTTAGATGGTATTCTTAATTAACCATTGCAACAATATAATTCATGGACACAACCTTTACCTACGATTTTTTAAAAGTATCTGAACAGATTCAATTTCGTTTCAGGTGGCATTGGAAGAGCTAGGAGCAGATTTTAGTCAAGACTGGAGGGGATTCCAGCAAGCCTGCATTAAAGCTTTGTTGAAAGAAGCCAAAGAAAAGTGAGTTGTTCCATACAATCATACTTACATCTCTAATGTAAAGAGTAGGTGGTTACTTAGCTGTATTTTCTAAGAAACCTCGTAAACCTAGAGATTATTATGGTACTTATTGTAAAATTTTTCATGCTTTTAGAATCTGTGGCCGATCGGGAAAGAGGTGAGACATTCGGTGTTAGAGCGAACATTTGTCCATTCTTCATCGTGTTCCTAGATACTCAATCGATTCTGTTCTTTACATTACCTTTTAGGACCTGTTTATAAGACGCAAGAAATAACTTGAGAAGAATGCATGCCTAAAAAGTCTCCGATCAGGATAATCTCTTTAACGCGGTCGCAGGCAGAGCAGAGGTGTTGCGAATATAAGACATTTTATTGCGTCACAAATACAAAACTTCATTAGTATTGTTCCTTGCGCGATAACATGGTGTACTTAGCTTTGTATTGGTAAAGTGCCAAAAACGGCCACTTTTAGAACTTTACCAATTCTATGCAATACCATCCAATACCGAACAAAAATAAATAATTTTTTTTTTTCTTTCTTTTCTTTCAAACTAATACAAAACTATTTACTTACGTTAAGCTAAGCTATAATTTGACGGGTTATAAAATATAGTACTACCCTATATTTCTCATTAAGTTCTTTGTTTTATCAAATTTAATTAGGCCCTTACAAGGTGTAAAGAACAGAATAAAAAATTTCATTCGACATCATGCACGCATCTGCATTAGTGAAGCTGGCCACTAGGTGTCTGTTGGTATATGACTGCAGCTAGAATTTCAGTAGCTATATTCTATTAGCCATTCATTTAGATTTCGAGTTTAATATTAAAGGTGCACTTATCAAGGTTTTAGATAGGAATAATTTATAAAAAGAAAGTTGGTAGGCATGTACTAATAAATATCTCTTCAGAATACAGTTGGGAGGGACTTTTCTTATAGCTAAGATCCCACGACAAGATTATGCACCTATCTGTTATTTGAACGAAATGTGGTTTATATGGAAGGTTATACATGGGGTCATACAACGCCCTAGGGTTGCCTATAAATTTCTTGCCGCAAGTACCTCAAAAACACATATCAACATTTTGGTTGTATGGGAACAACCCCTTCATAAATTTTGGCAGAGCAATGGATATTGCCGTAAGATACCTTAAATAGAGATTCTCGGTCATGTAAAGTTTCGTCAAAATCGTTTCCGTTTAGCCGTTTCCGAGATAATTGCAGTTTTATTGTTTTTTGTATGAGAGCTACCCTCAAAATGAGAGCCAGCAAGAAACTACTCAAAATGCTGTAATAAATTTGCCTAAAACTCCTCAATTTTAAATTTGGTGCGGTTCAGACCTGTCGTTTAGCCGCTAGGCTCATTTTTAGGGTTGCTGTCATACAAAAAAAAAAATGCCTTTATCTCGGAAACAGCTGAACCGATTTTGATGAAACTTTGCATGACCGAGAATCTCTATTCAAGGTATCTTACCGCAATATCCATAGCTCTGCCAAAATTTATGAAAGAGTTGTTCCCATACAACCAAAATGTTGATATGTGTTTTTGAGGTACCAACCCTAGGGCGTTGTATGACCCCATGTATAACCTTCCATATATACCACATTTCGTTCAAATAACAGATAGAAGCATAATCTTGTCGTGGGATCTTAGCCTATTATGTACACTCGGGGAAGAAAAATGTTCGCCAGTTTACAAATTGATTCCTTTAACATCGCGAGCACATATTACCTTTTGAAACTGTAATAAAGATTCGAATATTGCATACAAAAGTTACTGTTCGAAAATAAAGTTCAAATTAATTCAGACCTTGTCCAAGAAGATTGTATCATATAAAAATTTTGATAAATTAAAACCTTCGTGTTGGTTTGACTTCATCTCTTTGGTTACGACAGTTAAAAAGCTATTGTCATTCTTAGTGTCTTTCAATGTCATAAATTGAAGTGTCTGTCACTTTATTATTGAGTTATATGTCACATTGACGGAATGGAATCTGTGAAATCTCTATAGAGTTTTATGTTCTAATAAAAACTATAAAGTATAAAACTCTGTAGTGGGAAAAACAGACAATACCTTATTTTGCACCAAACGTTACATTTATTTAAATATTGGCAGTACTGTTTCTTGTACAAAGATGTTGGTATGAATGATTCTGGCACTGGTGCGAGCGAAAACCAATCTTAAGGTGACCAACATTTTTCTTCCCCGAGTGTACATGTAATAGTTATATTAACTAAAATGTCTTCGCCTAAAAAGGCATGGACAGCACAACTATGACTGTTGCACGTGATTGTAACAAAATTTATGTCATAACAATTCAGGGAACCAACTCTTGAATATATCTCCAGGTGATAAAATATCTCTTTTGATATTTGAAAAAATCAAATCAAACTATTAAAAAGTAAATAAAAAACTATGAAAGTTGACAATTATATACTACTCATATTCATCGAATATCAATCTTCACTTTTTTAAAGAATATTAATTTTGATTTTTTTGAGTGGTATTTTAACACCCGGTGATATTCCAGAATTGGCTCCTAGGCCGTTGAGTCACTCACGCGACGGGCAAGGAGTACTCTGATTGACTACTCTCAATACAAATCAAATGATAGCATATCCAAGCGCTTCCCGCCTCGAGCGTGTTTTGTTTGTCCTCTTACGACATTTTCATCTTGTGTCAAAGCTATACAGCATGTAACGGAAAGGTGTGATGATAATACTGAAGGGTGTGAACCTGCCTTTGAAACTGAACAACATATTCCAGGAAACATAAGTCTAAATACGAAAAACTAAGTTTAACCTCCCATACAAACTGCGCTATCAGCTGATGCAGTTTCTTATAGACTTTAAGGGCACTGCATGTTATCCTACGTCATCTAGTACACGAAATTCGCAACTTTGTAGCAATAGTGGTGGCCTACTAGGTCCACAAAACGTTGGTCTGCCAATCTGAAACCTGGCAGGTTTTGTACAGTCGGAGCGAAAAGTGGGTTCCTGATAGAGTACACGAATGAAACCTATTCGTAGAAATAGAACGTACGTATGTAAGTAAAACGTAACAGGTCTGCCTTGCATTCTCTTGGCAGTTTCACCAGTCCGACCAAATTTGTGGTCCAATCACATCTGACCACATTTGTGGTCCGACTAGCGAAGCTGCCAACAGGATGCAAGGCAGACCTGTTGTTTTTTACTTATATAGGTACCTTCTATTTCTACGAATAGATTTCATTCGTGTAATCTGTCACTCAACCACTTTGAGCTCCGACTGTACAAAACCTGCCAGGTTTCGGATTGGCAAACCAACAATTTGTGGACCTAGTAGGCCACTACTATGGCTACAAAGTTGCAAATTTCGTGTACTAGATGACGTAGGATAACATGCAGTGCCCTTACCTACAGTTTATTAGGAGGTCAATAATTTATTTCGTTCTACGACTTACGTTTCTTGGGAAAAGTTGGCAGTTTCATGAGCAGATTCACACTCTATAGTATTATTACCTTTCCGTTACAGGCTGTAAACAGGGTATAAATACAAAAGCATGCAACAGCTCATGGGTGTGCTCTGACCACGGAACACAACAAATTTTCCAATGAACCATGAGTCGACATTAGAGTATTTTTTTTGGCTTCTCCATACAAACCTTCAACAGTCGACAGTGCATTTCGTACGGAGAAACAAAAAAATCTCCGATTTCGATCCATGTTTCTTTTGAAAAGTTGTTTAGTTTTGTGATTTGAGCACACCCTTGAGCACTTGCTACATCTATTAGTATGTGCCAACGAAATCGTTTTAAACTCTTTTTAACGAATGGAAGCTAAGTAAGATTCTTTTATTTACTCGGACCGAAAAAGGCTGGAGTAATGAGCGATTACCATTAATGCATACCAGGGATAGTATGACAATCTAACATAATGATAATATTTCAGGTCTCGCGGTTGGATGACTGTGTCAGGAGCCGCCCCTCATGTGGAGCTGTGCTGCAAGAAAGTCGGTGATGGACATCCATTAAGGCTCTGGAGGGCTTCAACTGATATAGAGGCTCCTCCTCAAGAAGTTATTCAAAGGTTTGTAAAATAAATGCAAAGCTATGGCTATGGCAAAACCACGTGTGGTCTCTGCCTACAAAATCAAATTTAGAGTTACTATTGATATCAGTGTTCAACTTCCATAAGCAATAACAAAGTCAAGTACCTGCCGGGGTGACCGAACTTCGGTCTGTACAATCTTAATCGCAACCAACCATTACATAGCACTGTATGCAGGGCTTATGCATCGCGCTTTCAAGAAATCCTAAAAAAAGCCGGCCAATGCGTGTCGGGTCACGCGCAGTATAGGCTTCCGTAGTTTTTTAGGATTTTTTATCGCAAAGCAGGTTATTTAATTAACTATATTATAACATTTACCTATAACATAAATCTTTTACCTCCTGATGCTCAGCGAGGTTCTAGCACCTGATTGCTATTGCTATTTTTATTATTTCCAGTTTTTCGACTGCAGCTACATTTCCAATAACAACCGTTTAGCTAGCAGGGTAGGACACTCGACTCCAACAAAAAATTGCGCTTCCAAGCTAAATATTTCGAAAACGGATCCCTAAATCGAAAAATAATATTAGAAAACTCACATTATTTTTATAAGACCTATCGCACGATATCCCACACGATAGGGTACACAAAAAAAATTCACCTTCTACGGGAAAATTCAACTTCTACGGGAGGCACCCTAAACATTTTTTTTTCAAGATTCTATTTTACTACTTTTTCGGCGTAGATGCAATCTATATCGAAAGTAAATTACAGCTTTCTAGTACAAAGGGTCGCTTAGCCGCGGACAGACTAAAAGGGTTCCTTGTTGACTATATAAGGAACCCTAAACACGGTGAAAACGAATTTTTCCACGAATGTGAATCTGTGATATGTAGCTCGTTTTTTCGACCCTGTAAACACCTATGTAGTAAATTTATTAGAAATCGTTAGAGCTTTTTTCAAGAACGTGGTTGTAAATATGTACTTATTTAAAAATATTGCTATCCGCCGTCCACTAGCGCCCCAAGTTAAAAAATATTACTCGCTGAATAATTCATAATATTTATTTGCAAGTCACTGTACAACAGAAGCTAAAGAGCAAGTGACGCCCTGCAAGGGCACAGCAAACGAGATGACTAATTGCACATTTTTCTTTTAAAATGTATAGTCGAGCCATTAAATTAAATTGAATAAAAAATTAAAATTAAGGCACGTTTAACAATTGACAATAATATAATAATAATTTTATATGTCATAAATTTTTAGTAAGTATAATGTTTTAAAGTTTAATTCATAATTGTAATAGTTGTATTTTAATAGTTGTAGAGTCATCGAAGCATTTTATTATTTAAACAAATTTGTCGTCAAAGAATTCTTTTATATTGTAGTAACATTTTTACAAGATTTTTTTTCAATTGTAAGTTAAATATTTTGGTTTTTCTGTGTTTTTTAAATGTAATACACATAGAGTAACACGATTTTCGCGCGCAAAGCCCGGGTAATACAAAACTTATCAAAAATCCAGAAAGACAGATTGAAGTAAGGGTACCTACCCTTGTTTATTTAAAAACCTGTCAATTCTGTAAAATATAGTTCATTGTAGTTACAGATACAAAAAGTGCGAGAAACGGGCACTTTTACCAGTTTTTGTATGTGCAACTACTTACAATGAATTTTACTTTACATTATTAATAAGTTCTAAATAAATAAGGGTACCTTTACTTCGGATTTTTGATAAGTTTTGTATGCAGCGAGTAATATTTTTTTAACTGATGGGGGGCTAGTGATCGGCTGGTAGCCTCTTAATAGTGAGTCTCCTCTTAAGCACCTGGGCGACCGAGCTTAGCTCTTCAATATTCTTAACCGCAACAGATGGTGCTTATAGGGTTTCTGCATTACGCAGTTTTTAAAAAAACGGATAAAACATTTTTTCCAGACATGACACCTAGCTAGATAGATTTTTCCACTCCTTCGCCCCCAAAGACCTCGTATAGTAAATCTCGTCGAAATAATTAGAGCCTTTTTCCAAAAACCGATTACAAATTATGTTATACAAATATACATTGGTCGTTTATATTTTTATTTGATTTTACAGAATTCTTCGAGAACGCCACATATGGGATGACTCTCTTGTAAAATGGCGAGTTGCCGAAAAACTGGGAACCAATGCTGAGGTTTTTCAGTATGTGACAGCTTCTTGCATCAACTTGCCATCACGTGACTACTGCGTATTGCGGTAATATTATTTTAATAATATTATATGTTTATAAATAGTAGGTATGTCTGTTAGGAGACCCTGGCTACTTAAGGCTCCTACAGACCAATGATTAGGTAATGCGAGGCTGTCGTCGGCAGTCGTGTCGCTTCACCATGTCGTTGGTCTGTAAGAGCGTTTAGAGCAAGCCCGAACGTGTGAAAGACATCCAGTTTCATTATTTCTTTATGAGTCGTATCTAAAAGCGCCCCTTGTTTACTCATAGGGGAAGATAGTAAGTTAAGTCGCATGTTTTATTCTAAGTGAGCTTGTAGGTAGATATTTGTCTCAAGGGGAACAGAAAGCCCTATAATTAAAAAATAAATGTTATTATCTGCACAGTTCATGGCAGCAAGGCGGCGGTGGCGGTGGCGGCGGGTGGTGCGCTGTGGCGGAAACTTCAGTAGCTTTCGGTCCGGCGCCCACAGATGGCACTAGGGGCGTCGTATTGGCATCGCGTTACTTGGCGCAGCCGGCTGGGAAAGGACGCAGTCGCCTCGTCCATCTCGCTCGAGTCGATACCATGTACGTTATCCTAGACGAAAATATTCGAAATACGAGTACGAAAACAATATTTTAACCTCCTACACAAGATGTGCTATCAGCTGATGTTGTTTCTATGACTCGTTGACTTTGTTTCATATTTCGAGCTATGTTCCTTAAAGTTGATCAGTTTTATCGATGATTTTATGGTCCGAGTAATATACTCAAAGAAACGCAGGTAATTCCCAGTGTTGTCAAAAAGGTCGGAGTAGTTTTGTAGCGTATCCTCATTCTCGGAAAAATCGGAGCACATTCATTCGTTGCCTTCCCGTTTTTAAGGGTATTGTCAACATTTAATACAACACATATGTTTCATCAATTAAGTAATTGTTTATCAAAACACTATAAAAAGGACTGCATCATATCGGCAGCATGTGCTAAACGATCGAATTATCTAAAAACGTGGTTTGAAAATATTTTTCATCTGTCTGTCTGTAAAAGTCTATATATCTAAACGCCGCTCAGCGAGAATGTAGAACGTTCCTTGCGGGTAAAATGTCAAAAGTTTCAGTCAAACTTTTTGGTGAAAGTTTTCCAGGAATGTTCAGTTCTTAAATACTGCCATTCGAATTGTTCAATCACAATCATAACTTGGGTCAAAAAAGAAAAAAAAATTTGGTTGACTCTTAAAATCTTGTATTTTAGAAAGCCAAAACAAATTTATGATTTTTGACCGAAATACTACGTTTGTTGAAAAAGTCTGATTCGCCCGCATAATGCCATCTTTCTCAGTAGAAGACACCTACATTAGACTCAGTAGTATTGGCTGATAGATAATCAGTAATTAATTAGTCAATAGTACAGTTTTCTTTTTGTAATCTTAGTGCAAGTGTTGTTATACAATAAAGAAAATCCGTATCGTTTCAGGGGCCGGACACCGGAGTGGTACAACAAGTCGTACGGACACATTTGCGCGCTCTATCTTGCAAGGATCCGTGCCTCTTTCAAGCATAACGCGGATGGCCCCGAATCTAACGTATGATGCAAACATTCCTCTTAAGCTGGGCAAACTTCAGCTACAGCTTAAGTCTGACAATAAAGTCAGAACAGGGTTTTGTTCTTACACTCGTGTGCATTAGTTTTAGGTACAGTTTTTTGATGCAACTTTTATCCAACAATCTACTATTTCTTTGAACAATAAAATTTACCGGGAAAACTGTGAATGAAAGTCAAAGTAGGCGAGTGTTTAAGGATTTCAAGAATGAAAAGCACATGAGCGTACGCACAACCAAAACTGTATTAAGCAGTGAAACTATTTTTTCTTGATGGTTTTTGAATAAATTGAAAATATAAAGGTGTGACCAAAAGTTTCAGAAAAAGATATTTATTGTAGTCATCGTAGATAAGAAAAAAAACGAAGATTTAATCAAATATTCAATAGCTAGTAAACCGCCAGTTGCAAAAAGGCCCATTAATGTTAAGGCCACATTGTGTCATGCTCACTTTTCTGTTTTACTATCTAAGAAAGTGACGTAGATGTAAAAAATAGGATTAACTTTAAGAAGGATTTCTGCAACTGACGGACTTAAATCGATTAAGAGATATTTCGATTTAAAAATGTAAACTACCTACCTCCGTAATTCAAGTTTTATTTATTAGTTTCGAAGGGACCTACCAAAAAACATGACTGTATTATGTTTAATTTAATTAAAGGTAATTTTATACTCCTCATCGTAAATACTACGATAGATTCCCCTTAATGGTGCATTATTTTTTAAATTAATTATTTTTAGGTACTATTTTTTGTAAATATGATATTTCCTGATGTATGTTATTGTATATAGTGAATTGATATTATAATTATTTAAATAGCCTGTAGGATTAACGTTGTCGAATAAAATTGTAATCTCATTTTATGACATTTATTAAGGAATATAAAATCATACATATTCGCAGTAATGATAATTGTAGTATGATACCCGTAAATTTATCGTTACATATCACTAGTCAATATTATTTTATAACATTATACTTTATTCTATTGATATTAAAAATAAAACATAATAATTGTACCTGTCCTGCGTTCAGGAATATAGTATACAAATATATTAATAATTAATCATTATTTTCTAGTAGCATTTGATAATACCTTCCTACTTGTATCAAATGATCTGTTTTAATCAAGTTTTAATGAATTTTGGATTTTATTGATAAATTTCCTTTCGAGCGTGAGATTGCTCTCAAGAGCCTCTTTTACTTCTTTCTGTCAAAGCCTATATAATTGTCTGAGAAGATAGCTCAGGAGTTCATCAATACGATTGCGACAGCTCGGGAGTGCCGGCGAAATGAAAGGCGCACATTTCTCCCGAGCTGTCGCATACTATACCTACTCAACGTGTAACAACGCAACACTTGTGGCTGACTATTGAAGAAGAACAAAAAAATAAGCGCAATATGATGATTTAAGATTAACTCCAAAATGTGATAAAATAATAGTTGTTTAACTATGAAATTGCCGAAATTTTCTGACAGATTAAAGTCAAAGTCAAAATCGTTTATTCATTGTTGGATATTAAAGACGTCAGCTAAACAACATCGCTTCACAAACAATTTGGCGCCATAGTGGGAAAAAAAAGAGATAGAGATAATGAGATCATAATATTTTTTACTTACCTTATATTTGAAAATTACCTTAAAGGTTATATTAATTTATGCATAAAATAAAGTTTTTATTTTTAGTTTGATATATAAAATTAAGAGTTCAAAAGTTGTTCGTCTTAAATGTCGTCCAATTTCATCATTAGATTTGTTATATTTTTTTACAGATAATATTTTTCGAATATTAAATTGAGGATATGTGAAAAATATTTATTGAACAATGGGCGGAGTCTTCTCGCTTGAAAGAAAGAGATAAAGTGATTACATCCGCAACGCATTAGATTGCGACAGATAAACTGTGCGTGTACAAAACTAAATGACGTAAGCGACATATTAAATATCGGCTTTTTGTAAAAAAAAAAACAAAATATTTTGGTTGGTCATATGATAGCAACTGCGAATACCTTTCTGTATACTTAAGTTCACTACTTAAAACACCTTAGATTCCACAAAAAGAGGAAAAAACGGAAATCGAAGCGGCAACTGTGGATTTTTATTCTGTCGATTCAATTTTCACTAATCATGTTTAGGTCTTGGTATTATTCCCACTTAAATGGTCAAAAAACACATACCCTGAAAATCACGGCGAGATACTGAGTAAATAAAACGATATTTGTCTTCAAAATAGTTACTCAACAAAAATTTACATATCATCTTAATGTCTTCCCAATCATGCTTAAAAAACATTAAAAATTTCAATTTTTAATACCTAAAAAAATGCAAAAATGTTAGTACTGAAAACTGAGTTTACCTAAAATTCGCCATACAAAATGGCAATTTCATAGTTAAAGAATCAATATATCATTTTATTAATTATTCTACGACTTATACCTACAGCTCTTTCACTCTGTTTTTTTTTTCTTCAATATTTGTAGCCACTTACATAACCTCATAATTTTCTTTTTTTCTAGCTGTATTTTTCTAATGTATCTTTTCGTCGTTTTATTATTGACATAATAATTCTGTGTCTGTGACAAGGAGGTCTACTGTGACATCATAATAAACTAAAAGTACATATAGTATGTGATTTATACTCATGATGTGGGTACTTTGGAGAAGATTTTATTAGAAACCTTAATCAAAACGACCAATTTTATAATGATACTTTTTTTTGTAAAAAAAATGGATACCTACTTATAGTAGATATGGTTGTAGCTTTTCAACATGGTCAAAGACAAACAAAATTAGATTTTTATTATTATACTGTATAAGTATTTTAATAACTGTTTACGTAAAATAGATTTTCTTCTTAAAAACAAATATTATATAGTTTTAAGAAATGCCTACAAGTACAGACATTATTTTATATGAAAATGATATTATTACGCATAAATATTTTGTAAGAAGACTTACTGTACATAATTCAAATTCTACTTTAAAATTGTAGCTCTTCCAGATCAATCATAATAACGGTACAGGGAGTCAAGTCTTGAAAATCACTCAAAAAATTCAAAATTATTGATTTTTTCTTTTCAAAAGTGAAGATTAATATTCGTTAAATATAAAGAGCTGTATAGTTGGTAATTTCCATATCTTTTTACAAATTTTTTGACAGTTTATCGGGCTGAATTTGAATTTTTTAAATCTCATAAGTGATATTTTATCACCCGGTGATTTTCAAGAATTGGCTCCCAGATCACATCTACATTTTTTGAAGTGGAATCTTCTTTAGCGGCGCTTGGGACTTTTTTTAGATGGGTAAAAAATGTTAAACTCGCATCAGATACGTAGCCTGATCGAAAAAGCGTAAGATGTTTGATGTTTAAGTTTTCACTTCTGCCGGCACTCCCGGAGTGCAACCCGTCATTTTTTTTTAACTATCAAAGCTACTCATATGCCTACAAGCATTTCTATAAAAAACAAACAGATCGACTGTATTTGATTTTATTTATAAAATGAGACTCACAATTTTTCATTTTATTTACCTATCACGGTTATCGGCAACTCAAGTAACTGCGATAATAGAAAAAAAGCACTTTACCAAAACCAATTATTTGCTTTTTCCACATTTTAAATGAGAACCTAAACAATAAGTGAGTTGCCGACAATTGTACATAATTTTATACCAAAGCAGTAGTATAGGTACAATTTAAAATGTATAAATGTTTTATTATATACGGAATATAAAAGAAGGCAAAACACAGACTGTTTATGGTTTCGACTTACTTTTCAAGTTAAACCTTTTGCATAGGTATATTTCAAACACATGCATGTTATTTTGCTGAGCAAACTTTCTTATTATAAATTATTACGGAGCCAAATATCAATAAATAATAATATCTAAAACAGTTAGAAAATATAAATAATTATTATATAATTTAGTAAATACCTAAGCAGATAGGTAGGTAGGTACCCAGTTTCAAATAATACAATTTGAAACTTGGTAAATATCCTTAGGTTTAATCGACTTACATAAGTGCGGAAATACTTAGATAAATAAAATACATGTTGTTGTTAGTTACCTGTAATACTTATCACAAATTGTGGTGCCGAGAGAATGGGAACAAGAAAAATAATATTTCATAATACTATGGAAAGTTGAACTTTTTTACGAATATTTTGGACTTAGAAAGTTTACAAAAGCGAAGAGCTACAGGTTAGTCTTTTCCGTATACACCATTCCAGGGGTCTTACCGTAAAAGTAGATTCTTGAGGATATGTTTAAAACAACTATGGCTTGCATTAGATAGATAGTTGTGTGGTTCGGAATTTAAAGTAACTCGTCTACAGAAATGTTATTTTTCTTGATAATGTATTTGTCGTTTTCTCTATTTTCAGTGTAGATACAGCTCAAATGTTGTGAGTGATACAGGAGTTCCCGGATTTACTCACTACTGAAGTGGTCGATCATAAAAAGAACGGCACAACATAACGATATATAATGTTATGTGAGGACAGTGAACCCGTATCGAATTGAAAAATGAATATTCCAACTTGGGAGTACATAAAAATATTAAAAATTGCTTGCGCAACGAAAGATATTTTTAAGCGAATAGTGGAACTTGTATAATTTATAATCGGTCTTGACCTGTATGCCTGCAAGGAGGTGAAGGAGGTCAAATTCATAAAATTGAATCCTGGGACTCTGTATCTTTGTATGAATATAATTAATAAGGTTTTATTTTAAATTGGATTAGTAAATGTTATCTCAATGTTTAAATTTTGTCGTGAGATAGATGTTTCAACAATCATTCCATTTATAAAATGTTAGATAGCAATAAAAAAAATAGCGGACACACACACACACTCTCTCTCTCTCTCTCTCAATCGATGTTAATTGTTGGTGTTTAAAAATGTATACGTATAATACTTGCATCTGCGCAAACATAACATTTAAGTAAGCTATTAGAATTCTCATAGCGTAACACGGAGAGTCGTTCCCGTTCCGTCCAAGTAACTACCATTTTGGGACGAACAGTTAATTGCAATTTTTATTCCTGATACATCCGATCTCGTTTTTAAGACTAATATCTTGAAAAAGCGAACAGTTATTAGTACTGTTCGCTATTATTAGGAACTGACGAAAAAAATCTTTAGAGGTTTTTATTGTAATAAAAGGCAGGACTAAATATTATAATCACAGTTTAATAAGTAGTTTTTAATCAAAAGTAGTCTTTCCAGTAATCACTTTTATGAATTCTTCCCTAGAAATTAAATCAACAATATGAAGCAATTTAATAATCTGTTATTGAGTAGTAAATATCAGTTTTCGGTTCTGTAGGACATACTGGGAATAAAAAAAAATCAAATTCTTATTTCTTCCCAAAATGCTTCTAATACGAAACGGGAACGACTCCATACGGAAGATAAATAAATGTCTAGGTTTTGTGATACCAAACTTGAATACCGTATAAAGCACTTATTGCACCATAAGTCATCACAACCTTTGTGAATGGTACTAATGTATTTACCCTACCACCGCTCACTGATATCGATATAAAGTTTTATTTGTTTCGTTTCGATGGCCTCCAGTAGCAATTGTAACAATTAAGGTCTTTCTTGCTTTCAATGTAATTGTTGTCGACTGAGCCGTTGTTGGCGTGGTAGATAGTGAGTCAGCCTTCTACGCTGTAGGCCGCGGGTTCAGTTCCCAGGTGTGATATAAACACGAGTGTTTGTTCGTGTTTGTTAGCGTAGGGGGTGGTTCAGTAACGATTAAGGAACTAAAAAAAATATTTAAAAAAATCCTACTTAAAAAAATTAAAACTCCATTGAAACTAAACTAACGCGGAGGGCAATGACCCGGAGCACCGCGCTATCAAAAGCGCGCGGAAAAGTTTCAGTTATGTATGTGCCTACCTTATCCACTGATACTCGCGCGCTGGCTCGATGGTAGCGCGTGTTCCATCCCGGTCATTGCCCTCCGCGTTAGTTAAGTTTCAACGGAGTTTTAGTTTTTTTTTTAGTAGGATTTTTGTCATATTTTTTTTATGATCCTTTATCGTTCCTGAAACACCCCCTAAGCTATGGCACGCAATCAAATTAACACCCTATATATCTATTTATGTTTGTATATCAGTATCTGGTACCCATAGTACAGGCTTTGCCTAGTTTATGATCCGATGAGAGTAAAGATTGTTTCTGCTCAATGGGTAAAGGTCTGTTATATATCAGGGACACTTCCTACATACTCGTATCATGCCAGATCTATTAAACCGGATGTTTGGTATATATGACTGCAAACCTCTCGGGTGGTGGTTCTACACATGAAAGTGAACAACTTTCCCTAAGCAACATAGGTCGTAATATTAAAAAATACCTCCCATTCAAAATTATCAGCTGATGCAGTTTCTATGGGAAGTTTTTATTTCGTATTTCAACCTATGTTCCTTAGAGAAAGTGGTTCAGTTTTCATGGGTAGAGCCACCACCCAAAAGGTTTGCAGGACATATACTAAACACCCTGTATAATAAGTTCATAATGTATTAAATATGTCTCACCGTCTTTTTACCCGACGACTGCCCCAAAACAGGAAGGTTATGTTTTTATTTATGTCTTCAAAACTGCAGTTCAATTTTTGAATATCACTAGGTGATAAAGTAATACCAAATATACGAAAAAAAAAATATATCTCTTGATATATATGTTATCATCCGGTGATATTGAAGAATTGGGCCCCTGAGTATTTATCTTCCGTGTGTACACTCGGCGTCAGTAAATGTTTACCACCTTCAGGTTTATAATTGCATACACATCTGTGTTAAGGGACTACCCCACTAATGCCCCCATTAGGCAAAATTAAATTTTAATTAAAATTACTCGCTAAAGTCACAATACTTATTGAAACCACAGAATAGGTAGCGTACGAAACTCCGGAAAGACAGTAAAGGTGCCTACGTTTATTTAGAACCTATTTACTCTGTAAAATAAAGTTCACCAAAGTTACTGATACAAAAACTGCTAAAAGTGACCGTTACTCGTATTGGTACTTTTTGTATCTGTAACTAAAGTGAAGTATATTTTTCAGAAATGAGTGGTTCTAAATAAACTAAGGTACCTTTACTTCAATCTGTCTTTCCGGATTTCCGATAAGTTTTGTATTTAGCGAGCAATTTTTTCCCCCTATCTATACGATACATAGAGTAACACGATTTTCGCGCGCAAAACGGGCTTGCGCGGTTTGACGCGTTGCTCTAAGATACGATACCTTGTGTTGTGATTGATTAGGTAGGAAAGTGAAAGAAAATATTTTAATTTGTCAATCTATACTAGAGTTTACGAAAGAGCGTGACGATTTGTAAACAAAACGGTTCCTCAAATTTATGTGAAAAGTTCTTTCTGATGTTATAGCGAGTATTGAGGTTAAATATGTGTACCTATGTTGTACCTCGAGTAAATTAAGAGAAATCTTTTCTTAACTGCCAGTCATGCTCTTTCGTGAACTCTAATATAATGATAAACTTTGGTTTTAAATTAGGTAAGTTACATTATCCCAAATAACATTATTTTTGTTAGAATCGGTTCATCTACATTTCACAAAGGTATAAAAAAGTTTGTAAAATAAAAAAAAAAATGTAATTCAAAGCTGATAAACATTTCCTAACACCGTTTGGTAGCCTGTGACGTATCAACCATTTTCAAGATACGAAAATATATATCTATCTGGATCTTTGAAGAAAACGTTCTCTTGATACTTCAGTCTGTGTAACATTGTCAGATAAAAAATAATAAATATCAATGTAATGAAATATGTTTTTTTGTTTATAATTCTGAGGTACAGTCAAGAGCATGTCAAGCTTGACACATCTTATTTCAATCACTTTTAGGACTTGAATCGCACGTGACATGTCACGTTGTCACTCACGTGTCCTGCTTGATCTGCTCTTGACTGGAAAGCACAAGAACCCAATTCTTGAATATAAACGAGTGATCAAATATTACAGTAGAACATAGCTATTGAAGCTAAAAATTAAAATGAACCTTGATACGCTGTAAAAGGTAAATCATAACGTACCTACATGAAAATTACTTGAACGGGGAGGCAGAGTCGATTTGTTGTTCATGTTGTTTGCCCCGCAGTGTACTATTTATTTAAATAATGGTTTATTTATAACTTGCTATAGTTACCTTAGTATCTAACAACAGTTCTAGTTACCTACTTCATGGACGAACAATAAGGACTGACCATCCCCTTTTAGAAATCGTAACCCGGAAAAGTATAAAACTAGATGGCGCTAATAAATAGTCTGGGAAGTTATTATGATTTATCCATAGATTTATATAGTCAAGATAGGGTCTTGGGAACAAGCGGTTCAAAATTTCCCCATAGTTACAAGAAAAAATAGCGCCCTCTGTGAAAAATCGCGTGAACTACGTTGTGTAGTACTTCGGTCAGTGCTAAATACACGGAACGGAAATAATATGGCGGGAAAAAACAAAACAAACTTTTTTCTGTTTATATGTGATTTAGGCCTGGTTTTTCAGTTTCATTAATTGGATTATAGTCAAAACAATAATAAGAAATAACAATAATAATAATAAGTGTATATTGTTTCTTTAACTAAGAACATTCCATTTTGTTGGTAAGTTTATTTGCATCCAATGTTGACAATATGACTGACAACGACTGACGTTTGTTGGTCCTAAACGTCAGATTTCGGAACAACGAATTGGGGACATTGCAACGTGCCTATGGGCTAGTACTTATATATAAGTAAATGGATTTATCGAGGATTCTGCTAAAAATATCAATGTTAGCGTTTCTTTACATTGAATCTATGTTGAAATTTTGAATGATTTTTTGGCAGAATACTCGTAGACCATATTTGAAAGCGCCATCAAGTTTTCTTGAGTTTTATGCCTTTCCGGGTTACGTTTTCTAGTATGGGGATATTGGGGATTGGCGTCCATGCCTACCTACTTACTAGAAATCCAATTATGCAAACTTTTTTTGCATATTCAAATGAGTAAACTTGCATAAACAGGGTCCTACAGAAATAGTGATCATAATTTTAGTATGAAACTGAACAAATTTTCCCACGTACGAAAAAGAAAATGCAACAAACTTGTTATATTACGTCATCGTCCAAGTCGGTCCAAGGGTCTGCGTCTGATGAAATTTTTACCGTCAACAGTGTTGCCGTTGTGACAATTTTATGCTAAGTTTGGGTTATTCTTTTGTTTCTTTTTAGTTATTTTTAGTGTTTAGTTAACTTTTAACAGAAAACGCAACAATGGAGAAGGTATTTAGCCATTAATGGTCTCTGAGCATAGCCGCGGGCACAGAGACTTACTTGTTGAAACTATTAAGGTTCCATGTTGACTTCGTCTTCGTCGTCAACTCACGACTAATAGTGGTCAGCGTACAGGGTTGCCGATTGTTACACAGGTACTTTAGGTTACAACAATCATTTTTTCCGGCAGCTCTTAAAAATCCTCCCGTGGTGGGGGCAGCTATGACGTCATCAACTTTTTGTATGGGATTTGAACATTTTTTGTTTAGAAACTTATCGTGTGTGATATCAACTGAAAGGGCATCATATGCCGGTTCCAAAAATATACCACACCATTACCTTTCGGCTACCTGTTTTGTAAAAACCTTAGAAATATTTTCAAAACATACCAAGTTTGGGCTCCTCCAGGCAGAAGACGGCTTAGTAAGTTTTTGTAGAACATAGTGTCAGTGTATCTAAATGCCAATTCATAAGTTTTACGCGGAAGCGGAATCCCATCTTATTCGCTTACCATTTCAATAATACTGTTATACAAAGGGCAAGTGTCGTACGTGATCTCGGCATCTATTTAGATTGTAAAATGAGCTATTCCAACCACATTGATATTATAACCGATAGGGCCTATCGTAATCTCGGGTTTGTTATACGTACCTGTAAACCATTTAAATGTGCCCTGAGTTTAAAAGTTGTTTATTATGCCTATGTGCGTAGCATTTTAGAATATGCTATTCCTGTCTGGTCACCTTTTTATGAGAAGCACAAAAATCTAATTGAACGAATACAGAAGAAATTTGTAAAGTATTTAAATTTTAAGAACAATGTATCAGCCCCCACCTACGTAGAAAACTGTCATAATCAGAACATTCTTACTTTAGAAGAGCGTAGATTAATGCTTGATATGGGCCTACTTCATGATATATTACATGGAAGGCTGGACTGCCCTGATATGCTGGAACTTATAATATTCAATGTTCCCAGACGTCGCACTAGGCATACTACACTCTTTTGTGTTCCAGCTCACTCCACCAATTACGGTCAGAACGCTGTATTCACCAGAATCGTAAAAACTTTCAACTCAAAATTTCACGAAATTGATCCTTTTATTCTTAACAAGTACTCGTTTAAAAAAGAAGTCAGGTCAATAATGACTGAAGATAGTTATTATTAATTTTTTCTGCAACAGCCTATTCCAAAAACCCAAAAGATCAATTATTCACTTATGTAAGTTTGTTTTATACATCCTCCTCAAGCTCGGTTTATTTTATTTAATATTTCTATATAATATATGTATACATATGTACATATAAAAACTATTTAGTATATATTTTTATTGCAACCTAAACATACTCATACTCATTCACCCACACAACACACAAAACATACACACACACACACACATACGCACACATTATCATTGTTTTTAACTTAATTGCTAATTATTTTTCTAACTTCTCGACATTGTACGCTCTTGCGAGTATCATTAGGACCTCACATAAGTTTTTAATAATATATATGTGGATAGCTGTAATTGGCCTTTCTATCTTAAGTTTTGCTTTGTTATTCTAAATACTATACCTAAGGCTGTTGTTATCCCAAATAAAATAAAAATAAATAAAAATTAAAATACGCCAAATGTCTCGTAATATACTCATCACAACATCAAGAAAGTAATTTTTAAAATATTAATATTTACTATTTTTTTTGAATTTTTTTCTTCAGTAAAAATTTGGACAGACTTTTGTCTGAATTTTTTTAAAGTTATCGAACTATACAGTACTATGCTGTTTTTATTGTGTTTTTCTCACGATTTCTTTCCCGAACCCCACTCCTTACAACACCTGTGAGAGGATCTGATGACACGGTGCGAGCCAAAAGTGAAAAGACACTTTCTTTGATCTCTCCTACTGCTGCTGGTCTCTAAATTACACAGAAGACGAAGAAGAAGAAGACATTTATCTTTGCCTTTCAACTTCCACTACCATAAAACACAATAACAGCCAGTACAGTAAAGAAGAGTTCGAAATTTTAATTTCAGAGATATGTCCAACTTTTTACTGAAAAAAAAAAATAAATAAAAAATTGTAAATATCAATTTTATGGAAATTTCCTTTTTGACGTTAGACATGAGTATATTACGAGACATTTGGTATATGTTTTACAAAATCTTACCAAGCCGTCTCCTGCCTGGAGGCGCCCAAACTTGGTATGTTTTGAAAATATTTCTAAGATGTTTACAAAACAGGTGGCCGAAAGGTAATGGTGTGGTATATTTTTGGAACCGGCATATGATGCCCTTTCATTTGATATCACACACGATAAGTTTCTAAACAAAAAATTTTCAAATCCCATACAAAAAATTTATGACGTCATAGCTGCCCCCACCACGGGAGGATTTTTAAGAACTGCCGGAAAAAAATATTGTTGTAACCTACAGTACCTGTGTAACAAACGGCAATCCCGTACATCGATTTGCGGCTTTCTATCAATATGAGCTTTGTACATTGCCCACTATAAGGGTCCTGTATGAAAATGATTAAGTCAGTTCTTCACATATTCTCAAAAACAGAAATATATTACAGAGTATATTACGAGACATTTGGCGTATTTTTATTTTTATTTATTTTTATTTTATTTGGGATAACAACAGCCTTAGGTATAGTATTTAGAATAACAAAGCAAAACTTAAGATAGAAAGGCCAATTACAGCTATCCACATATATATTATTAAAAACTTATGTGAGGTCCTAATGATACTCGCAAGAGCGTACAATGTCGAGAAGTTAGAAAAATAATTAGCAATTAAGTTAAAAACAATGATAATGTGTGCGTATGTGTGTGTGTGTGTGTATGTTTTGTGTGTTGTGTGGGTGAATGAGTATGAGTGTGTTTAGGTTGCAATAAAAATATATACTAAATAGTTTTTATATGTACATATGTATACATATATTATATAGAAATATTAAATAAAATAAACCGAGCTTGAGGAGGATGTATAAAACAAACTTACATAAGTGAATAATTGATCTTTTGGGTTTATGGAATAGGCTGTTGCAGAAAAAATTAATAATAACTATCTTCAGTCATTATTGACCTGACTTCTTTTTTAAACGAGTCCTTGTTAAGAATAAAAGGATCAATTTCGTGAAATTTTGAGTTGAAAGTTTTTACGATTCTGGTGAATACAGCGTTCTGACCGTAATTGGTGGAGTGAGCTGGAACACAAAAGAGTGTAGTATGCCTAGTGCGACGTCTGGGAACATTGAATATTATAAGTTCCAGCATATCAGGGCAGTCCAGCCTTCCATGTAATATATCATGAAGTAGGCCCATATCAAGCATTAATCTACGCTCTTCTAAAGTAAGAATGTTCTGATTATGACAGTTTTCTACGTAGGTGGGGGCTGATACATTGTTCTTAAAATTTAAATACTTTACAAATTTCTTCTGTATTCGTTCAATTAGATTTTTGTACTTCTCATAAAAAGGTGACCAGACAGGACTAGCATATTCTAAAATGCTACGCACATAGGCATAATAAACAACTTTTAAACTCAGGGCACATTTAAATGGTTTACAGGTACGTATAACAAACCCGAGATTACGATAGCCCTATCGGTTATAATATCAATGTGGTTGGAATAGCTCATTTTACAATCTAAATAGATGCCGAGATCACGTACGACACTTGCCCTTTGTATAACAGTATTATTGAAATGGTAAGCGAATAAGATGGGATTCCGCTTCCGCGTAAAACTTATGAATTGGCATTTAGATACACTGACACTATGTTCTACAAAAACTTACTAAGCCGTCTTCTGCCTGGAGGAGCCCAAACTTGGTATGTTTTGAAAATATTTCTAAGGTTTTTACAAAACAGGTGGCCGAAAGGTAATGGTGTGGTATATTTTTGGAACCGGCATATGATGCCCTTTCAGTTGATATCACACACGATAAGTTTCTAAACAAAAAATGTTCAAATCCCATACAAAAAGTTGATGACGTCATAGCTGCCCCCACCACGGGAGGATTTTTAAGAGCTGCCGGAAAAAATGATTGTTGTAACCTAAAGTACCTGTGTAACAATCGGCAACCCTGTACGCTGACCACTATTAGTCGTGAGTTGACGACGAAGACGAAGTCAACATGGAACCTTAATAGTTTCAACAAGTAAGTCTCTGTGCCCGCGGCTATGCTCAGAGACCATTAATGGCTAAATACCTTCTCCATTGTTGCGTTTTCTGTTAAAAGTTAACTAAACACTAAAAATAACTAAAAAGAAACAAAAGAATAACCCAAACTTAGCATAAAATTGTCACAACGGCAACACTGTTGACGGTAAAAATTTCATCAGACGCAGACCCTTGGACCGACTTGGACGATGACGTAATATAACAAGTTTGTTGCATTTTCTTTTTCGTACGTGGGAAAATTTGTTCAGTTTCATACTAAAATTATGATCACTATTTCTGTAGGACCCTGTTTATGCAAGTTTACTCATTTGAATATGCAAAAAAAGTTTGCATAATTGGATTTCTAGTAAGTAGGTAGGCATGGACGCCAATCCCCAATATCCCCATACTAGAAAACGTAACCCGGAAAGGCATAAAACTCAAGAAAACTTGATGGCGCTTTCAAATATGGTCTACGAGTATTCTGCCAAAAAATCATTCAAAATTTCAACATAGATTCAATGTAAAGAAACGCTAACATTGATATTTTTAGCAGAATCCTCGATAAATCCATTTACTTATATATAAGTACTAGCCCATAGGCACGTTGCAATGTCCCCAATTCGTTGTTCCGAAATCTGACGTTTAGGACCAACAAACGTCAGTCGTTGTCAGTCATATTGTCAACATTGGATGCAAATAAACTTACCAACAAAATGGAATGTTCTTAGTTAAAGAAACAATATACACTTATTATTATTATTGTTATTTCTTATTATTGTTTTGACTATAATCCAATTAATGAAACTGAAAAACCAGGCCTAAATCACATATAAACAGAAAAAAGTTTGTTTTGTTTTTTCCCGCCATATTATTTCCGTTCCGTGTATTTAGCACTGACCGAAGTACTACACAACGTAGTTCACGCGATTTTTCACAGAGGGCGCTATTTTTTCTTGTAACTATGGGGAAATTTTGAACCGCTTGTTCCCAAGACCCTATCTTGACTATATAAATCTATGGATAAATCATAATAACTTCCCAGACTATTTATTAGCGCCATCTAGTTTTATACTTTTCCGGGTTACGATTTCTAAAAGGGGATGGTCAGTCCTTATTGTTCGTCCATGAAGTAGGTAACTAGAACTGTTGTTAGATACTAAGGTAACTATAGCAAGTTATAAATAAACCATTATTTAAATAAATAGTACACTGCGGGGCAAACAACATGAACAACAAATCGACTCTGCCTCCCCGTTCAAGTAATTTTCATGTAGGTACGTTATGATTTACCTTTTACAGCGTATCAAGGTTCATTTTAATTTTTAGCTTCAATAGCTATGTTCTACTGTAATATTTGATCACTCGTTTATATTCAAGAATTGGGTTCTTGTGCTTTCCAGTCAAGAGCAGATCAAGCAGGACACGTGAGTGACAACGTGACATGTCACGTGCGATTCAAGTCCTAAAAGTGATTGAATTCTCCAGGATTTTACGCGTCCATCGAGTCGACCTCCACTTAGCCACATGCCCAAAGAAGGAAAGCAATCGCTAGAGGCAGGTGATGGCAGTACATAGTTTATTCAGTTTAGTCTACTGAGCAAGCCTTTTCAGTTTTTGCTACATTATCCGTACGTAGCCACTATCACACCTAGATGAATTCAAAGACTAATATGGTTAAAGAACATTGATTTCCCAAAAAAGAATGTAACATTCGCTTACATTGAGAAATCTAGCTTAATCTTAAAACATATTTTTATAAGGCGAGAATTTAGAGGTTAGATTTAGACTATTATTTGTTAGTTTAGGTAGTAACGACTTTTAACAATTCAGACTCAGAGAATTAGGTTTTTCGAGTATATTTATGTAAGTAGGTATATGTATGTCCATTTTTTTGTCGCACTATGCAGCAGCTTGATAGATTTCAACACGTGAGTTGTCGTTAGATTTTGATTCATTGTGGGATTGTCATAGGGTATAAAAAATCTTTAATTATTAATAATTAACTAAAAATTCTTGTCCCTGCCTGCAATACCTCATGAAATTTTTAGAACTTGTTTTTTCTCTTTTCAGTTCACATTTTTTTACACATTCGGGTATTTTGTTTTTTAAAATACCATGTTTTTTGGATAATATTTTTACTTGCAAAAGGATGCACTGTATTATTTTTAGGGTTCCGTACCTCAAAATAAAAAAGCTGAACCCTTAAAGGATCACTTTGTTGTCCGTCTGTCTGTCTGTCAAAGCCTTTTTCTCACGAACGAGAAGAGGTATCAGGTTGAAATTAATAATGAATATTAAGGTCCAACGATGCAATCAAAACATATAGCTTTTTATATTCTCATCTCCATACATTTATGCAAAAAAGCAAAACCTACAGGGTACTTCCCGTTGACCTAAAATTATGAAATTTGGCAAGAAGCTAGGTCTCACATTCCAAATAAAGGGAAAAGTCTAAAATCATTAAATATTTCATTTTTTCTCACAACTAATAGTAACCAATTAAGGTGAGCTCCCGATAACAAGTTATACGGTTTTAAACTTGGGCTTTTTTTTTAGAAAGTGTATGTAGCGTGAGTGTATAGTTTTATGAAGAATTTTTCTTATAAGGATGCATGTGTTATATTTGTATGTCTGTGTTACCGTCATAATTTTTGTGTCTTTGTAAACTTTACTAGATGTGGCAAGGTAGTGGTAATTAAATAGGAGCTTGATAATTTTTTTTTGCGCAATTTGTAAAGTTTGAAGGTTTGTTTTAGCAGCAGTACCCCATACCTCAATAAGATAATCTATGTGAGACTTGACCAGCGAAAAATATATTAGGTATCTTACTTGTTTTGGCAAGCAGCGGACAAAACTGCGAAGTGCACCAGAAAGTTGTGACAGTTTAGTGCATAGTTTCTCTAGATGAGGTTTCCATGACAAGTTTCTATCGAGTATTAGACCTAAATATTTTTCTGACTGGACTTCGTGAAGTATTTCTCCATTGATGTTTAGAGGCTGGTGGTCGGGAACTTTTTTGTTTTTTGCCGCAAAGATGATATAGTTGCTTTTGGCTGCGTTGAAACCATTTGTGAAGTACAGCTAAGTCATTATTTGCTTTTTCTACAATAGACTCAATAGAACTGCCGAAATAAAACAAACACGTATCATTTGCGTATAAGGATATATACCCGTTGAGGCCTAATTTGTTTACGCTATTGATGTAAATTAGGAAAAATAGAGGTCCGATGATTGAGCCCTGCGGAACTCCACAGGTAATCAATTCGGGTTCGGAGGTTACACCATCTATTTTTACTATTTGGTATCGGTTAGAGAGGTAGGATTCCAGAATCTCGTAGGCTGTACCAGTGATACCAATTTGCTTAATTTTTTTCAGAAGGAGTTCGTGGCTTACGGTGTCGAATGTTTTTTTTAAGTCGATAAAGACACCCAAAGCTAATTTCTTTTCATCGATGTTGTTTGTGAGCTTGGTCACAAGATCTACGGTCGCAGAAAGAGTATTTGATTTAGGCCTGAATCCGTATTGTCTTTCATACAGGAAGTTTATGGAAGATAGATGCGAGTTAAGTCTATTGTATATTACTTTTTCGTATATTTTTGACACTAAACGTAGAACAGAAATAGGTCTATATTCACCCGGATCAGTCCTTGCACCAGCTTTGTATATGGGAGTCACCTTTGCAATTTTAAGCGTATCCGGAAATTTACCCGTCTCAAGAGAAGTGTTAATACAGGTTGTTAAAATTTGATGGATAAGATCTTTTACACATTTTATTGCTCATCCCGTCAATACCTGCGGTATTATTAGTGCCTAGCTTATCGATTATTTTACAGACTTCTTCTCATGTGGCTGGAGTAAACTGGGATAGTTCCGATGTAGGTAATTGTATGTTATCATTTGAGTGTGTTTCTAGAGTTGTACTTTCATGTTTTTGTTTAATTTTTTGTGCTAATACTGTTCCTATTGTTGAAAAGAAGGTGTTGAAGCTGTGGCAAATTTGTTTAGTGTCTGTGATTGTTCCCTGAGGTGTTTCTAATTTTGATGGAGCACATCTAGTCTTGACTTTGTTATTAGATAGTTCGGTGATAAGATTCCATGTTTTGAGAGGCTTCCCTTCACATTTCTTGAATGATTGATAGTAGTAACTACTTTTTGTATTTTGTATGATTTCGGTGACCTTGTTTCTTTGATCTTTAAACTCTTGTGCTATAGTTTCATCTTCTGGGGATGATTTGTGTATTTGCGAAAGGACGTTCCTGTTGTTGATAGCCGAAATAATATTTCTGTTGATCGAATTACTTCTGGGGGGATTTAGTACTTTGGTTTTAAGTATTTTACTTTTTGTTAAAGCAATCAGTAGTCTTTTTTCCAGATCTTCATATATTTCACATCCAGTAAGTCCTATTTCTTGAACTGATTTTATAGTATATCGTAATTTATTGCTTGGTACTGTATTGTCTTTCTGATTTCTGGTTTAAATCTGTGTATTTCTACGTAAATCTGTTTGTGATCGGACATTGCGGATTCTATTATAGCCATATGAAATTTGTTCTCTTTTAGATTTGTACATACATTGCTCGTTGAAGTAAGTTTGTGTGTGTTGATGGGATCTGATCTTACTAACAAAACATAAAATTATCGACATTGTGTGTCGATATTTTTTTGAGCGATCACCTCCCTAAACGAAGTCGGCCGACAAAAATACGGTCGTGGGCTACACATACCTTGTATTAAGAAGGTAAAATGAAAACTATAATAAATACTCGTAAGTAGGTTTTACAAAAATTTTAAAAGATGTAAAAATAAATTCAACTACCGAACCCTATACTGCGTGTGCTCCCAATATAAAAGTTACTCTATGTTGTGCTCTGAGAAATTTGCATATGCCTCGACAACCAAAGATGTTTTAATAAAGATAAGTTACCTTCATACTATGCAGCCTAAAATATTGCGTCACTTTGACACATACATACTAAACTTCAACATGACTGACTTAACATAGATTAACTATGGAATAAACAGACGAGACATTAAATACCTAAAACACATTTTCATGACCAAAACTACCTAACTTCTTATAGAACAGACCATTTTACTTTAGCATTGGGGAAAAAATACATGGGAAAGATGAATTGGTTGTTGTACGTAAATTACCTTAAACCTTTTTTATTTTCAATGGGCTTGCTCTTGACCTCAGTCCACCTCTAAGGATAAAAAAGTTGACATTGCAAAAAGCTCACTCCGGAAAAGCCTATTTATTTTCGACTCGAATAGATTCTGGGTAGTTATATGAACTAGAAATACACAAGCAGGGAAGGCATTGTTTGTGTTGTGCGTACTATATAAGATTTTGCAAAGCGTTTAGCGCTTCGATTATACGCAATGCAAAAAAAAAACAGAAACCATCTAGGTTTATATCGAGAATATTCGGAATCCATAGTTTACGTTATGTAACTGTTATATAACTATGTATCTTAAAAATAATAATAATTTTCATGGAATCAACGTTTTATCGTTAAGTAAAAATTTACTAATATTCTCATAAAGTTGACACCTATAGACGAAAAACACTATATAAAAAATATTAACATCCACAACATGCCACTCTACTAACATTTCACTTATGGAACAGCATTTGTTCTAAAACTTTTGGAAATAACTTTTTCCATAGAAACATAGGAACGGCCGCTTTTTAAGGAATATATTGTCCTTTGTCTGCAACGAAATGTTCGGAGAAAATAGCGCTGCCATTTGACGGACTCCAATCTTCTTTACTTCACTCTTTTCGAACTAGTGTGGTCAATTTTTATCTAAGCAGCATATCACATGGAAATCTAAAACAGTAACAATATAAGAAAATTCACAAAAAAAATATGTAGATACTTGTCTGACCAAGGTAGGTAACAAGTGGATAGATTTAACCTAATTATAAACGTATCATTGCTGCCGTTTGTTACAGTTGGCCGCACGATAATGGTTACTTTATGACCTTGCGCGAATATTTGGTTTTATATTTTAGCGTAACGCAGGTTTCAAAAAATATATTTGATTCTGACTATAAGTATTTTAACAGCCGGTTTCTGAAAGGATTTTCAGCGTAAGAAGATAAAAGTTTCCTATTTTACATAATTAAATGTTATTATTCTCATTTTATGCCACACATTTTAAGCGAGTCCGCTTTAATTAACATTGTTGAAGGTTCAAACCTAAGCCCAGTGACTGTTCTCATATCATTCTCGAAAAAAAATCTAAAACGTATTTCAGGCTTCAGCTTCCCTTAGGCACTAAAGTTTTTCGAAGTTAATAAGAATGGAGCTTCTGTTAGTTGATCTATGTTGATGTTCTATGACCCTATCACTCCAGTTTCGAAAGAAATATCTTTTTCTTTCATGTTACCTCTACTACGTCATTATGGCGTCTAATTTTTTTAAATAAAATAATAATCCAAATAAAATGTAACAACTTTGTCTTACTTACCTGTGATATGTGATCCCGTCGACTTTTTCTTTTTGCCCATCTATTTTTACATTTACGCACTACACACGTTGGCATTTTGTGTAAATAATACAAAAAAGTAAACAAGGTCTCAAATATGACAGGACGTGTACATAGTGTCCTTGTTCGAGAGCGACTGAAGCAGGTTGCGCCATTTGGCGCAACTTTTGAGCTTCATTTTTGAAGCACTAATAACGTATCTACGTCGGTTATATAATTGTAATATCATTGTCGACAACCCTTTATAAATTTGTGCTAGATACGCACTTAGCCGGTTTTCATCATAACCTTCCGTCTTCCGTTGAACCCGAGCTCCAGCAAAAAATGGAATTACCTAGTATTTTTCTCAATTTATTAAACGGCTACACTGCCTGCATGTGTCAGTTATGTCCTCAGAGTAAAAAACTATAGAGTCCGCCATATACATATTCTGTATGAGCTAGTGAAGTGTAAAGCGTCTTACTGTCGCCCATTCTAGTCGGTCAAAAAACTCAGTTTAGTTTTACAAAAATCAAGATATCTTTAATAATCTAATGTTTTAGTATAAACTTTGTTTGCGAAAGTGAAAATATATAGTTTTTTACAGGTGAATTGATAATTAATACTAAGAACGGAAGCGTAAATAATCCGTAATAGCCATTTTATGCGTGATTTTTAACACCGTTTTTTTCCTGAATGGTAAGTGTTTTCACCAGAAAAACTGTGGTTATAGCATTTATTAGTCCCATGACACATATTTCTCAGAGAGAAATATAACAATTTTACGTTTTTTGGATTTGAAAAAAATCCATACATTTTAGTATGAAGGTCCCTCGCAAGAAAGTGCTACGCTTATGGCTCCCTCCTTAGCAGCAAGAGCTGCTACTAAAACCTCCTTGGTTATGTCACTGTCAAGGGTCAGCTGTCCCCTTGCGATCGTCGGTTTATTTTAGTTTATTTTACCAACGTATAGATGCAGAGAATGGTGGTTTCTAGAGAATTGCACATTCTTAGTAATAAATTATTATTTGATTCACGGTTCACGTGAATTAAATCCCATAATGAGACACAAGTAGAATAAAAAGTGCTTTAATATTCTGTCCTCATCGCTTACTTTCCAAGCTTTCACTAGTTACTAAAACAACAGAATTCGCAGGTGTCCTGTCGAAAGTAGTGCAATAATTTCTGTGTGGAAATTTTTAAGTTATATTGTGTAAAAAGAAAAGATTGAAAGTAGGCATCTAAATATTGCAATAAAAATGGATATGCCCAGAGAAACGAATTTTGAGAACAATGAAAAAAGCCATTTAGAAAATTCTCATACAACGGAACAATGCGATTTGGACTCGAACCTGAAGAAAGAACCACTTTGGATATTTGGCTACGGGTCATTGTGCTGGAACCCAGGTTTTGATTACCAGCAGTCAGTGACGGGATATGTGAAGGGGTTCTCTCGAAGATTCTGGCAAGGAAACACAACACATCGCGGTACTGAAAATAAGGTAAATAACTTGCATTTACTCTATAAATGTCAATATGATGTCAGCTGAGCATAGTACCACCCCTGCCTGTGGGTGCCGTTAAATACGGCTAAGGGATTTTGATGATAGACAGCACAACAACCTTCTGCATTTAACATTTTACATACTGCAGTCACAAACACCTAAAGTCTATGTTGCCAGCTGCAATTTTAACAAGCATGGTGACTATGGTTCTTCAACAAAAGTATATCATACAGTTCCGTTGTGAACTTCTAAAGGGCCCGATGAGGTGTTATGATAATGTTGAACAGATTTGGTATTTTTTTGTTCCTTAGGTTCATGTTCTGTACCTGCTTTGCGAATACTATTCACTTTTGATTGTGTCTTAGTTAAAAGATAGAATGTAAAAGCAAAAGTATGCACTAGATTTACTGTGACTAATTATTTTACTATTGATTACCCGACTGCCCCAAAACAAGAGAATTAGGTTTTTCAAGTATATTTATGTAAGTATGTATATGTATGTCCATTACTTCAACATGTGAGTTGTCGTTAGATTTTGATTCATTGCGGGATTGTCATAGGGTATAAAAAAATCTTTAATTATTAATAATTAACTAAAAATTCTTGTCCCTGCCTGCAATACCTCATGAAATTTTTAGAACTTGTTTTTTCTCTTTTCAGTTCACATTATTTACACATTCGGGTATTTATTTTTAAAATACCATGTTTTTTGGATAATATTTTTACTTGCAAAAGGATGCACTGTATTATTTTTAGGGTTCCGTACCTCAAAATAAAAAAACTGAACCCTTATAGGATCACTTTGTTGTCCGTCTGTCTGTCTGTCAAATCCCTTTTCTCACGAACGAGAAGAGGTATCAGGTTGAAATTGATAATGAATATTAAGGTCCAAGGACGCAATAAAAAAATATGGCTTTTTATGTCCTCATCTCCATACATTTATGCAAAAAAGCAAAACCTACAGGGTACTTCCCGTTGACCTAAAATTATGAAATTTGGCAAGAAGCTAGGTCTCACAGTACAAATAAAGGAAAAAGTCTAAAATCATTAAATATTTCATTTTTTCTCACAACTAATAGTAACCAATTAAGGTGAGCTCCTGTTTCAAGAACTTTTCTATAAAAGAGGGGTCATGTTGGATGGTCGCGGAGTTTTTAAAATAAAAGAGCAAAAGCTTTAAGTATATCATATGGTAGATAGGTAAGGAACCCTTAGGGCGCGAGTCCGACTCGCACTTGGCCGGTTTTTTTTAAATAGGTACTATCGAGCACTCCCCTTAAATTTTGTCCAGCTCTCTTATTTATTGCACAAGTTTATAAATTCAAATTTATTGCATAAACTTATTATATGGTATGGAACAAGTTTTGAATAAAAAAAAATCTAGTCGCAAATAGAACGTCTGTTATTTTACGGAAGCCTTTTTTCAAATATTTCCCTAACTAATAGTATATCAACTAATATCAAGGGAAAATAGGTGTTAATAAAAAGTAGGTAGTGTAAGAGATTCAGATTATGGAGTTTGAAGTCTAATAACAAAACTCTTCTTTCTTATTGTTGTTTTTAAATCTATATCAAAGGGAAAGGCAATGAACATTCAGTCCATACAGCCTGTTTTTTCTTTCTTGAAAACTCTTCTTTCTTTATTAGTGACAAAGATCTTTGAAAATTTAATTCAAGATGAAGTCCACCACTGAGGAATTCCATCGGACTTGGCCTGATTGTAATTTTTATTATTATACTTTAAAATATTATTGTTTACAATGTATTTATCAAAAATAGCTATACTTCGTTTTTTTTCAGATTAGAAAAGTCTTTAATAGGCACCTCTCCTAGACAAATGTTAAACTCATTGGATTTAGAGTGAGAACTGTAAAGAACCTCTTATTTTTCATACATTAAATTCTAATCTGAAAAAAAACGAAGTATAGGTCAATACCTAAGAGTATCTTCTAAGTGAAAACTTGGTATCAAAAATACTTTTTTGTGGAAAAAATAGGATATTTTATTTTACTTTATCTAGACAAGTTTACAGCAAGGATTTATCAGGGCAACAGTTAATAGTCAACATGTTCCACATAATCTTAATTACGGTTCAAAGTTGATTATCAACTGTATGCTAACCTAATAGTATTGTTAAATTTGAAATGTGTTTGGTTTGGTTATTTATCCTGTTCTCAAAATGTGCAACAAATATGATGATCAAGTAAACACTTATCTAAATATATAAAATTGCTTGTCCTGACTGACTGATTCATCAACGCCGAGCCGTAACCGCTATAGCTATAGAGCTGAAATTTTGTACACAGGTTTATTGCACTTCAAAACCACCCACTAAGGAAGGATTTTCCAAAACTCATCCCTTAAGGGGGTGAAATAAGGGATGAAAGTTTGTATGAAAGTCCTTTGTTTCTTGAGTAAGATTCACACAAATTTGACTTTGAATTTTTTGTAAAAAATAAAGAAACACGTGTTAAAGCATTTCGCAAAAATGTCTAAAAATCAATATTGGTGTCGTTTCTATGTTAATATAGCGGTTAAGATGGCGTTAGGGATAGGGGTAGGGGCAGGGAAAGGGATAGGGAGAAGGAGAGGGAGGGGGATGGGGCGAGGGAAGGGGTGAGAGAGGGGGAGAGGGAGAGTCTGCACATTGTCTGAATTTCACGCGAGCGAAGCCGCGGGCACAGCTAGTAGGTAGCATATAAGAAGTGGTGCTCCCCGGCAGGACGCGACGGTGGGGCAAAATTTCAAAAATATGTAATTTTTAACTAGGTTGAAAGTTGTATATTTTGAACCGACACAGGTAGCTCGTGAACACAGTGTGACAGAATATTGTGTTTTTAAGAAAAATATATCACCTAATAATAAAAACTAAACGAATATAAAAAAAACAATACAAGAAACGTGTTTTGTTTGTTTTTGCTCTGTCTTCAGAACGGTTACGAGCGTCAAACTTGGTAGGAAACTCACTAAATTTAAAAATATAAAATAACACCTTTGCAGAATTTTCATACAAAACTGTTACGTAATGGTAACTTTATTTTCTTATAGTCTTCTATGTATGATATTCAGCCTTGTGTATCAACTTTTTGAATCATATTTCAAACATTTAAGGGGGCGTCCATAAATTACGTGAGATGCTTAAAGGGGGGAGGGGGTCGTGTCAAATCTCATCTAATCTTACGTTACGTTGGAGAGAGGGGGGGTCTCGGCAAATATCACGCAATTTTTTTTAAGATTGAAACAAAAAAAAAATTATTTTGGTCCATTTAATCCAGATTGTACATGCTTAAGATTTAATCTTACATGCTTAAATTTTTATTACACTTATAATTAAACTCTCAGCAATATTGATTACTAGTCTTAACTACTTAGTCGTAAATAAAAGCACGAAGCAATTTTTTTTTCTTTTTACACTAACAATCCAACGCGTTTACGCAAGAAACCCACATTTTGAAAAATCTCACGTGAGATTTGGGGATGGGGGAGGGGGTTGAATAAAATCTCACGACATCTCACCAGGGGGGGAGGGATGGACAGAAAATTAAAAAAAACACCTCACGTAATTTATGGACGCCCCCTACGACATGAGTGTAGATAAACTTATTTAGGTATATCAATTTCGATGGATATATAGTTAGAGCAGGCTCCAATGAGATGTTCGTTTGCAAAAATTGCGGACCGTGAATTGTTTTGTGATTTGTCTACCAGAGACCCTGGACTTTTTAAAAAGCCATGTTGCCCCACGATTGAACGGTCCGTCTGTTTGTCTGTCTATCCGATTTTTAAAGGCTTGTATCTTTTGAACCGTAATAGCTAGCTGGTTCAAACTTTTACATAATATGTTTTATTATGATGGCTATCTGAGCAAATAAAAAAAACATAAAAATTGGGGGTGTCCAAATACAAAAAAAACCGGCCAAGTGCGAGTCGGACTCGCGCACTGAGGGTTCCGTACCACCACATAAACATAATTGTATTAGTTGAAATTTCAGTAAGTTAATGCGCTAGATTTTTTTAGTCCGACACGCGCTTGACCAAATTTTATTATTTGTTGTTATTTTATAGCTTATGCACTATAAACATACCAATTTTCAAGTTTGTAAGTGTTCCCGTTTTTAAATAGAACTAAAACAAAAATCGCCTCAGCGACCATCCAACTTGACCCCTCTCTTATATGAATGTTCTTGAAACGGGAGCTCACCACAATTGGTTACCATTAGTTGTGAGAAAAGTTGTAATATTTAATGATATCAGACTTTTCCCATAATTTGTACTGTGAGACCTAGCTTCTTGCCAAATTTCATAATTTTAGGTCAACGGGAAGTACCCTGTAGGTTTTGCATTTTTGAAATAATGTATGGAGATGAGGACATAAAATGCCATATCTTTTGATTGCGTCGTTGTAAAAAATTGAAATTTTCAGATCTTGTGTGGTTCATGGATCCTAATATATGGTATTAATTTCAACCTGATACCTTTACCCGTTCGTGAGATAAAGGGTCTTGACAGACAGACAGACAGACAGACAGACAGACATACAGACAGACAGACAGACGGACAACAAAGTGATCCTATAAGGGTTCCGTTTTTTTCTTTTGAGGTACGGAACCCTAAAAAGATTACAATAATTTTTTTGGCGTTTTTTTGTTTTAGCTCTATCGTTGAGACGGTAACATATACTCGACATACGATTATAGTGTAAGACCTATAGTATAACAATAAATAATAAAAACTGGTCAAGCGTGAGTTGGACTCTACAAAATTTGGCACAGTAATAATTGTTTCAACCTATGTCCTATGGGAAAAGTTGATCAGTTTCATGGCTGTATTCACATCTGTCAGGGTTGATAAACCCTTTTTGTTAAATGATAAAGTACTCGCACAATTAATTTAGTATTCTTAAGGGTGTATTACAATAATACATTTGCCATAGGACGTAGGTCTAAACAATTACTACTGTGCCAAATTTTGTTGCGTAAAACTCACACTTGACCAGTTTTGATTATTTATTGTTATACTATAGCTTATGCACTACAATCGCACCAACTTAAACCGGAGTATTTGCAACGGTTTCAACGATAGAGCTTAAACAAAAAATGGCAAAAATATCACGTTTTTGTATGGGGGTCCCCCTATTTTTTACTTTTAATTATTTTTGTTATTTGTAAAGATGTCCACCATAATAACACATATTATGTGAAAATTTGAACCAGCTAGCTATTACGGTTCAAAAGATACAAGCCTTTAAAAATCGGACAGACAGACAAACAGACGGACCGTTCAACCGCGGGGCAACATGGCTTTTTATAAAGTCGATTGTCTCAGGTAGACAAATCACAAAAAATGTCGCGGTGCGCTATTTTTGCAAACGAACTGTCCTTCAGAGCCTGCTCTAAGTCACAATTTATTTTTCACCTCCAAAGCTCGGAAACATTTGTTTTGTCGGTTAAATTCTGCGGCCAAAAGCGATTTTTGGCCCCTAGCGGGCAAAAGGTTTTTGAAATTCGAACGTGATGCAGTATGGCAGACCTCCACGCTGCGGTACTGGCTGCTTCCTCGCTTTAGTGAGGTGAAAAATTTTGTGTTTCGCTCGGCAGCAAAGTTATTTTGCGTTTCGTGCCTTGAAACCTTCGCTACGCTCAGGATTCTTCTTTTGAACCACTCGCTTCGCTCGTGGTTCAATTCTAGAATCCTTCGCTAGCTCAGGTTTCAATACAAGGCACTCACGCCAAATAACGCTTTTGCTGCCTTGCATAACAAATAACTATTTCACCTCCAAAGCTCGGAAACATTTGTTTTGTCGGTTAAATTCTACGGCCAAAAGCGATTTTTGGCCCCTAGCGGGCAAAAGGTTTTTCTGCGGCCAAAAGCGATTTTTGGCCGCTAGCGGGCAAAAGGTTTTTGAAATTCGAACGTGATGCAGTATGGCAGACCTCCACGCTGCGGTACTGGCTGCTTCCTCGCTTTAGTGAGGTGAAAAATTTTGTGTTTCGCTCGGCAGTAAAGTTATTTTGCGTTTCGTGCCTTGAAACCTTCGCTACGCTCAGGATTCTTCTTTTGAACCACTCGCTTCGCTCGTGGTTCAATTCTAGAATCCTTCGCTTGCTCAGGTTTCAATACAAGGCACTCACGCCAAATAACGCTTTTGCTGCCTTGCATAACAAATAACTATTCCCGCTCTGTTACTTCGTGATGTGAGACAAAATGTGAAAATAATTTGTTCTACTACCTGTATTGTTAGTACAATACTAATTGAACAATGAATACCTGTCGCTGTTTACATAAACATAGGAAATTATCTATTCCTTACCTACCGGAACATATAATAGTTACTGTAACAGTAACAATATGTTACGAGTATGTATGTCACCGGTGTATGTGGTATCGCGGACTAGGCTGATTGCCCGGTTAAGAATCTTTTCGTCTGAATTCTGCGCATTATTATACAGGGGGTGATTCTACATCAGTAATAGGTTGTAAATATTTTTTTAAAATTTTATTTTGCGTTGATTTTCCTTCGAATTACATTACAGTAATTTATTGAAATGGGTAGGTACTTGCTGGTGTCTGCATCACTAGCTGATCATAGAGGCCATTTAGTCCTCCAAGCGCTTCACTTCTACTTAGATAAAACTACTTTCTTGTAACAAAAATATTTTTTAAACAATCTACTAGTGATGTAAAATCTACTAGTGATTTAAACAATCTACTAGTGATGTAAAATCACCCCTTAGAAGGATCGTCGTATTTTTTTTAACACATGTGTATTATCAACCTTGATTAAACGAAATGTGCGAATATTAGACAAAAAAATATCGATGTCTGATATTCTTTTTTTCTGAAAATTCTAGGAGCTTTAATTTAAAAATAAAAGGAAAACGATACCTTTTAGATTTTTCTTTGTTTCTTTTTAAGTAACGGTATATTTTCTTCTAAGTAGTATATCATCTAAAAGGTTTGCCTAGCTAAGGAGATAAAATGTAATATGAATATCGTCCAGAAACTTAATAAAACACGAAATAATTGTCAAAAAAAAAATTGTTTCAATTTTTGACCTGCAATTTTTAAACTAGGCCATTTTTCACATAGGTAAACATTTTTCGCTGTTTTGTTAAATTTCATGATTTTCTATACAAGTGATCCGAAATAACTATCAGTCTAAAGATCTCTTTGTTGCTATAATATTCACTTATATTCACATAAATTATCAAAGAAAACAAAAAAAAAACATTTAGTTTGAAACCTTAATTTATTAAGTTTTCTCATTTTTGTTATTTCATTTCAAAAGCAAATCAGAAGTCTTCCATAGAATATAATGTTTTCTTATAACAATGACGTCTTTATTCCTTGCTGTCGTTTTAATCTCTAATTTGTTTTAACATTATTATCAAATTGTATTAACAAAAAAAAATGTTTTATTGTTTCAAAAGTTTGGGGTTTGAAGTTATATGATTTTAAAAATGATTTTCAGAAAAATTTGAAGGTAAAATTTTGTGTGGTATTTCATCTACTATCCGGTAGCATTAGATATTAAGTTCTTCCCACGGAGTAACTCCGTGGTTCTTCCCGAGCGAAACCGGAGTTAGCCGCTTGTTTCATAATATTTTTTTTTTAAATATAACCAAAGTTATTCATTGTTTCCAAGGATTGCCTATAACGAAAACGCAGTGTAGGTAGATCACCCTTATAGGTGTCACTGATTCTTTATTGTGAAGTCAAATAATCATCATTAGTTCTCATTGATTACTTAAACAGAGTATAGTTTGGCAATGAACTTTATAATTCACTTCGATAGACCTTGAACACGCGCCAAAATACGAGAACACACATCATAGCGAAATAATCAATCCAAACTGTTATTAAATTGCGAAAGAATTCAGTCCGTTTGTTACCCAAAACCGCTGAACAGATTTTGATGAAATTCGGTATGAAGATAGTTTGAAACATGGGAAAGGACATGGACTACTTTTTTTCTGATTCTCGGCGTAACAAGTAGCAGAAAACAGCTAAAATCGATAATTTTGTTGTCTTGCTATTTAACAAAAACTTCCACCGCACAAACTTGGTATGACTGTAGTGCTTAACAGTACTCTCGGGATAAAAACAATCTCTGCTTTCATTTTCCGCCATAAATTTTCATACATTAATGGGGTTAAAGTACGTGTCAATGTTTTTTTTAAAACGAATATAAACAATCATCCCGATTACCTTCTTTCCTGGCTATCGTAGATAAGTGCGATCTGGAATAAAACTGTTGCCAGGGATCTTATCTAACGATCTTACTAATCCGTAGTACCGTGTTTTGAATCATTTAAAAAAAAGCATTGTTTATTTCCTGCGAGTCCACTGCATCAAAAATAAAATGAAATTCTGTTTACAACTAAGAAGGAATCATTTAAGATTGTAAAAACCAAGTAATGTTTAAAAGTTACTAAACGAAACAAAAAATAGTGACGTCATCATTCAAAAACTTCTTACAAAATCTGTGGGAGATTTCTGTTTTGACGTGACTAAGTTATGAAATCGCGGACACATTATGGCGGGAAAATCAAACAAACGATTTTTTTATACCAAGTGTATCAACTACATACACATTTAATCATTGTTCTTTCTAGTGAATATATAAAGTTCATAAAGTTTTTCAGTATGCTGATTATTTTCCCCACAGGTGAAATAAAAAGCAAAAAGGCAAAGTATAGTCTGACCTCGAAAGGTTTACACCACTCAAGCAAGAGTCCGCGCCGGCTCATCCTATCTTATATGATAAACCCTCTGTTCGATCATTTTCTATTTGAGAAAAAAATATTGGTCTTCCATAACTATCATTTAACTCGATTGATTTCTTTGTACACACTATTATCTGACTGCATAGCAAAGGCCATTGTAACACAGGGTCCTTCTGGAATAGTGCACACATTTTTTTTTAAACTTATACCTTAACAATGAACAAAAGTCGACAAAAGTTAAAAAAATTTGTTAAATTGGGAATCAGCCGATGCAGAAAAAATATTTCTTTGAAAGTAAATTACGACTTCTTCGAAAGTGGACGTGATTGATCTACGAGTATTAGCACGTTAGCGTAATTCCTACTAATATTATAAACGCGGAAGTTTGTAAACATGTATGGATGGATGTTTGTTACTCTTTCACGTAAAAGCTACTGAATGGATTTTAATGAAACTTTACAATAATATAGCTTATACATCGGAATAACACATAGGCTACAATTTATAAACCTGCGCAGACGAAGTCGCGGGCACCAGCTAGTAATATTAAGGTTATTTGGGACAGGTTTCCGAAAACTGAAAGGGCAGGATCAATCAACTTTCAGTAAATAAAACTTTCAGGAAATAAAAAACATACTGTCCAACCAAGTTTGCGATTGTGTATGGAGAGGCCGATTTGTTTTTTCATTTAAAAAGTTTAATTTACTGAAACGTGATCAGTTACGTTGACAGTTTATGCCCTTTCGTTTTCAGAAACCTGTCCCTTATACCCCTTATATTTGGTATTGGAATGGGTCTTTAATCATTATCATGAAAATTAGGGGTCGTATTTATAAATCCCTCTCAAGTCTGAGATTGCACTTAAGTTGCATAATTTGTATGTGAAAAGTACATCTTGAGAGCAGTCTCACACTTAAGTTGGATTTATCAATACAAGCCTAAGTTCGGGTTATCCAAAATTACTTGCTTCGTGAAAGTGTCTTGTTCCCGTTATAGTTAAACGAATAACACTTCATGTTCTTGGTATACGATTATATGAGGTAGAGGTGAGGTTTCGATTGTTCGAGGTATATGATTTAAATGAACAAAACGCGAATTTTGACTCCGACCAGCAATATAAATAAGCCATAAGATATTTTGCTAGATACTATTTCAATATCACTTTCTAGAGTAGTTGATCTATTGTACCAAAAGTGTTATTCATACCTATTTTGGAACGGTCGTGGCTGCTATTGCAGAACGAACGCCCCTCTGACGACATTCCATGTAACCGTGTTAGATAGTCTCGCCACCTCTTTTGATGCCGACCACGATGTATTTTGGCGTTTGAAAGGAATTCCCCATTTTTGCCAAAAAGTTCGGCATGTGGGCGACCAGCCAAAACATTGAAGATAGGAAAAACAAAAGGGGAAACCACTATAGTTAGGGTGCTGACGGAAAAAAATCTATATGATTTGCTCATGTCGGCTTCTTTGACTGGTGATCAGAAGCATCCTATATTAGATACAAAGAATATTGGCAGACATCCTTACCCCTGCGTTTTTGAGGAATTAAGTTTTAACAATTTTGAAGATTGACAATATAACGTACACCTAGCAGACTATGACTGTCCGATTAAACACAATGTATAGGACTCCAGAAAAATGTTCTGCCATCATAATAGCCCTGCGTTGTAAAGTTACAGTGCTTCAAAATGCAAAAAACCACTACTTCGTCCCGTGATAATGCAGAGCCCTGCATGTCTGCCTCTTCGATTTTCTACATCTTCAGAAGTGTTTTAAACAACAGCCACAAAGGCAGACAAAAAAACGGACCAAATCGATTCGTATTGAGTTGATCTATCATCCCTGTTAATATAAATCATGAGCAAATCATATACCCAAATGGCAGCCAGCACCCTAACTACTATGATCGTTCGTATTTTGTATTGACATAAATAATTTTAACGTTAACTAGAGACAAACAAAAACAATATTTTATACACAGAAAGATAGATGATAAGGTATGTATATTCAGTGTTATTGTTTAGTGTTATTCATCCAGAGTTCATGGGTCGAATAGCATCCTGCAAACATATTTTTGTCGTTACAAAACTTCCTAGAATATTTCCTACCAGACGGTCTTTGAATCTCTATATTAATCTATTTTTGTATTTAACGCACTAGACGGCACGAAAGCATCACGTGAAACGATAGTCTACAGAGAGATAGGATTTTGCATATCACGTTTATTATACTTACAGCTTGGACCGAACTGATAAATATGTTTATATAAATTGTATGTATTTTCAAAAGTAATTTTGTTTTAGGTGACTAAAATTATGATTATGGCATAACTTTTTTAAATAACGTTAAAAGTAACTGAAACCAATGTTCGTAATGTACTTTTACCATGAACATAAGCATCACTCTTTTTCCATCTTTAAATACTTTCTTCATAAGTTCGTCGGTTTAGGGTACACTTGAACTCGCAATAATTCAGAGCGTCCTGAATTAGTTTTTGGAACGTTCGCCGAGGCCTTCCGATTCCAACGTCTCCATTCCCCTATCGTAGTCTTCTTTCATTAATCCACCGTCGTCCACCCGTATTCCACGAAAGACTGACGGCAAAAATGGAGATTCCTTTCAAAATGCCAAAGCACATCATGACCGTCTTCCGACGAAAGAGATGGTGAGATGAGGTGGCAGCACACGAAATGTGTGATTTTTGCGGTGATGTCCTATACCATCAGGTGGTCTACTTGCTCGTACACTCACTTATAAAAATATTATGAGGTTTGGCCAAAACATACATTTGCCTTTGCTCTGCAACGGGGTAAATCCTGCTCGTAATAACGATATGATCCACATGATAACCGAAAGTCCAACATAAAGTGTTTTGTTGATGGTACAACTTAGTAACACAATAGTGCAATTAAACGCTTATAGACTCGCCCAAACTTCCTTATTTACGGCCTGCTGTCAGATTAAATGGTACAAAATTAAACCAATTAAGCAAGGGAAGTATGTCAAGATCGTAGCAGGTGGAGAACTGTGGTCTCTGCCTACCCCGACGGGAACAAGGCGTGATGTTATGTATGTATGTAAATTAAACCATACTTTCGCTACCAGAAAACTAAAATCATAAAGAGAATATGTTCCGTATATTATTAGTAGGTATAATGTCAACCCTTGCGTAAATAGTAGTGTTGCATGTTATCATTTATTTTAATTACTATTTCTTTTCATTTCAGCCTGGGCGAGTTGCGACACTTATCGAAGACACAGATGTAAGTACTCAGTATTTCATTTTCAAGAAATATTTTCTTTGTCTTTGCGCAATTTGTCTTTCATCACTTAAGACCCAGCCGCAGTTCATGCTTTGTTCACAATTACCGCGCAAGTAATGACAAATTCACATTTCCCAATCTTCATCTCTTTCAAAGCATACCTTGTAACCTTATTTCAAAGTTCAATTGCTCGTTGATTGTTCGAATTTGAAATAATCTTATTTCAAGGACATCTAAATTAGTTCGATTATCTGCTTATTGGATCATGTGGACTAACTTGGCCTCGTAAAAATAATCTCTCGTTAGGACTTAACTAAATTGAAGCAAGACAGGTACTTTTTTCTAGAAGCATAATGAAAAGAAACCTTTTTTAGAATTATTTTATTTAAAACCTGTTTTTTTTATATAACCGTATGGCATTACGCATAGGCGACAATAATAAATATATAATTATTCTATTCATCAACTGGTTTTGTATATTTTTGATCATTGTAAAGGTTTCGTCGTCACGTGTGAATGACTGGTTTGATTTAACTTTAAGTTTGTAGTAGATATTACACTATAAGTCATTTGACTAGTTTTAATATGCCCCGTGTGATGCCGGCAAAGAATAGTACCAACCCATCTCTACCTGTGGGTAATGTGAGAGGCGACCACGGGTTAATGAACCAGAAAATGGAAAGCAGCATCCTTCTGTGTATCGTATCGTTTTACATTCTGCGGTCACCAACAACCGCGGTCCATGGTGCCAGCAGTAACGCTAACAAGCGTGAGGACTATGGTACTTCCCCTCCACATTGTTTCACAAAAGCTGGAATTTTGGAGGGAGTTCCCTGTCCTGTAGTGGACGTTTCATGGGATGTCATGATGAATATGGAAAACCATACAGATCAAAATTGAGAAGATAATTATTGGATGATTTTCAGATAATTGTCCTTGCAAATTCATAACTTTAATCACTTTAATTATCGATCTACAAATGATAATTGCGTTAAGTACTAAAATTAAAACATATATAATTAAATTATTAACGTTTTTATAATTTTAAATAAAAAATTATCAACAATAAACGTATGTTAAAAAAAAGTGTTTTTAAGAAAGTTTTTTTTAATCGCATTTACGAAAAATAAAAATATAAACACATGCAGAATATAAACAAACCAAATCACAACTCTCTTGCAAATCATAAAATTTGTGTTATTTTATAAATCGCGTTCGGTCTGATACACGTCATGCGACACTGATAAGGTTACCATACATACATACATAACATCACGCCTTGTTCCCGTCGGGGTAGGCAGAGACCACAGTTTTCCACCTGCTACGATCTTGACATACTTCCCTTGCTTCCTGAACTTTCATCAATCCTTTCATACATGCTCGTCGGTTTAGGGTACTTTTAACCTGGCCTTTATTCAGAACATCCTGAATTTGGTCCTGGTACGTTCGCCGAGGCCTTCCCCTTCCATCGTTTCCATTCACTCTCGCCTTGTAGATCCCTTTCGTCAATCTTCCTTCATTCATCCTCTCTACATGACCAAACCATCTCAGCCTCCCTTTCTCAATTTTAGTCACTACGTCTTCTTTCACGCCACAACGTTCTCTTATCACACTATTTCTAATCCTGTCACACAATTTCACACCAATCATACTCCTCAACGCTCTCATTTTTACTGCATTAATTTTACTTTCATGCTTTTTCTGCCATACCCAGCTTTCACTGCCGTACATCGGTGTTGGTATAAGGTTACCGTTTAACTAGTTATTGATTTTTATTATTACTCGTATCTGTCAAGAAATAATTATCACTTCGGATCCTGCATGCAACTAACACGTTTTCGTAAAGTTAGGTGCAAAAAAAAACCGGCCAAGTGCGTGTCGGGTCACGCGCAGTATAGGGTTCCGTAGTTATTTTACGATTTTTTTATAGCAAAGCGGGTTTTGAGTAAGTATTTCATAACGTTTATATTATAACATAAACTTTTTACGTCCTAATGCTCAGAGGTCCGCTAGCGCCTGATTACTATTGCTGTTTTTATTATTTTTAGTTTTTCAGCTATAGCTCATTAACCTGTGAAGCCTCCTTAACTGTGATAGTTTTCCTTTTAATTTCATCATATATGCTACTACTGTGACTTTTTTCACATTTCCCATAATAACCGTTTAGCGGGTTGGGGGGGGGGGGGGACACTCGACTCCAACAAAAAATTGCACTGTCAAGCTTAATATTTTGGAAACGTAAATCAAAATATGATTTTTTCAAACTTATATTATTTTTAAAAGACCTATCTTACGATACCCCACACTATGGGGTAGACAAAAAAAATATTCATCCCCACTTTACTTGTATGGGACGTACCCTAAAATAATGTTTTTCAAAACTTTATTCTATGAGCTAAACCGCGGACAGACAGACAGACAGACGGACATGACGAAACTATAAGGGTTCCTTTTGACTACGGAACCCTAAAAATGTATGTTTACGTACAGTTATCAATGCCATCTGCAATGCCACTGCATTTCTTGAAGCAAACTTTCGACTTACTAACATATCTCTTACTACCTTACTGTTCGGCTTTATGTGTGGTTTTTTATGATCACTTTTAACATTAAAAATACCAGGTAATTTGGTAAGCAGCTCTTAAATTGTCTTTATATCAATGTTTGTTCTATTTATAATTGTACCTACCCAAGTTTCATTGCTTGGCTCATTTTGTCCCCCTACTGTTGCTGGCTAGTACTTATAGCTCAAGGTCTTCCTATTTTAAATAATAGCCGTCTCCTATGTGTTGTTCTAAGATACTTTTGTAATATTAGTTAAAACTTTAATCTTACTTATAGTGGCTTTTTTGACAAGCCTGTTGGTGTTGTTGGTAGTGAGAACGACTTTCACGCGTTTGGCCGCGGGTTCGATCCCCGCCAAGGACAAAGATTTGCGTGACGAACACAAGTGTTTGTTCTGTGTCTGGATGTTATTTATCTGTCTCTGATACCTGATAGTTTGGGATCAGATGACCTTATGTGAAATGTCCCCCAATTTTAGGGTTCCGTACCCAAAGTGTGAACAACGCGACCGTATTAATATGCCTCCGATATCTGCCTGTCTGTCTGTCTGCGGGCTGTATCTCATAATCATGAACCGTAATAGGTAGACAGATGTCACAGATTATGTATTTTTGTTGCCGCTATAACAACAAGCAATATCGTAAAAACGAGAACACTTATTATAAGAATATAAATTTATATGTTTATAGTGCATAAGCTATAGAATAACAACAAGCAATAAAACAGGTCAAGTGCGTGACGGACTGGCGCGTTTATAATACACTTCTGCGTGACTGCGCGTCCATAACTAAGACGGTATTTTACCTTAGTGGTGCGGAACCCTCGGTTCATTTCTCTCTTCTCTCGGTTAATTTTTATTCTGTGTGTGGGAGCCAATAGTGGAAACCTACCAATTGTACAATAAAAGGCGATAGATGAAATACATTTCCCTTATGAATTCCTATTGTCATTGTTTGACGCTTGGGAATAAGACGTGAAGTAGAGTTGTATTTTATCGGCTGTTTACTATTTCTTTGAAAACGTGGTCATAGTACTCGTATCAACTTTTCTTCATTTTTACCTGCAGAGTTGGAAATACTGAAAGCTGTAAAGAAACCGGGTCGGTCTGTTTTCTCCCATACATTTTCATAAAATGATATGCATAAATTAATCGTCAAATTAAACTAAAATACGTTTCTCGATAATGAGTGTTTAAAAAGAAATTGTGTTTAACAAAGAATCTCTCGAAGATCACACCCTGTCTGCAGTACCTATCCAGGCATGCCACTGCACACTTAGAAACGGTCCCGTACAATATATAAGCTTAGGTGTTGCAAACGTTTCCCTCAGACATAAGATACGTGAAATTTCAAGCGGCGAAACCAATAAGTCACAAAATACTGAACCAATTTAAACGGGATTTACAAAACGTATTTTAGAGATGCGCGATGCTTCAATCGATGGCGCCCATAACTCACAATCTGCTGATCCGATTCAAACGAGGTTTTCGATAACGTAGCTTCTGTTTCAGTGAACCAATAGCAATGAAATGTTGCACAGAAGTACGCTAAATACGGTATTAAAAACCCTGTTTCAATCGGTTTAGTTGTTTGTGTACGAGTATACTGTAAAAAGTCCAAACTTCACGCGAACGAAGTCGTGGGCATAGCTAGTACACATACTAAAATCGTAAACTCGCCGTTTCTGAACTATGATCAGGGGGTCATTTAAAAGGCTCTTCTTCGGCATCTTCTGTTTGGGTGAATCGATTATAATGAAAAAAACCGGCCAAGTGCGAGTCGGACTCGCGCACTGAGGGTTCCGTACCACCACATAAACATAATTGTATTAGTTGAAATTTCAGTAAGTTAATGTGCTAGATTTTTTGAGTCCGACACGCGCTTGACCAAATTTTATTATTTGTTGTTATTTTATAGCTTATGCACTATAAACATACCAATTTTCAAGTTTGTAAGTGTTCCCGTTTTTAAATAGAACTAAAACAAAAATCGCCTCAGCGACCATCCCACTTGACCCCTCTCTTATATGAATGTTGTTGAAACGGGAGCTCACCACAATTGGTTACCTTTAGTTGTGAGAAAAGTTGTAATTTTTAATGATTTCAGACTTTTCCCATTATTTGTACTGTGAGACCTGGCTTCTTGCCAAATTTCATAATTTTAGGTGAACGGGAAGTACCCTGTAGGTTTTGCATTTTTGAATAAATGTATGGAGATGAGGACATAAAATGCCATATCTTTTGATTGCGTCGTTGTAAAAAATTGAAATTTTCAAATCTTGTGTGGTTCATAGATCCTAATATATGGTATTAATTTCAACCTGATACCTTTACCCGTTCGTGAGATAAAGGGTCTTGACAGACAGACAGACAGACGGACAACAAAGTGATCCTATAAGGGTTCCGTTTTTTTCTTTTGAGGTACGGAACCCTAAAAAGCTTATAATATGTTACACGAAAGAAAGCCAAATAGTTTATTGAAAACCCCGTTTGAATCAGTTCAGAAGTTTGCGAGTTATTGGTGCACAGACCGGTTGATAATTTGCATTCTTGTACGAGTAGCTTCTGTTTGCTTTCGTTTGAGTGTACAATTATATAAATGTTAGATGTTGCCTGGAAATAAGCCAAATACAAAGTTCTAAGTTAAGTTTGTGGTTTCCGCACTTAGTCCAGTAAGGACCATTGTGCGTGGGCCTATGTGGCCGTCAAGTTAGCCACCCTAACTGTTGCCAGAACTCAGTCAGTTTGTCCAGTCTGTTGGGTATTTGATCTAGGGTTATGTCCGCTCCAAGTGTGTTTTCTCTGATGCTTTTAATTACTTTGCATTCCAGAATTACGTGTTCGATGGTTTCGTCCGTTTCCATGCAGGCCCTACATAGAGGGCTGTCGGTTATGCCTATAGTGTGGTAGTGTTTGTTGAGAGCAATGTGACCTGTTATTGTGCCTACTACATTGCGGAGCTTTGTCCTATTCATCTGTAGTAGCCGTCTTGTTAAGCGTGTGTTAGTTGATGTTATAATTTTTTTTTATTGTTTGCATGTTGCAATGTCATTCCATTGTTTGTCTGCTTCATTTCGTGTTTTTTCTCGTATCCATGTCCGAAACTGGTTGAAGGGTAGCGGCAGCATTGGTTCTGGTCCTTCATAGATCTCGTTGGATCCTCCCCTTGCCAATTGATCTGCTGCGTCGTTTCCCAGAGAACCACTGTGTCCTTTTATCCATTGTAATGTTATGTTGTTCTTATGTGATGACTTTTGTAATTCTTCATGGCATTGTAATATTAGTCCTAAGGTTGTATAGCTAACTTTCAGCGTTTCGAGTACCGATGCGCTGTCCGAGACTATACGAATGCTTGTATTAGTGATGTTCCTTGATGTTATTGCTTGTGCAGCTTGTATAATGCCGACACATTCAGCTTGGTATACCGTGTTATATTGTCCTAGGGCACTTGATATTTCTATGTTAAGATCTTGTGAATATGTGCCTGCACCTGTCCCCAGTTTTGTTTTTGACCCATCGGTATATATGCGCAGTTCATTAATACCTGAGTAGTCATGTATCTCTTCTTGGAGGTTTATATTATATGTTATGTCAATGTCAAGCCAAATACAAAATAAAAAACTCCGTTTGAATCGGTTCTGTAGTTTGCCAGTTATTGATGCCGTCGCATGAAACTGCGTATCCTCTGTTTGAGTGATCCGTTTGCAATCAGACAAAGCTTATTTGTTGCAAAAAATTAAGCCTAATGCGTTATTGAAAACTCTGTGCCAAGGGGTACAATGGTTTCTGAGTTATTGGCGCCGCCGCCGCATGAAATTTCACGTGTTTCGTTCGAAGTTGCAAATTCGGATTAACACTACTCTACGTAGTCCATATAAAATACAAAAAAGTCAGAGCTATATCTTGCTTTGCGGTTTAAGCCTTTTTTGATGTCAATTTCTGCGGGCTTAATGAGTAAAATACTTGTCAAATTTATTGACAAGATTCTTAGTTAAGGATCTTACTGATCAGATGCGTATTTTCATCATTGTACGAAAATAGATAAAATCCACTGATCCGATTTCTCTGCTTCCAGTATATTTTCTCCGAATAACCACGAAGTAAATTATTTTTCACCTCACAAGCTCGGAAAACTTTGCTTTATTGGTCGAAATCTGTGTGCGAAATTAATTTTTGGCCGCTAGCGTGGAAAAGGTTTTTGAAATTTTAATCTGTCGAAGTTTGCGAGTAAAAGTAATTTTTGGCCGCTAGCGTAGAAAATTGTTTTGAAATTAGAACGTGGTGCTGGTATAAGGTACTGAGTGATGTGAAAAATCGTGTTTCGCTCGGCAGCAAAGTAATTTTGCGTCTCGTGCCTTGAAACTCTCGCTACTCTCAGGATTCTTCTCGCCTCGCTCGTGGCTCAATTCTATAATCCTTCGCTTGCTCGAGTATCAAAAAAAGCACTTGCGCCAAACAATAATTTTGCTGCCTTGCATAACAAATAACTAACTACCATGAAACGTAGTTTTCTCATCTAACGCTTTTCTATTTTGACAGTATAATGCACCAATGCAATGCGCAAATACTTTTAAGTCGCACTATCTACGTCACGTGCTTGTATGTTACACATGCTATTAACTGTAAATAGATTGAGACACGTGTAACATGAGATTCTTACAAAGTAAACTAATAAGTACGTAGATGTGTATGCTAAATATTATTGACGAATAAAACATTGTTGTCTAATGAGTGTTGCTAAGCATAACAAATTTATCAGATCTAATAATTATTATAATAAATAAACTTGTTTATAAAACAAGCTAAAGTACATATCTACTTAACTATTTAATATAAATTTTTATTTATCATTAAAGAATATTGTAGAGATACGATAACAAAAATATTTGGCACAACAATAGCAAATAGCGACCTGCTCAGTGACCGGTAATCCCCAGATAACCCGCTTTATCGCTGCCATATCTGTCTAAGAACAAAGGCGTAAAGAAATTGAATGAAACTCCTACAACTGCAATGCATTTTAGGAAAACCTATTGAGCTCCGTTTTCCGGATATTTCGCTTTGTATTTGTAGTACGAGTACATGGCTAATAACGTCATGTTTGTGTTAGAAGGTTTACACATCGCCTTTTATACTAGTTTGGCATAGAATCGGGTCGCTTGACTTGGCCAGCAACACAGATATATTACGGTATAATCGTTAAAAATAATCGTTATTGTCATTCGTTTGTAATTAACCTCGCGAGATTGTAAACTATCAAAAAATTGTATACACGTTGGACCGTAGGTCCGTTAGGTAAGGCAAACACAACTACCGGTTTGGTAGTGTTAGGTTCTCTTGCGACCACAAAAATCCAGCGAGTGCCCGAACCGATTATTCGGTTCAGTTTATGGTCCGGGACCAGACAAGATTTTTTCCGTGATATTCAGGGCGAAAACGAGATTTCTAAGTTGATGGGGACAATAAGAGGATCAAGAAATACCATGTGAGAACTTCTAGACCGGAGCCCGGTGTTCAGGCCTTTTTCAGATTTTCAGGCTGGTCTGTTTTAGCTAAAGCTCCGGCTTTCTTGTCTGGCTAATGTTTTCAGTATCAGTATATGTAAGTTACTCTATTATGGGCTATCACTTGATCGCCCTGAGTATCACCATTATATCCAATTCCAAACATCTCATCATAATTTTTTTGTGAGATCATAATGATATTCAGGGCGAACAAAAGTGATTGACAGTATAGAGTAGCTTATGCTAATACTAAAAAACATTTGCTGGACAAGAAAGCCGAGGGCTTTAGCTAAAACTTGCAAATGTGAAAAAGACCTCCTGAACACCGGGCTCTGGTCTAAAACATCTCACATGGTTTTTTGTGATTGTCTAATCATTCTCCATCTACTAAGACATCTTGTTTTTGTTCTGCAAATCACAATAACTTAACGATATTCGATAGCTTTCAATTTCGTGGAGGTAGATTATAAACTAACAATATTTACAATTATACGGTGATAGATACCTACATATGCCGGGTATTTTTAGACCTGAGATGTTGCTCAGAACCACACAAGACAGAACAACTAACTACCCAAGTAGACATGGTTGGTCATGTAGTGCCACACTAACACTACTGCCGGTCTTTCGACCAGTTTTAAGGGTTCCGATACCAAAATGGTTAAAGAAAAAAAACCTTTATGGTGCGATTTTGTCTGTCTGTCCGTCTGTCTGTCTGTCACACCTGTATATCTCAGCAACTACTCATGCTATCGACTTGAAATTTGGAATAGTTGTAGAATATGGTTGCCCAACTTAATTTCACATGAAAGAATAAAGAAAAATATTATAATTATTAATGTAAAGGGGTCCAAGTATCAATGGGCAAAATTTCAAATTAATTAAAAAAAAATTTGTATTTTTTTACAACTCTCTAGTTTTCAAGTTATGATGAAGAAAAACCGGTCAAGTGCGAGTCGGACTCGCGCGCCGAGGGTTCCGATATACCTATAGTATTTTTGGAAGCAATAAAGTCCATTTTCAGGACCGCAAAACTAAATTTGTTTGTAAAGGTTTATTGCAGATTTCTGAAAAACTGTGCAACTTAGAAAGATCGTTTTATTTTTGCTGTAAAGTTTACATAAACCTCTGTCAACTGTAATTAATTCAGATTTTCCCTTACTCAAACTTCGGAGATAAGGGGGGGGGAATGGTATTTTTTTTGACATTTTTCATCATAACTTGAAAACTAAGAAACTTAAAAAAATACAAAAATATATTTTAAAATGTACAAGTAAAGCCCTTTCATATGATACCCCACTCGACCTAGTAGCGACAATTTGAAATTTGGCCCCCCCTATTTTGGCCCCCTTTACATTAATAATCATACTTTTTTCAAAAAAATTTCATGTGCAATTAAGTTGGGCAACTATATTCTAAAACTATTCCAAATTTCAGCTCGATAGCGTAAGTGGTTGCTGAGATATAGAGGTGTGACAGACAGACGGACAGACAGACAGAGCGGCACCATAAGGGTTCCTTTTTTTTACCATTTTGGTATCGGAACCCTAAAAAGACAAAAAAATACCATTCCCCCACGTATATCTCCATATAGTACGAATAGTATAGAATTACAGTCGGTAGAAGGTTATGTAAATATTACACCAAACTAAAACGATCTATATAAGTTGCACAGTTTTTTAGAAATCTGCAAAAAACCTTTACAAAGAAATTTAGTTATGCGGTCCTAAAAGTGCCACACTAACACCACTGCCGGTCTTTCCACCAGTTTTTAGGGTTCCGATACCAAAATGGTTAAAGAAAAAACCTTTATGGTGCGATTCTGTCTGTCTGTCACACCTGTATATCTCAGCAACTACTCATGCTATCGACTTGAAATTTGGAATAGTTGTAGAATATGGTTGCCCAACTTAATTGCACATGAAATAATAAAGAAAAATATTATAATTATTAATGTAAAGGGGGTCCAAGTATCAATGGGCAAAATTTCAAATTAATGAAATATTTTTTTGTATTTTTCTACAACTCTTAGTTTTCAAGTTATGATGAAAAAAACCGGTCAAGTTCGAGTCGGACTCGCGCGCCGAGGGTTCCGATATACCTATAGTATTTTTGGAAGCAACAAAGTCCATTTTCAGGACCGCGAAACTAAATTTGTTTGTGAAGGTTTTTTGCAGATTTCTGAAAAACTGTGCAACTTAGAAAGATCGTTTTAATTTTACTGTAAAGTTTACATTAACCTCTGTCAACTGTAATTAATTCAGATTTTTCCTTACTCAAATTTCGGAGATAAGGGGGGGGGGGGGGGAATGGTATTTTTTTTGTAATTTTTCATCATAACTTGAAAACTAAGAAACGTAAAAAACGACAAAAATATATTTTAAAATACACAAGTAAAGCCCTTTCATATGATACCCCACTCGACTTAGTAGCGACAATTTGAAATTTGGCCCCCCCTATTTGGGCCCCCTTTACATTAATTATCATACTTTTTTCAAAAAATTTTCATGTGCAATTAAGTTGGGCAACTATATTCTAAAACAATTCTAAATTTAGGTCGATAGCATAAGTGGTTGCTGAGATACAGAGGTGTGACAGACAGACAGAGCGGCACCATAAGGGTTCCTTTTTTTTACCATTTTGGTATCGGAACCCTAAAAAGACAAAAAAAATACCATTCCCCCACGTATATCTCCATATAGTACGAGTAGTATAGAATTACAGTCGGTAGAAGGTTATGTAAATATTACACCAAAATAAAACGATCTATATAAGTTGCACAGTTTTTTAGAAATCTGCAAAAAATCTTTACAAACAAATTTAGTTATGCGGTCCTAAAAAATGGACTTTATTGCTTCCAAAAGTATTATAGGTATATGGGTCATTTTCAAAAGTTGTGTTCTTGCTTGTTATCTCACAGACTTGTGATTTTTCAACTGAATTCGACAGACAACCTTCCCAGGAGTTAGGTAATTTATCTGACCGAGCTTAATGACCTTTAGATTTTTGTAAATTGCTTTTGAAAAAAAAATTCCGGCCACGACTGTGACATATCAAGCACGTCTGTGACATATCGAGCACGTCTGTGACTTATCCATAGAAATTCAAGTATTTCACGACCACGTTTGTGACAATTGTGACACTTGGATCACACCTGTGATTTGTCCTTAGAAATGTAAGTATCACAACTACTTAAAACACATCTATAATGACCAAGAATTATTATTTTTATATCGGAACCCTCGGCGTGCGAGTCCGACTCGCACTTGACCGGTTTTTTCTTTACGAAACGTGCGGATTTGTCCTGGGTTCAAAACATAACTGGCATACAAACCCCAGTGGACATCATTCGGCTGATATTATTGATGATGGATGATACCTATTTGCTCTTACTTTTCTTGTTATTGACCTGTATTGATTCTTTTCCTTTTTCTTATGAGCATTTCACAGATAAGATGTTACTTAAAACTGACCTGCGGGAAGCACTTAATTTACTCTTTAGGATCTGCCGAGATCTATTTATTACTCAATTCATCATTCATAACATTAGATAACATCCCATTAAAATTTATCGCTGGACAGAGAGCTCCATCCAGAATTTCTCCGCTTATTTTTGGGGGAAGTTTGCAGTTGGCGCCTATGTTGGTACCATGGACAAATATTACATAATAGTAAACTAACGTTTATAGATCCGACACTCTCAGGCGGGGTGCCGACAAATTTCAACCTTACGGTCTAGCATAAAGCATAAAGTCGATACTTGCAGTGGCACCGCTTAGGACACGTTTTTAAATCGCGGGTGATCGCGGACAGGTTGGCTAAGGCGATGATTTTGTCACTTTATGAGATACTGAGCGAGATGCAAGTAGGTATGTAATATTGTTCAATCGAAAATGCAAATACTTACTTACCTATTTTGCCGCCATAAGCTTAAGATGTCATAAAGAATAGTAAAATCGACTGCCTCACCCAGTCGACTTCCAGCGCCGCGTTGCATACATAGAGTGCGGAGTGTCACAGGCCTGCCATGGATCTGTGATCCGTGATATGTATACATAGAAGGACGCTGCTGCTAATCCTCTGGTTAAAATTCCCTTAGCCGGCTTAACTGATACCCACGGGTGGAGATGTGCTTCTTAGCCGGCACCAAACAGACTTCTTTTTTTACTCTCAATGGGCTTTCTTTTTTCTTGACCTTGATGTAGCCCTGAGGACGACGATGGAATGTGCTTGCTCAGAAGAAGCCTATTTACTCTTGAATTGAACAGATTCGAGTTACTCGGGAACATAGACGCAGGCAGATAATTTCTCTCGTTAGATGTGAGCGTTATATAAGATTTTGCAAAGCGCTTTGTGCGAATGTTTGAAACATCAACCAAGTGTGGGTGATACACTTAAAGCGTGCGCAGGCTAAGTTTGACTCTGACCGTTAAGGTTCCACCATCCCTAAAATTAGCAGCTGTGCACTCGTCAATGCAAATATAGACTTCATTAACATGTAAACAACGTTCATATAAGCGTGCCTCGCAATGTGGCGGTTACGTCCGACGGTGATCCCGAAATTCACAAAAAAGAAAGAAAAGTATTTTTTTAGTATGATATTTTACAAATATCAAAAAAATAAAACGACCACATCATTAAACCTAGTTTTGTCTAAAATATTGTAAATTTTCAATTATTTTTGTTAAAAAATGTAGCAGTAAAATTGTTAAAAATGGGAAAAAATTGACAAAAAATAATTTTGTCTGTTTGTTTAAATTAAATTAAAATAATTGTTTAATTAAATTAAAATTAAATTAAAATTAATTTATACTAATTAAATTAAAATTATATCTCGACCACATCACTTCTTACATCTTGTACATATAATACTACGTTTTTTTTTCTTCTAAGATAAATATTAAATTTAATGTAAAAAATGGTTACGAAGTTATTCAGTCTAGAGGCTATTCAGGGAGGCCTAGCCTTAATCCGCAGGACTCAAAAAATAAAAAGCGGGGGTGAGCGAGGCAGGTGAGGGGAGGCGAGCGAATCCTTCATTGGCTCTCCGCCTATCTCCCATGAGCAGAAAATAACTGTCAGTGGCAAACTTATCCTGCGCACGCTATACATTATTGTTCATTACGTGACACACTTGAAAAGGAATATTGTTTCTATCATCGCAAGTTAAACAATCTTCGTTATTATTGCAATCGCCCGTGTTATTGTCATTGGAACAATAGCAAGATTATGTATAGATAGTTTATGGTGTTATTGTAATCATTGTTAATCATGTATGTGAATCCTATAACGGTGATAGGTAGTGCTAATAGGTACTTGTTGAAACACGCGGTTGTGTTGAGGCATGCAGTTAGTTACCAGTTTCATAATAGTCAAAAACATATGACAACGTAATAATATTGTTCAGTCGTTACTATAGTCAAGTCATAACATATTCACAAATGCGTCACGAAAATGTACGTAGATTTAATTATAATTGGACTATTTTAATAACTTTCAACCCCAGTGCGTAGGTAGGTAATCGATTAATTCTTGGCTGTAAATATTTGCGTAATGCTAAGATCAAGATCAAACGAAAACAACCGGTGCGTTATTGAAATACGAATATTATTTGTAACCAACAACAATCCATACTGATGCGGTTCCACATTAAATTTAACGTTGTTCTTGTATTGCATTCGGCACTTACGTAACATTGAAAAAATTATAATTTTATGATTATATTTTTATTGAGTTAACGTTGACGTTTTCATTGTTCCAGGGTATCACGTGGGGCAAAGCGTTTTTGGTAGGAGCCGGTGACACTGCTGCTTTACCTTACCTATCAACAAGGGAATGCCAACTCGGAGGCTATAGAACCTACATTGTAAACTTCCATCCACGGCCTTCAATATTTTCACCATCTTCTAGTAACAGCAACACTCACGAAAACAAAGATGCGCTGTTATACATAGCCGTCCCAGAAAACCGACATTGGTTAGGCGCTGCTCCTTTGCCCGATATAGCCAAACAGATTCTGGAATGTCAAGGACCGTCTGGCTCCAACGTCGAGTATCTCTTAAGACTAGCTGATTTCATGAGGGAAGAGGTCCCAGATGCGTTAGACGAACATCTCTTTTCGTTAGAGAGGCTCGTTAAAAAGTTTGCTTCAGATATGAGAATTTGCCTTAAAACTATGATGGGAGAAACTGACCAACAAGAAGAGAATAAACCGGAAGCTAAACAAGTAGTGCCTAGTTATCAATTTGCTTCAAGAGTGCCAGAGAAGAAGCTACGCTGCGTCAATATGTGATGATTTCTCTCTTGGGGTCATTCGAGAAAATTATAAAAAAGCAATAACATGTTGTAAAAAAATATACATACCTACCATATAAAATTCTGAAGTACCGATTAGTCATTTAATGTTATACTTATTTGACTGTAAACAGTTTTTGTGATATCTTTATAATCGAGCTTAGCTCCATAATGAATTTTAGAATGTCTGTTAGGTAGTGATTCTGTTAATTGTAAGGTTGATTTATACTATTTAAAATATACTGACATTGTTTGATATGCAAAAGAGACAATTATCTGAACAATGACGAATTGTTTATTAAAACATTCTTTTGTATAGTAACATCCAAATGTTCATGAATGCAAATAGCCGTAGTAAACATAAACTTCGATTTTGCGGACTCTTGACTATTGAATTAACTAGACCCGTCTGATTTAGAAATAAAGTTTTCATTTAAATACATAATAACTAGGTACCAATTGGAATGCAGAATTCACATCACACGGCCTCTATGTGTACGTTTCTTTACGCTAGAATACCTAAAACATCATACCAATTTCATAACTTCTGTATCTGCAAAATCATCGGATTCGTTCCATAAAATTGGTTGTTACGGGTTCTTGGTTTTCTCAGATTAAGCACGTAACTTTATATAATGGCGACAACTATTAATAAAACTTATTTTCAGAGAAACAGGAAGAAGGCCCATAAAACATTATCCGCAATACCATAGAAGTGTTCGTATCAGTAAATATACTCAGGCGCAAATACTATAGGGCGATCTGTTTTATGCCTTACATTTTCTTACCGTGTTGTGTGTGGCCAAACTAAGCGTCAATATTATTTTCTCACCTAAATAATAATTCGTAGCTAAATAGTAAGGTGTCAGACAAGGTTTCTCTCGAAGATCACGTCTGTGTAAGATGGTAAGGAAAGTCAGTCAATCACTAGGAAAAATAACACGACATTTCGTCAGATTTCTCGTATTATTTTATAAATCTTTGACCAAATCGTTGATAACCGTATCAGATCTTTCAAGAAACATAATCAGATTCGTATTTACGCTTACTTAGACCATCATTTTATGAAAATTCATGACAGAAAACCGACTTATATTTGCGCCTACGTGTAGTTTTTAATATTTTTTTAACCTAAGTAGGTATAATGTTTTAGTTAAGGTTAACTCAAAGGTAACAATGACCAAATAACAATGATATCGACAAGTATTATAATTTGAATCTAAATTTACTTCATTTTTGTGATTAAATTAAGTATATTTTTATGAAATTTTAGGAATTACGTATAAGTTAATCTGACGCCAAGCTGTAAAAGTAAAAACTAAATATGCTTGACAATGTTTAGAATAAGATGTAACTTTTTGACGACTTCTGTTTTATGTACCTATGAGCGATATACCTTCCTAAACTTAAATGTAATATCGTAGTATAACTTTTGTATGAATATTTGTGATTTTCTTGTACGCTATGTGACTACGCTTTAAGCAGCTTAGAGCAAAATAAACAAATTGTGTTTTTAAACGGAGACTTTGCTTTTTCCCTCGCATTAGTCCGTAGGCCAGCCAAGATATCGGTATGATTTAGGGGTCACAATTTTCCTTTTTACCAAAGTTAGATTTGTTAGGATGTCATAAAACGATTATTGATGTCTCAAAGTGTTAGCTGACCAAAATAGCGGTCAATCCAAGAGTTCTGATGTTGCCTCATATTGATTTAGACCTACAAATGGTCCTTTCCACAAAAGGAAAATTTGGAGGAAAAGGAATGTTAAAAAGACGGTCAAGTCGAGTCGGCCTCCGCACCTAGGCTTCCGATATATCTATAGTATTTTTGGAAGCGACAAAGTCTATTTTAGGACCGCATAACAGTTTGTTTGTAAAGGTTTTTGCATATTTCTGAAATCTGTGCTATTTATAAAGATTGTTTTATTTTTGCTGTAATGTTTACATACCTAATCAAAGTAATCAATTAAAAACCTATCGACTATAATTAATAAAAGAAGGTAAGGGAGAATGGCATTTTTTTTTGGTATTTTTCATCATAACTTTAAAAAAACTAGAAGTTCATTAATTTTTCTTTTGAAGTAACGGTCAAATAAAATAAATAATGCACTGTTTCGGTATAGTCAACCGTTATTTAAATTTAGTTTGCATAAAATCTCTTGTACATTTGAGAAAAAGCTTTACATGTAAGATTTAGTGCAATAAATTGTCTTTAATTAACCAAAACTCGTGTTTAAACTTCAGACCTTCAGTTCAACAGAAAAATTATTTAAATTGGACTAATAGTTCCTACGAGTATGATACAATTTACTTTATAAAATTCACCATATTCTATCTTGGATTAGCTGCAATTTCATTAAGCTACCACTTTATTAAGAATATTATATATAATTAACTTAATAATTATACTACTTACCTACATAATAATTACATATATACATAATCATAATATATACTTACAATTCAATATATAGGTCAATCAAAATCAAAAAAATTTAAAATGTTTATTTGTAACTATGTCTTAATATAGGTACAGTTGTTTTGGGAACTCCCTTTAAGTATATTAATACTTGTGTTGGGAGACCCCACTCTTCCTAAACGTCTGTTACTAACAAACATCAATTTACTATTAGAAGTACATACATAGATAGATTAAAGTTAAACTGATAAATTAACAATGGTGAATACTATGAAGTGACTTGCGAAAGGCTCAAATTGCAAAATGCTCTTTTTTTGAAAGAATCATGGGGACTTTTTTTAGGATGACAATTAGGGTTTATTAGCATCCTTACAATAGGGGTTTTTAATCACGTGTTTGGCTTACTCCGTGCAACATACAGTTCATTCAGTTTCATTGCAAACGGTTTCCTCAGATAGAAGGTTCGCGAAGTTTCTAGCGACAGTGCCAATAAATCACAAACTACTGAACAGATGAAAACGGAGTTTTCAAAAACGTATTTAACTTACTTCCGTACAACGTATTAGCTTAGTTTTATTGCAAACGGTTCACTCAGACGGAAGGTAGGTACGCGAAGTTTCAAGTAGCGGCGCCAATAACTCACTCCTACTGAAACGATTTAATCGGGGTTTTCAATTAACGTATTTGTGTTACTTCCGTGCAACACTTGCACATTATTTCATTGTGATCGTTTCTCTCAAACAGAAAATATTTGAGTACAAAATTTCAAGTGGCGAAGCTGAGCTGAAATGAAACAAAGCTTATATGATTTTACATGGAAGTAAGCCAAATAAGTTATTAAAAATTCAAAAATAAAAAACATAAGTCTTGGGCACAGATGGATTAGTAAAATTTTGATTTAGTACTATGGTAAAAAAATAATTTAAAAATTCCCAGCAGTTTTGGCAACGCGGTACAATAAATGTAAAAAATGTGTGAAAGTTCTAGAGTTTTAAAAACTTAGATAAAGTAGGCTTATTTATAAATAAATTACTTCAAGAAATAAATATTGTTTTTTAGAAATCGTTTTTGTATCGAAGTAAAGTCCTACTGTTTTGTATGGAGGTACACATGTTAGACTATGTAAACATGTTGGACTTTATACAAGTCTTTTTTCAGTAGGTAGCTAGCTACAGAAGCTAAAGTGACTGAGCCCCAGATTTAGTTGTAGGTTTCTTACTTCGACCGCGTGGAATTCGCTTATAATTTTACAGATTCTTTGCAACATATTAGCTTAGTTTTATTCCAAACGGTTCACTCATGGTTCACTCAGACAAGATACGCGAAGTTTCAAGCAGCGGCGTCAATAATTCACAAACTACTGAACCGAGTCAAACAGAGTTTTCAATGTTGCGTTGGACTTCTTTCCGTGCAACATCTAAGCTTACTTTCATTGCAAACGGTTCTCTCAGACAGAAGGTGTACGAAATTTCAAGCGGTGGCACCAATAACTCACAAACTGATTCAAACGGGGTTTTCTATGGCGCGTTGGACTTCTTTCTGTGCAATATGTAAGCTTAGTTGAAAATTGGTAAAAAGATAGTTTGAACCATCATGGGCAAAGTCATTAGCTACTTCATTCAGAACCCCACGCGTCCGTACGCGGCCTGACGCGGCCGTACGCGGCGGAGTGCCCGCGACTCCGTAGTCGCGGGCAACAGCTAGTCTATAATAGAACGCAAGGGAAAAAGAAAAACTAACGTGATCTAGGTTAGCTTTTATTTCTAGTCAAATTTCGCCATGTTGCACACCTCGTTGCTGAGAGTGTAACGAGTGCGAAATAACACACCCGTTACGTTACGCTCTTAAGGCGAACGATGCCCTAAAATGCGTTTCTTTGATTCAATTTTTTCCAGCAGAAAAGTCATCAAATTGAATTGAGTAAAATATGTATGATGGTATTGTTGGTTAACGATGATAGTTCCTAGGGCTAGTTGATTTCACTATGTAGGATAAATTTCACTCGGTAAAAAAATCTGAAAGTTACCCCTTTTTAGTGTTCCGTACCTCAAAATAAAAAAAAATCCTTATAGGATCACTTTGTTGTCCGTCTGTCTGTCTGTCTGTCTGTCTGTCAAGACCCTTTTTCTCACGAACGAGAAGAGGTATCAGGTTGAAATTGATAATAAATGTTAAGGTTCATAAACCACACAAGATCTGAAAATTTAAATTTTTTACAACGACGCAATCAAAAGATATGGCTTTTTATGTCCTCATCTCCATACATTTATGCAAAAAAGCAAAACCTACAGGGTACTTCCCTTTGACCTAAAATTATGAAATTTGGCAAGAAGCAAGGTCCCACAGTACAAATAAAGGAAAAAGTCTAAAATCACTAAATATTTCAATTTTTCTCACCACTTATCGTAACCAATTAAGGTGAGTTCCCGTTTCAAGAACTTTTCTATAAAAGAGGGGTCAAGTTGGATTGGTCGCGGAATTTTTAAAATCAAAGAGCAAAGCTTTTGATATCATATATCATATGGTAGATAGGTACAGAACCCTTAGGGCGCGAGTCCGACTCGCACTTGGCCGGTTTTTTTACTTTTAATCTAATTTTATGTCTAAAATAAACAGTATTTTCGCAAAAGAATTACACGACACTAATAGTCATGTCATAAGGTTAAGTTCGTTGACTTGTGTGTTAACTTTACACAACACAAATTAACACAATTCTAAAATAACTAATAATTTCGCATTTTAGCGTGCAGTGCATCGCTCGCACTTACGCAACGTGTTCGTATGAGTGAGGAGGGCAATCGTTTGTGACAGAACGGTGGAATTCACGCCAGGGATGTTCGTGGGTTCGATGGCTTCGTGGGTTCGTGGGCTCAGAAGTTGCAGTGGCGGAGATATTTATTTCTACCTATTACGGTAGTCATGAGATACAGCCCGCTGAGAGACAGACAGACATCGGGGGCATATCACTATCCCGTCCCGTTTTTTACCCTTCGTGTACGGAACCCTAAAAATGCGTTTATAAAGGATGCCCCTGCCTTACGTTACTTTTGTTTGGAAACAGGCCGGCAGGTCCCGGCTTATCTAAAATTGCGACTCGAATCGGAAGAATCAAAGACTCAATCTTCCAATTGTAGCAATTGCTTCATTGCCGGTTGCGACAATCTAATCGCAACTAAGTATTTGCAAATCTGTCGGTAAGTACTTATCTCCTACACTGACAGTCGAAAACGTTGCCTACAACGTGCAGTGAATTTAGCATATAAAAAGCCGGCCAAGTGCATGTCGGGCCACGCGCTGTGTGGGGTTCCGTACATAGTTGCTTTGCATTTTTTCATGAACTTTTTTCCTTCTACTATTGCTTTTTCTATAATTTACAGTTTTTCGACTATTACTCGTAAACCTGTAAGATCTACTTAGCTATGACTCCAACAAAATATAGCGCTTTCAAGTTTCGAGGTGCAGCGCCTGATTGATATTTCCATTCCAGTTTTTCGACTATTACTCGTAAACCTGTAAAGTCTACTTTAGCTGATATGAGATAGAGGGGACACTTGAGTCCAACAAATGATTTCACTTTTAAGCTTAAATTAAATATCGCAAACAGGTATCTTAATCGAAAAAGGGTGTTAAGAGCACGTCAAGCTTGACACATTGGACTTTGTACCTTTTCAATCTTCGCGCTTCAAATGTCAAAGTTGATCTACTCTTAAACGTACCAAGGGTCCCTGAGCTAAGCCGCGGACAGAAATAAAGACAGATAAACAAGACGAAACTAAAACGGTTTCTTGTTGCCTACGGAACCCTTAATATAGACTGGGATTAATTTCATAATTTGGCTCTCCTTCTTAGGGTCAGAACTTAAATGGGACCAGATCTGACAGTCAAGTTTTTCTGGGGTTTTGAACAACGCAGAATTCAAAAATCAATGTTGTCAATCCGAAATCCTACTAGTCCAAAAAAGTCAAACAATAATCTACCTACTCGTAGGCTAAATTACTGTAAGAGGTTTCATGTTTAAAAAGTGTTCCTTAGGTCCCCCTAAACATATCTGGAAAATTCTGCGTTGATCCCATGTACGCTCCCCCCTCCCCTCCTCACCCTCAAAGAGGTCCCTGATTTTAGTTTTTGTCATTTATCTCAGAAACGGTTAAAGATAGATAAAAATCGTTAACGTTAATTTAAACGTTATAAAATTACCAAGCCGTTGACACCTGTTTTATTTCAATGAGATAAATTTCCAGAAGAGGGGTAAATTTCATTGGATTCCAATGTGGAGACTGAGGATAGGCCACTGCCTATCGTGCGATTCTATTTTGTATTGCGTTGATTTTGAAGTTAAAGGGCGATTCCATTAATCTGGGCAAGAAAACAAAATAAAAGAAAAGCCGATCGAATTTTGAATTTACTTTTTATTATCAGCCAGTACGTTACTCATATAATCATATCACTAATTCTTTCTTTCCTATAGCTCCATCCCTCTTGCTTATCTTGCAAAATGATAGTGCGTTCTATCTTTAGCGGCGAGAACTGGAGCATGGAGGTTGGCCATACTACAAAATAAGTCCATCACGTTCGAATTTCAAAAACCTTTTTCCCGCTAGCGGCCAAAAATCGCTTTTGGCCGGAGAAATTAACCGACAAACCAAATATTCCGAGCTTTTGTGTTGAAATTTTATTTTCGTATTTCGTTTTATGTTATTTGAGAAAAGTTGTTCAGTTTCACGGTCTAAGTAACAGGCTAAAATAGTACTTACACTTTTTTTTACAACTTTTATTTCTTTAAATTGAAGACCGAAATGAAAAGTCTGGACAAAGTTGTGACAAAGTGTTTTTAGGTGATAGAAAAGCATCCTACACATTCGCACAATGCGCTTCGCAACATCTTTTAATAATGCGCACAGCAGCAGCTAAGGCGTGGAAGAGCAATTGAGAGCGTTGACAATAAAAAAAAATTGCTATTTTAGTACCTACTAGTTGTTGTAGTTGATATCGTTCGTCTTAAACGTGGCATAGAGACATGCTGTCATGCGGTAAAAATTGCCTATCTTGATAGCTTTACATCGGTTAAGTACCTAGTTCAAAAGTTGATTTGAGATAGTTTCCAACGATAAAAAGTGGATTTTATGCACAATCACGATTTATGTGTGGTTTGTATGGTAAAAGAACTCGGGAACACAGACGCAGGCAGAGAATTCCAGTCTTGATGATGTTTCAAATCGTTTTGTGCGAAAGTGCGGAATATCAAATGGTAGAAGGGAGATGGTGGAATAAGCTCGGGGAGCTCTTGAGCACACTCTCCGAAGTACAATCTGTAAAAGGCCGACAGAAATGCAACTTACGACGGTGGGCCAAACTATGAAACTTGGTTTTCACGAGCGTCTCATCACCAAAGAGCTGTCCAGAAGTGAAGTATTGCTTAACCTTATTGAGGATGTCCAGCTATTAATGTTAGCGCCGAAGTTGAGGTTTGCACACAACTTCATGCCAAGTAGCTCGAGGCTGTCGGTAACTGGTACAGTTGTACCTCGAAAAGTAGGAGCCAGATTGAACGGACCCCTTTGGCGGTGAACAGACACGCCAGTGTTTTGGTGGCTTATTTTTCACCAGATTTTTGACATCAAACTCGAAGACACGACTTAAGTTTGAGTTTATTCGCTCTACCATAAGGCCTCACTCAACTTATCTTGTCACTGCTGGCTTTTGCGCTAAACATAAATCTCTCATCGACAGTACTGTCATTTGCGTACTCAACAATACCAGGACCAAGTATGTCGTTCATGTGTAGCAGGAAAAGAGTCGCAGAGAGAAAAGACCCCTGAGAAACCCCAGCGTCAACAACATAGCCATGAGGTCAGAGGAGCAGCCATCATCTTAATATTAGTCTAAATCTAAATCAGCCACAGTCAGAGCTATTTGATGGAGAGCGGGCCGTAGGCAACCCTGCCTCATCGCATACCTAGACGCGACCATTATGGACGTAGTTATGGACCAAAAAATGTTCGACTCCCCATGCTAAAGTGGTCACTTGACCGACCTATTTTGTATGGAAAGTTGAAAATTATCGTGCGTTGTTAGCCAAGTCGTAGAACAAAAGGTGTTGCTTTTGACCTCTGTAATAAGGTGGGCATACGCATATCAGATCCAAAAAAAATAACCTTGTATAATAATAGGACTTCGGGGAACCGCTCGGTCAATAGAAGGTTTTGTATGGGACGAAAATTAGTTCAGTTTATGGTCTGGGTCTTAACATTCTGTGATTTTAGCACTGATTTATCAAAACACAATGGTATGAACATAATTTTATTATTCTATGCTATAGGTACACATTGTTCATGATCAATATTATTCAATTTATTATACTTGCTTAGGTAGGTACCTAAGCTTACAATATTTATTACCTATAAACTTCTACACTAATTAAGTACAAATTAAATTTGGTGGTAAAATGCATTATTTTCTAAACATTTAATTTAATTACCTTTAAAAACTTTAACAAAATTATACACCACAGTAACTACACGAACGACTTCATTGAAACACTTCTATAGGGTGACTTTTAATGACTTCTTGATAGAAAAAGGTATTAATGTACTCATGATATTGATCAAATTTCCCCAAGGAACATAGGTCGAAATACGAAAATCAAGTTTTGACCTCCCATAGAAACTGCATCAGCTGATAGCGCATTTTGTATGAGAGGTCAAATTTGGTTTTTCGTATTTCGACCTATGTTCCTTAGGAAAAGTTGTACATTCATATCTTTTGCTATCAAGAACTAATAAAAAGTCACCCTATATATCTGATCCGACTAGATCTTAAGCATATCTTAAGATACTTTTACGGTCATGAGCAGGTCAAGCTTGACACTTTCAGCGCGCCTCTAGTCCAAACAGTGGGCGAAATAAATACGAGCGGTGCAAAGTACACTGTGGCAAGCTAGACGTGCCCCTTTATGTCACAGCAGTCAAGGGTAAGGGTACCTTCCCACCAGAGCTTTGTTGGGTAGCTAACCTGTGAGTTGGAAAATTTTCAACAAGTAGGATCGCTCCTTTTTGAAGTGAAAACTTCTTTAGCGGCGCTTGGCACTTTTTTTAGATGGGTAAAAAATGTTAAACTCGCTTCAGATGTCGCGTCAGATCCGTAGCCTGATCGAAAAAGCGTCAACTGTCAACATTTCATTACAATACGGGTTTTTATTCAGTGACATCAAAGAAGTACGCGAACAATGGCGCGATTGACCCTTACAAAAAGCATAATATTCAAAAATGCAAGTTTTCACTTCTGCCGGCACTCCCGGAGTGCAAGCCGTCCTTTTTTTTTCCTTGTTTAGAACTGCGCTCAAAATGGTGCAAACCTATCCGTTGATTTTTTTCTAGCTTACAGGCTAGCTACCCAGCACAGCTCTGGTAGTAGGTCGGCCTAAGGCTAATTTACCACCAGTGCTGTTCGAGGGAGGTAAGCTGAGCTGGGAAATCAAAACACTGATATGACTGAAATCAAAATATATGACTGGTGTACATGTACTATACAAAACACATTATTATAAGACCTTATACAACGTATAACGGTAAGGTGTGATAATACTAAAGGGTGTGAATCTGACCATGAAACTGAACAATTTTTCCCAATGAACGTAGGTCAAAGACCAATAGTAGATTTTACAACAAGTGCACAAAACGAACCATTTTTACGAGGCTTTTGGCAGCCCGAGCCGAAGGCGAGGGCTGATAGTAATGTCGAGGATAAAATGGTTTTGTGGACGAGTTATAAACTCTGCTTTTCACTTTGATTGCGAGGAAATAAAACGTAAAAGTACTCTCTAAATGTAACTGAAGAATGAGTTGTTCTGCTTTAGTGAAGAATATGTTGACGCATGGGGGGGTGCAGCAGGCCCGCGCGCAGGGCGAACACCACCGCGATTACTTTTTTGCCCTAGTGCACAAAATTCGACTTTGTGCAGCCTACATCCTGCACAAAGAAGCACTTTCAGAGCATGAGAAGTGAAAAAAAATGTTTGACCCCCCATAGAAACTGCATCAGCTTCGTATTTCGACCTATGTTCCTTGAGAAAAGTTGTTCAATTTCATGGGCAAATTCACACACTTCAGTATTATCAGTTATCACACCTTTCCGTTACACGCTGTATAATGTACGTACATGCTAGCAATTCAATGAATAATAAATAAATAAATAATTAAAAACTTCGACCAATTGGATTGCTCTATTTTCCTAGCTTGTAAAATACGCAATCGAATGAAGCAATCCTATTGGTGGGAATTTCTAGCTTACAGCTTAGCTCCCTCGCACAGCAATGGTGTAAAGTCGCCTTAAATAGACGTGCGCTGTGCTTGACTGTGCACCATTTGTGCACAAAACAGGCAATTGAAGAAATGCAGCGATTTCATTTGCCTTTTGCTCATTTCATATTTTCGACTTTCCCTAATCTTGAAAAAACCTAATCCCTTTTATTGAATGGTTTATAAAGGTTGTTAAGAATAGCACTGCAGTCCTTAAACAACATGGTCTTCCTATAGGCCGAAATACCTTAAAACTAAGAATATGCCTTTGAATTTTAATATCGGGTGTGAAAAAAATTGTTCTATTTGAGCCTGTTACTCAGACCATGAAACTGAACGACTTAAGGAACATTAGTCGAAATACGAACACAAAATTTTACCTCCCATACAAAATGCACAATCAGCTGGTGTATAAGGAACCAACACATTTAAATAAAAACTTGATTTCTTTCGACCTGTGTTCCTTGAGCAAAGTTATACAGTTTCATCGGCAGAACCTGTGGCTTCAGGGATCGCAGTACTTTTTCTATCTAACAAGCAGTTAACTAGTAGATTTACATTTTGATCTTCTTCTTCTTTTCGTGTCGACGCAAATCCAATAAAATTTTATGAATTTTACCCAGTAATAAGCTACGAGAACGGCATTTTGTGTAGTTTGCATCAGTTTTGGGGTGCAAGAAAGGAGCCTCCCCAAGTGACGTATATAGACCCTGTCCAGAAAGGGCGAAATCGATTTACTCGATTTACTCACGCGTGTTTCGCGCGTTCATCTGGACGCAAACAAGGCGCTCCTAGTATCTAGTAGCCGAGAAATTTGCGCGATGCTATGTGGATGCAATGTATTGACACCCAGTACCTCGCCGACGCGCGTAGAAACTCGCGCGTAACAATTCGCGGCGAATTCGCCCTTTCTGGACAGGGTCTTAACCCTAACTACGTCCGGCGCACCTTGGGCAATCAGCGACACCCACACGCTGATTGTCTAATCCTTTCACCACGATGGCAAATCCAAACATTTTGATGATAATACAATACATTTCACTGGTTCTGCTCCCGAAGCCCAGTGATTCTACTCATGATAACAAGCAACTTCCCTGAGTAAAAATATTTTTTCACTTCTCATGCTCTGAAAGTGCTTCTTTGTGCAGGATATAGGCTGCACAAAATCGGATTTTGTGCACTAGGGCAAAAAAAGTAATCGCGGTGGAGTACGCCCTGCGCGCGGGCCTGCTGCGCCCCCCCCCCCCCCCATGCGTCAACATATTCTTCACTAAAGCAGAACAACTCATTCTTCAGTTACATTTAGAGAGTACTTTTACGTTTTATTTCCTCGCAATCAAAGTGAAAAGCAGAGTTTATAACTCGTCCACAAAACCATTTTATCCTCGACATTACTATCAGCCCTCGCCTTCGGCTCGGGCTGCTAAAAGTCTCGGGAAGATGGTTCGTTTTGTGCACTTGTTGTAAAATCTACTATTATTCGAAATATTTTTTTCGACTCCATGGTGAAGTGGTCACGTGATCGACTCATATGTAAGGTGAGGCCAAAATTTTTTTCTTCAGGAAAGTTGCTTGTTTTCGTGAATCTCTGAGCTTCGGTAGCAAAATCAATAAAAAGTGCATGCTTCATGCTTTTACTAGTGCAGCCAGCGTCAAAAGCAGCTAAGCATTTCAAGTGTCCATTATAGGTGATTTTAGTGCCACTCTTTCAAAGTGACTATAATATAATAATATACATACTATATGTTTTTGTATATATAGTATATATATTATATGTTATTTGTATATATATTATATATATTTGTATATGTACATATTGTATTGTAATAGTATATAAATATTATAGATTGGCACACTACTGCAGTTTTCTATCACACTTTCCTACATGCAAAGGTTGTCTGGAAGAGATCGCTCCCATCGATAAGACCGCCTTTGTCACCCTAGATTTAAGACTCTCTTTTGTAATTGTTAATGTGTTCTGTGTGTGACAATAAAGTGTTTATCTATCTATCTATCTATGTTGTGAACAACCAGTGTTTTACAGGAAACCAACAATAATTTAAATATGTGATAATTATGGGCACTTTGATTGTGTGGAACTATACTGGGTGTCAAAAAAGTGCCCTTCTAAGGCGTGATTCTACATGACTAATAGATTGGATAAAAATAAATGCTTTTTCTCAAAAATAGTAGTTTTAGCTCAAGAAGAAGTGAAGCGCCTGGGGATCAGCTCTTGATGCACACAAAGAGGTTTTTTAAGTAGAGAATACCAAATTACCATAATAGGTAGAAGTATCATAGTAAGTAGAAAATCAAAGTTCATGATCACCCAAAATATAATAAAATATTTATAATTTTTTACAATCTATTGATGTAATCGTCGTATTTTTTACAGCCTGTATAGATATCGCAGGCAATTCGTATAATTCGCCGTTTACAAACATCGGGCAAACTGTACACGGTCTGCAAATTGTAAAACGGCGCCGGCATATTGCGGGCATAGTCGATTACGGGTTTAGACTACTAGTGCGTTTTATGATCGTTAGCCACGGTAAACCCAACCTTACCGATCCCAAGCAGGGATCAAAAGAAAGAATCAACTACGCGCCGTTTTGTGAAATGCCGCGGCATTATTATAAAATGATGAATTAAAATTATCTCGGCATTTTGTAGAATGCCACGGCATGATGTAAAACGACGAATTATACAATTTGCCTGCGACATAGACACCTGCGAAATGCTTAGCTATTTTGGTGATTATAGTACAGCCAAGGGCGCATCTATCTAGTCAAATTGAACTTTGTCCCATTCTCATTTCAATCGCAGCAAGAGGTTAAAGTCGCGCTACGAGTGTAAGTAAAGTCAAGAGCACATCAAGTTTGACACATCGGACTTTGTACCGTTCTTATTTCAATAGGCGTACGTACGCACTGCGAGTGTCAAGCTTGACCTGTCGTTAACTGTACCTGCTGCGGTAACACGAACCCTTACAATGCCTTAGATAAACGCATTTCGTTCGCTCGCGCGAGAATGTTAACGTTTGCTTCATTCATTACAAGTCAAAAAGTGACATTTGGCCTTGGATATAATATTTTTATCCAGGGGCTCGTGCTGAGTAGGCTGCTCTTGACTGTACCACTCTATTTATGAACTACTCTACTCGAATATGTGTATTACATACATACATGCTCTACCGGGAAACTATACATGTTTACAAACATAGGAGTGTACGTACAGTAAGAGCATGAAAAATATTCTTGTTTCAATAGGATGGTAGACACTGTAGTACGTAAACAACACATTTCCTTCCACTGTGTAATAAAATACTTTGTTTCTAAATAAACGATATTTACAAAATACATTCTTGTTGATTGATGCCACCCACGATATCACACTTTTCTAAAATATTTACCTAGCTACATAATTTACATTCACCTAAACATTAAAATTAAAGTTATTACCTATCTTTTTAATTATGTAACACTTTGAGTCGATTTTTGGTATAGGAAAATAAATTGTTTACCAACAATGTGACTAAATTATGTATAAGTTACATACACACGAATACCTTTCTTCAGCTAATATTTTTTTATAATCACTTGAGCTAAGGAATTTCGTAGTAGGTATTATGCTTTAGTTACATTATATCCATCTTTTCAAAAATGTGAAGGAAAAGCTAAATGTTGTTTCGTTACTTCACTTGGCACAGTCACTATTATAGCAGCTGTTTTCTGCTATGAACCAATATTTTGAATCCTTGTTCATTTGTAATTTAAATTTTAGTTTATTATTTTAAAAATGGAAACTCGCTATCGCTTTCGTCCCCAGAGCCGTCGTAGCTGGAAGGCGGCGTGTCGAGCTGGGGCAATCCCAAATCCAAGTACTCCTGGTTCGCAGTAACAGTGAGGATCTTGTCCAAATCCTCAACCAGCTCAGTAAATGAAGGCCGGTCGCCAGGAGAAAACGACCAACATTCGCGCATCAGCATGTATCTGAAAAACAACAAAGAAAATGATAAAGACATTACGAGGTAAGTAGTAGTACATTGTATAACAAGGCAGCAAAATAATATTTTACGCCGGGGGCCCTATTTTCACTCCAGAGCAAAGTAAATATACCCAGCACGCCGAGAGACTCCATACGTCACCCGAGGCAACTGTATGTTTTCAAAGTATGTTTTTTATGACCATGTTCATATTTCCTTCTCACCTTAGTTAACTTTAAATACAACCTCATTGTATTATTTAAGGTGATCTGTTTTCCATACAAAAATTCAAATGACTTGCATTCTTACGCGGGACATAAAATTCTGTTCAAAAACGAACGAATACATGCTACTCGTATTTGTAGTTAAAATTTTCGCTAATTAATACAAAAATACAGTCAATGTACTGAAAGTACTATTTTTGTTAGCAATTTTTGCTTCAATATTACGATTGTGGGCGTGCGGTCAAAACTGTACGGTTGTCTTTGTGTGCATGTGTGAGTGATCGTACTCATGTAAACACTGACGAGAGTAATTGACTTTACTGGACATATGGAGATATTTTTCTTGTCGAAATTGTTGTTAGGCGTTGAAGTTGCACGATGAAATTTACGCGAATCAACATTTCTATATTTCATCCGCCGTTAAGTGTTCGCTTAACAATAAATTCAGTTACCAAAACAAAAAATCGATGCCAGTTTAAATTAAAACAAAGCTTAAACTGATTATTAAGCTGCTATTTTCTACTTAAAATGATCCTTCACTGTAGCTTCCAACCTATTATTTTTGCTACCTGCTTTAATATTTTTTGAAACCGTAATTTAGATTAATTTGTCGCCGCGTTAAATACATGCCAAAATTTATTTTCGTATTTTGATCTACGTTTCTTGAGGAAAGTCGTTCAGTTTCATAGTCTGAGTAATAACGTTATAAAATTATGTTTACTATTTCATTAGGACTTTATAAACAGAGAACTTGCAAACACTTACATTTCGAGACTACAACATGGTGGCTTCTCCATTCGGTGGCCAGCACTTAGGTGCTGATACATGTACTGTCCAGGCACCGTGGGGTACGGAGTGCCACCCAGTGTCATTATCTCCCATAGCAGCACGCCAAATGACCAGCTAATAAAACAAAAATCACATGGGGATCAAATTGGATAAATGGGTTAACGGAATAAGCGCCACAGACAAATCACAATTCGCATTAGCTTTTTAAATTCGCTTGGCAAGCAACAGCTTAAATCGCTCAGGTCTAGAATAATATATTCTTAAAAGTGGCCACTTTTACCTAGATACCTCTATACACTTACACATCCGTCTGCGTAGTGAATACTTTGTGGTAGAGTGATTCAGGTGCCATCCACCGGACAGGTAGTCGGCCTTCAGTCTTCTTCCTGTAATAGTCGTTGCTGTGGACGTCCTTCGCGAGGCCGAAATCAGCGATCTTTAGAACGCAGTCATCGGTCACGAGGACGTTGCGTGCTGCTAAGTCGCGATGGATACACTGTAACAGAAGTGTTTGTTTTAAAGTAGGTATATCAAACATGTAACAATTTTTCTGTCAGCTGTAGAATACAGTGCCATGATCGAACACCGAAGAAACTGATTTCTAATCCCAATAAAATCTGAACCCTAATCTTCAGTCAATCAGTGCTCTGGTATTTTATTCAAAAACAACTGGTATTATATTCTTACCCTTCTAGAAGCTAAATACTCCATCCCTCTGGCTACTTGATAAGAGAAGGATACTAAATCCTTCTGTGTTAAAGTTTTTTTATCTTTCAGGTCTTCAGTTGGTGACTCGTATCTGATAACACAAACATAACTTATTATAAAGGTGTCATCAAAATAGAACTGTACCTACCCATCTACTGAAATGTATTAAGCTGTGGTAAAATAATGTCGGTGTTTTAGAACTTGTCTTTATGTAGATACGTACCTATTACCAGGCCTATGATTTCTGAGAAATTCTCTCAAATTGCCATTTGGAGCGTATTCTACTATGACGTAAAGAGGTCCGTCTTGAGTACAGCAGCCTAATAAGTTAATAATGTTTACGTGTTTTCCTATCATCTTCATCATTTCCATCTCTGATACCAGTGCCATCATTTCTGCATCCGTATGACCCTCTGCAATATTGTTGAAATAAGTACAATATTCTCAATTTATATCGCAGTTAGTTAAAAAGATAACAATAAAGTAAATACCTTTTAACATCTTTACAGCCACCACTGACTGAATGCTAGGTTTCAATATTCCAATGCATTCAGCTTTAACCACTTTCCCGAATTCTCCTTCTCCGAGCACTTTGCCAAGTGAAAGGGATTCTCGGGGGACCTCCCAATCTATGTCTACTGGTAGTTCATATTCTGACATCATCATAGAATCACTTGTATTGCTCTGCACTTGTGAAAGCTTTTGTTTCTCTATTTTTACCACCGGCATGAGCTAAAATAATTTTTTTTTATGTCATTAATATTATATTTTATCATAACCAATGCAGTTTAATGACCAATAAAATAAACACGTCCTTACCAAGCCTTCAGTTATATCAGCATTTGAACCACTAATTTGGGGTTTTTCTACTGTAACCTTCTTTGTCCAATGCGTTACGATCACTGCTCTCGCGGTTTCTATAGCTAACTGCTTCTGAATCTTTTCTCTTTTCAGTTTTTTGAAGATCATGACTACTACTATTGCCGCCACGAAGAAACTGGCCCCAAAAACAGCGGTCAAGATGTTGACAAGTTTTAGGTGCTTTCCTTGATCAACGTGTTCTTTATCAGGTAGAGCTGTAATTACGTACATATTTTATAAGTGTTTAATAAATAATAATAATAATAAATATTGGGGGACAATTCACAAAAGTCTTTTGATCCCAAACTAGACGAAACCTGTAGGGTACTATGGGTACCAAAGACGGATATACCTACAAAGGCAACGAAGCAGTTGACCCCAACATAATTCTCTCAGGCAGATTTTATTTGACAGGATGATAAAGTATCATGAATTTAAAGTAAATTCAAAATATCCAAAAAAAAAATTACTAAAATTTTTTCATACATTTTTTTGTAATTTTTTTATGGAAAAATTAAAAGTACCGATTTTTATTTGGATTTTTACAGAAGGTTTGTTTCATATACCCCAACAAAGTTTCATCGACTGAGGATTGAATGCGGAGGATACAACGATCCGCTTCGTTGCCTAGACTAAATAGACACCCAGATACAGAACAAACACTCGTGTGCATCACACCAATGTTTGTCCTGGGCGGGGATCGAACCCGCGGCCCACGGCGTTGAAAGCAAGCACACTACCAACCACACCAACGGGCCAGTCTAGAGGTGATCAATACATCAGATAAAGAGAGATCCAAACTTACAGTCAAGAACTGTTAGATATCCTTTTGCAGTAGTGTTGCCCAATGAATTTAATGCAACACACACATACCAGCCCTCGTCTTCTTTTGTAACATTGTAGAGAGTAAGTTGCTCTGGTTTGTCTGAAGTGTTTTGGCTCTAAAATAAGTAACCAGAAATGAATTTTAATGTATTAACAGTCTGGTCTAAGTATTAACTAAACATCAATAAATTAATACTTACTTATCATTACTTAAACTCGTTAGTACTCAAAAAGCAACAAAAAAATTTTCTCATAAACATAAAACACAATTAAATTGAAATGCTCTTAAGTAAAAATTTAACTACCTACATTAAGATTATGAAATAATAAATACCTTTTAATCTACCATGGAGATATTAAGTTCATGCAATTAACATTGAATGCCCACAAACATGCATTTAGTCACTAGACCCTCACCACTTTGATTTTGTTAACATCAGTATAGACGACCAAGTCCTTAGTGCCTTCGTCTGATTCAATGTCATGGTAAACAACTTCGTCTCTACCAAAGTACATCCAGAATACGTATGGGTGCATATCGGATAAAAATTCACAGCTGAACCTCGCTGTGTCCCCCACAACTACCGTTTGGTTGATGGCGCCATGTGTAAGCACTGGCTTGGCATACAGACGTTCTATAAAATGGAATTTTGAGTTATTTCTATTTGAGTAAATAATGTTCTTTAGGTGAGTATTTCTAAATTAACCCTTCACCGTTTATTTAACAACTGCCATCACCTTTTAACTACCAACTGCTTCGCCAATTACCATACGAATATGCATACAAAATGGAATGTGATGAACTCTTCCTATTTTGTAATGCAATAATAATAAAATAATGAATTGCAATATAACGGCTTTATTAATGCAAATTAAGCACGAGAAGATTCGTTATCACGTATTTGCAAGTTGTTATTTCGCATTGTTCTATTTAATTCCTAAACATTGATTATAAAACCCTTGAGATAACATAAACCAGTGAAGTGGCATTAAATAAGTGACGACGAACATAAACCTTCACCGCGTGAGAATTGACAATAGACCTCGATTATAACTCCTGCAGGTATGGGCGCATCGCTGGGCCCAACTTCAGCATCTTTCAGAGAATAGTTCAACGGCCTGATCCAGTACAAATACGGCTCTAAATCCGACACTGGTGGACAAGAAAGCTGAACTGTGCTGTTTACTACAGTCGTTATGTTACCAGGATACCCCTCTTTTATATACGGCTTCGATGGATAGCGTTCTAGAGAATTCAACCATAGAAATGAATAATTATAGCATCGATTAAATTTCAAATACATTTTTTGGTCTAAAGAAAAAGTCATACCTTGTACTTGTAATGCTACTGTATGATTAATGCAGCCCAACTCGTTACAGACAAGACAGGTATAGTTTCCATTATCTGCTTTCGTCAACTCCTCAAGTTGTACAGCCCATTTACCGTAGGTAGGGGGAAAGTACGGTCTCGTAATAGGCAGACCATTATTTTTGTACCATGTTATATTCGGCGTAGGATTCCCTGCAAAAGTTTACGACATAATAAAAATGCTCTTAGTTATTCTTGTTTTCCTTACAGACCATGCGTTCATATTTTAGGACGTAAAGTCTTTTTTTAGCTGACTTGCTTAGATGAGAACGCAGTAACTTTAGCTTCATCAAGTTTCTACCTTTCTTGTATAATTTATATGCGTACCTTCAGCAGCACACCTAAGCCTAATGGAATTGCCAGCTGGCTTCATATCCATGTGAAATAATTTGTCACGGTGTTTAAATTTTGGAGCGAACTTGACATCGCTTCGATTTCCAACATCTTGATGTTTGACATCCGTGTGTACATCTAAACCATCTTCCTCTTCTCCGTCTTTCGGGTTATCGTCAGACTCTTGTTTGTGTTTCTTAATGTCGTTAGTATCGGGTACTAAAGATGTATTTTTGCCTAAAACGGCACCTTGCTGCTGCGATAGTATTTCCGGCATCGACTTGTGTATTCCTGCATCAGCTTGATACTCTGCAAAACAAAATTTAATTTTAATATTTAATTTAAATAAATTAAAATTAAATTTCAAAACAGATCTTAATCATTTTCGTGATGTACACCAGCGTTTGTTCTGTGTCTGGGTGTTATTTATCTATTTATGTCTGGCACCCATTAAAGTTATTAGTATTTGCCTAGTTCAGGTGATTTTGTATTAATTGTCAGACAAAGTTTATTTGTCCAATATTTAAATATTTAAAACAAAACAAAACTTACCTTCCAACTCGAGACTTGTCTTGTGTTTGATAATAACGTTCAATTCCCTGTTTCGCTCATCCTCATTTCGACACGTGTACATTCCAGCATCCTTTGGTTGAAACCATTTTATTCTCCTGAAATTCAATAAAATAATACTGTTTAACATTCGCTCTTTCATTTGAAGCTATCCGCAAGTATACATCGGCGTATTTTCATGATCTTCAGTTTGTTTTGATGCTTTGAATAGACGGACATAACGAGATGGGTATATGGCGCATTTCATATGATTTAATGCTCGTACTTTCAGCGTTCCCGTCTGGATATACTTCATAAATATTGTTATTTATATTATTTTAAGTATTCGTGAAAAAAAATATTTTCAAATTTTCTCTATAATGTGTTCCATAATACGTCATAAAAAGCAAGTCTCCCATAAATGTCCGTCAGTCGGTCGGTCGGTCGGTCAGTCTGTCCGTCAAGCTTTGGCATAGCGGCTAAACGAATAGTCCTATTGACACCATATTTTAAATTTAAGATTTTTATGCAAATCCTTGCTGAGAGCTGTCATATAACGCAAATGAAAAATGGTAATTTGCGCAAAATCGGCTTCAAGCTTTGATGAAACTGACAAAGAATCTCCATGCAAGGTATCTTGCGGCAGTATCTACTTATTTTATTGTTCTAAGAACAAAATGGATTTTTAATTGGCTACGTGACTGCAAATTTCATTCCAACATTTTTATAAAACTCTCGTATTGGTAAGTTTGTATTTCCATATGATTTGTAGGGAATTACAAACTTAAGTTTGCAGTTAGTACTTATTTACTCTCTTTGCTCTCTGCAGTCTCCGCGATCTAATAGTTAGAGCGTTTGGCTCTTGATCCGGCGGTTCTGGGTTCGATATCCGGTGAGGAAACTGTCAAAAAAATATGACTTCGTGTGTCTTCCCCAGTTTGGTTAGGACATTGCAGCATGAATCATCTGATTATTTCGTGCTTCGAAAGGCACGTGCTTTAATATACCCGCGGCTATTTTCTACGCTAGTAGACGTTAGATGAGCCATGTCAGAGGGCTTAGGCGGCTCAATAACTCTGACAACAGGGTTTGTGAGGTCGGATAATCCATACGATATGATGATGATGACTCTCGCATGTTGCGAGACAGTAAGTGCAGTGCTGCTGTACCGCTTATTTATTGTAGTACACGTTTTCTTACTTACCATTGCTTCTGATTTTTTGCACTATTGGATAACAGCTTTCCGTCCTTGTACCATCGTATTGTTTGATTTTGATCTTTAGGCTTCAAATCGCAAATCAATTTCAGTTTCTCATAGCTTACTGCTTCTATAACGGTGTAAGTGTCATCTGAAAATAACAAACGATTCCTATAAAAATAAAATATTAAAAATAAAGGTTATATAAAAATTAAAAACCGGTCAAGTGCGAGTCAGATTCGCGCGCCGAGGGTTCAGATATACCTATAGTATTTTTAGAAGCTATTAGATTACAAAACTAAAGAACTGTGTTTCTTAGAGAAATCTTCTTATATTTTCTGTAATAAACGGTGCACCGAAAACTGAAAGGGCGTGGTCAGGCAACGAAACTGAACAACTTTCCCAAAGAATTATTTTTTGAAAATAATTTTTTGACTTCTCCACACAAACTGTTCGATTAGAGTAAGCAACTTGTATGGAGAGGTCAAAATTTTTTTCTTTCCCCGAAATATACCATAATATACCATAATAAATAACGACAATTGTAAATTTTGCCCACCCTATTAGGGCCCCCTTTCCAATAGTATTAATAATATTTTTATAATTCTTCCGTTTGAAATAATAGTAGCGTAATCATTTTCTAAAACTGTTCCAATTTGTAAGTCTAAAGCAAGAGTAGTTGCTGAGATATACAGGTGTGACAGACAGACGAAGTCGCACCATAAGGGTTCCGATGTTAACATTATGGTTCGGAAACCTAATACAGCTTGAATTTGTTATATTTACGTAATTAGCTTTAAGAACAAGAATAAAATACATGTGTAACCCTTTTAAAGTTTTAAAATAAACATAAATCATTTCTAGCTTGACATAAAAAAATTAAATATTTCTGCACAACTTGAGAAAATAAAAATGTTTTCAATTACTTGAAGTATTCCCAGGTCGTAAAGCTAAGCTCATGTCAGCAATTTATGAATACAAATGAGAGAGTGGAAAGTTGCACTTACAAACCCTTTTGTTCGAAGGTTGCTGCCATCTAGATTTTTAATTGGGTATTGGAAGATTTTAAAATTTAATAATATGTTACTATTCTATTTTAGCTGGCTTCGTTTGTAGTTTAGTGGCTAAGTTTACATATAAGTAATCGTACACCTATCTTTTCTTTTGCTGTAATGTTCTTGCAGATGGAAGAGCGGAGACTACATTAATATTTATTGCTTTCAGGTGCTTGGTTGCGAACTCACTTTGCTATTTTTGGTTCATCATAATCTATTACCTGGTGTATCTTAGTTCTGATTAGAATAAATTGCAAATATTAATGTTTTTTTTAGGTAATCCGCTTTTTTGTGATAATTTGGCTACCTATAACGTTTCAAAAGATTCAGAACTTTTGAGGTCAGACGGGACAGACAGAAAGACAACATAGCCCCCATAAGTATAAGAGTCTTATTGGCACCATTTAGGGGTTGTGGGTTAATATTGTCGCTTCTTTTTTCCCACCATGACGCCACTTTGTTAGTTATGCGATGTTCTTTAGCTGACGTCATTAAGAGATTTTAATATCCAGCAATGAATAAACTATATTTGATTTGGTCCAGAAACCTAAAAATTAAAACGAGTAGGTACTATCGCAGTTTAAACTTTTGATACAAACTTTGTGGCCATCTGATTGTTTTGCGTGTAAATTTAGAAATCCAGTAACTCGGTTAAGCAGTAATACCGACATGCTTCATTCATACGTGCTGCATATGGGTTTGCCCTAAATTTTAATGTTTCCAAAATGTCACGTTTCGAGTGATCCAAAATGCTCAAATTTTATGGTTATTTCGGTGACTACCAGTTTACACTTGTTTTTCTGAAATGTATTGAAGTATTTTTGAGTGAGACTTATAGAGGTAGGTTGTCTTGCGTCTATATGAAACATTGTTACGCGCTCCCCTACCAATCGTTTCTGATAAAGGACAGTCTTTGTGTAGTTGAAAACAGTTGCGGCGAAAATTTTGTGGATATCCAGATATGTAGCCTCTTAATAGACGATAGGCTAACAAGACCTTTAATTGTTGAAAGTAAAATTACTTTACTTACGTAGTGTACGCTGTTAGCCAAAAATTACGAAAATAGCCCGCCCTTAGATAAATGAGCGCAGCGAATCATTTATCTAAAAGCCTATGCCGTTATTTCAAAGTATCGATATTCCATTAACCACCACGATGTCACACACAACACTACTTGTAGCCGCCTGCCAATTCATGAAAGTCGATTTAGTGGTTGCATATTGCATATGTTGAGCAGATGTAGCTGGGTCCAAAAAAAAAAGTTACCCTCGCCCTCAACTTTCAATGAGCGAAATCTATAAACAATAGAACTTGACACTTTTGTATGGGGAAAACATCAGTATCAGTGCTTGAGAGCTATTGCTGTAGCCACATTTTGGGCTAAGTTACTATAAAATAATTTTCCATTGCAATTGATACGAAAAGAAGAAGAAGTGCTTGATATATCAAACAAAAATATTTTAAGTATACCCATTACCCAGCCCATACTGCTATAGTAAATGTCGGCATATTACACCATGACTCCGAAAGAACTAGCTGTGAGCCTGGATTTCTATACAAACTGACCTACTAAAGGGATGAATTTTCGAAAATGCTTACTTACGATCTATAAGGAACTCTTGTGACAAATTTGGTCATTCTAGCTGGAGTCTAGAATACCGAAATTTTCTAAAAGGATCCAGAATCGAGACCCACTGTTTGTCCATCAAAATAGATAAGTCGCAGGTCAGATTAAGATTAAGTTTTATTCAATGTAGATTTTTTACGATTGCTTTTGACTTAGCTGCAAAATGTGTTGGCAAGCGTCGGAAGAAACGAAAAAAAATTATACATTTCTGGAAGCCATAAAGTCCATTTTAGAACCTCAAAACTAAATTATTTGTAGAAGTTTTTTTGCAGATTTAAAAAACTGTGCAACTTAGGTCCTGTGTGGTGCCAGCAAAGAATAGTACCAACTCATACAGTGAGTGTCGTGAGAGGCTACTAAGGGTTGTAAACTGGAGGATGGGCAGTAGCATCCTCCTGTGTATCATACCATCTCACTTACTGCGGTCACCTACAACCGCGGTCCATGGTGCCAGCCGTAACGCTGACAAGCAAGGTGACTATGGTACTTCCCCTCCACATTTCTCCTGCAAAAGCTGGAATTTTGGAGGGAGCTCCCTGTCCTGTAGTGGACGTTTCATGGGATGTTATGATGTGCAACTTAGAAAGTTTTTTTTTTCTGTAATATTTACCTGCATAAACTTCTATCGACAATTATTAATTCAGATTTTTCCTTTCGCAAACTTCGGAGATGGGGGAATGGTATTTTTTAAATTTTTCTTACTTTCAAGTTAAAAACTAAGAGTTGTAAAAAGATACAAAAATTTCAATGTACCTTACCTATACAAATAAAATGTTTTTATTTGATACTCCACTCGACCTAGTACAAATTATTATTTTTAATTTTTATAATTTTTTTAACAATAATTTGTTTTTTCATTATTTTTTTATAACCATTCCAATTTTAAATTTCAAGTAGATAGCATGAGAGGTTGCTGACAGACAGACGAAGTCGCACCATAAGGGTTCCGTTTTTACCACTTTGTTTTGGAACCCAAAAAAGAAGGCTATAAAGCTATATAAGAAGTAAAAAAATAACCACAGAATATTTTAATGTATTGGTAGGTATATTGGCGTGTGAAAAATTCGTCGTTCGTCGATAGAAAGCTTGTTGCCACCAAAAGTAAAAGAGAAGATTTTTCGAATAAAATATTCCAAGGCTTTCTAGTTAAGTAGGTTTAGTTTTTATTAGTTTGAATTCCCGCGCATTTATTTAGAAAAATACAAGCGCGAATTTGAAATTTTAATTTGACGCATGTGTTCACATTGTCACTTTCGTCCATCAATACCTGTTTTTTCGGCTGCTGCAGTATCGTCCGTCCGATACCATTAATTTGCCCGTGTTTACAAATTTTTAATACCGAATGTCTCCTGAAGTATTTCTGAAATATTTTCAGTGATTCAGTACAGGAAATTTCATTTAATACGCAAATTTCAAGGCACAGTTTTTGAATCTAAAACAGCCTGCTGTAATTTCACTGAGAAACCTCTCAAAGACAAGACACTCAAAGTATGCTACCTAGTAAAAAAAGATATGTGTGTTCTGTAATTTATGAATTTCCAGCTTCTTTTACGCAGACTACCTAGTATGTATAAAATAGGTAACGGAATGTTTTGTGATGCTATTTAATACTTGTATATCAAGCCCTTTTTTACCTCTAAAGATAAAGATTTATTATTAAATCGAGTTAGATATTTTTATAAAATTTAGCTCAGTTTACAGTTTACTTTCTAGTCAGTTAAGGAACTGATACATATTTGAATTTATTCAGACTACGAAAATAATTTTCTATTCTAGGCCTATTACAGAAATAAACATGAACCTAAGAGACAAATAACGCACTTCATTTGAAAAACGACTTTCGGAAGCAAAATAAGACTCGTATTTCATGCTACGAGCATCCCTGTCGCTATAAAAGCTTGGATAAATTCGCAATTGAGAGATGACCTAATCTTTTTATCCCAGTTTTATATGTTACTGTAAAAGCCAGAATAACGGTAAATCTTAAAATTTACCGAGAAGAGTTGGTGTACGTCTAAACTCTATCAATGGAACTCGCGATTTTTTAACGTTAACAACAGACATGTGGTTAATCGTAGGAATTGCGATAAACGTTCGAAAATAATATGTTTCACAAAATAGATAAAGCATCTCAATTTTAATAGCTACCCCCGTCTCCCTCCGCTTACCTAAAATGTTTTTTTTAGTGTCGCAAGTGATCGAAAAATAATAAATAAATCCACCAGAAGGTGTTTTACTAACTCCCTTATTAAACATTAAATAAATTATTATCCATTAAATAAGTTATTAAATCAGTTATTTATAAGTATAGGAATACCGTGAAGTGTTATCGGCTATTTTACCTCTTTATAAAAATGTAATTCCGAATCACCTAAAGTCTCATACATAGCATAAAAATATAGCATGTGGTAGACAGACCGATCTCAAAACTGCGCCTACGTAGTAATCTCCTTGGAACATTTCCAAACAATCAAAAAACAATACTTGAACATATTCAGAACCGAATAAAAAAAAAAATACGTTTTATTACGCCTCGTTGATATGTAATGGATGTATTTACCTACACCTGTCACCGCTACATCATCTTCACCGTACATGCAGCTCACCAAACAGATTTGGTGTTATTTTGACTGCTTCGCGTGTAAAACTGCATTTAACTTTTCGTAATAAAATTGTTGAGAAAGTTTAGAAGCGATTCAATATCAATATTATAATTGATATCGAATTGAATTAGATCGCTTTTTTCGAAAGGAATAGTTACTTGTAAAATAATACCTACCATGTGTTTTGTTCAAGCCCTTCCTATTTACGCTTTAAATTCAAGTTGGATAACTAATTAAGTGGTGACTGTCTTCATTTAGAGCTTTGCTTTCTAAGGTTTGAAGAGTAGCGTTGATTTTGCTAATACTGGTGTTACTTATCATATTAATATCCTACTATAATCATGTTTTCTACATATGACTTGATTTAACACAAATGGCAGATAATGTTGCAAACAATCGTGTCTTGAGCCAAGTGAGTGAGTGCGTCATTCATTACATTAGTCATAAATAACATTACCATGATTTATATTTTCCTTTATGTTTATGTTTTTTATTTATATTTATGTATCTTAATTTAACATTCGAACCTCTCAATAAAAAAAGCACCCTTAATTGTTATGCAATTTTGTGGCCAGAGATATTAAAACCTATCATAAGATATCATAACAATAGCCAAATATATATGCCTAGTGCTATATTTTAACCCTTACTCCCATATCATCAATTCAAAATGACAGGGTTCTTTTAGACCGATTATCCCTCCTACACACAAATTATAACCGCTATTGAAAATATTAGGTGAGTGTTTAAACAAAGAAACAATGGAGCTAAAGGTCTAACACACATTTTAGGTTTGGTGGTCTTTCGTGGTCACAATTACGTAGGTACTGTTATGTAAGTATTCAATTTTGTGGTTTTCCATCTTTTATTTATTTTCGGTTCAAAGTTGTTGTGTGTATTTGAGTTAAGGTGAAATGTGACTTAATGAAATTTATAGTTTCTTCCAGGTTATGTGAGCTAAATAACGTTGAGAAAATCAGATTTCAATGTCAAAAGAGGAAGAGTTGATTGGAGAATATTTGCAGCTTTACAGATCTACCTGCGAGGTCATAAGAGGCTTGTACTGTGTGATACTTTAAGTAAATTGATATTCCCACTTAATGATGTTCGTTTGTAAACATTAATAACTCTGCGGAAATTATAACATACTGTGTTTCTAATCTGAGTCGTTATTTGTAGATAGTAATAAAGATTTTCTTTTCCCATAATTAAGTATAAACTAGTTCTACAAGTGTCTTTGTTCGCGTATAGCTAGGCAGGATAATGTTCTATTTCTAAACAGGTACAGGAATTACAAGGAACATTATAGACATGGAAAAGCAAACCACAAATGATAAAACGTGAAGGCTAAAAAAAGGTATTGCTTGGATTGTAAAGGTAATGTAAATTTCATTGTGTTTAATTCTTTCCTTTACAGTGAAATTGATTAAAATAGTCCTTGGTGAAATCATGGAAACTGGACTCTGATGTATATATATTGTCCTCGATTCGGGGTGGCTTTGGATGTTGTATATTTTATCAACTTTTTTTAAAGTGACTTTAGACGATGTATAATTTTATCATCATTTCGAGGAGACTTTAGTCGATGTATATTTTTATACTTTTTTTTAGGTAGAATTGTCTGTTTGACATTATTGTCAAATAGTCAACAAATAAATCATTTTTGATTTAGTTTTACTCAAAACTAGACGCTATTTTGAAATCTTTATAAATTTTTTATCTCTTTAACTAAAAATAAATCAAAACCCAAAATCAAAATGGAAGAAAATATTAATACATTAAATAATTACCTTTTTTAGAAAATAATATAAAATCTTTGGCCCTAAATCAAAATTCCAGTTTTGATATACTAGTGTCATCATATGATAAAATTTAAAAAAATATTCCGTCAGATCAAAAGAATTAGAACGTCAATTCAAAATCTTAAAATAATATATCTGAAAACTAAAACTTGGATATAGATTGTGATATTTTATTGTGAAATAAAGGGTAAGTTTAAGTAGAGTGAATATTATAAATAATAATATTTCAAGTAATAATAAATTGCTTTGATAGTGATTTTGAATCTTCTGCCTCAATTTCCCAAAATTGGATCATGCTGAGAGCATTGCTACATCTCTGTACTCAAGCTCATAGGAGGTGCTTATCTTTCCTTTTACTTTCATACTATAGGAGTCCCAGATTTTGAGATTAAGAAATGCCTGCTCTCAGGTTTATTTAGTTCAACCAAGCATGGATGGATGCCCTCGTGACATGTGTCCCCGATGTCCACTATATTGGTTGTGGCTAATGTAAGTCGCGTGTCACTGGAGTATCTGTCTAAGTCTATCTGATAATATCAACCTTCGGATTTATTTATTTTAATCATTCTTGGGCCGGAGCCCTCAAGCCTAAAAGGGTCTGATACTAAAGTTCTTCTCTTTCTATTTGTGTGAGGTTTCGCTGATTCATCCTGAATTCCCTCTTCTGTATGTGTGGGATGAATTGGAGTTACTCCAATACAAATGGAAGGATATTAGCAAGGTGTTTTAACGTTGGATTTTGGAAATAGTGTTTCTTGTGTTATGTGCTGACAACGCTCGCCCATTATTGGATGCGTCGTTTGAGTGGCATATACCGCGGGAGGACCTCCTGATCTTAGCGTTAGATTACCAAATGTAGAGTAGTTAGACAACATAAAACTTTCTTCTTATGTGAAGGGACATTCTAGTTTAGTCTAATGACATTAAATTGTTTATAAGGAATAAATTAGAATTGTCCTGAATCAATAGGAAGAATATTCTTGATGGAGACATTACGTTCGTTCGTGGGTTGCTTCTTGTAAAGTGTGTTGACGACGTTCGCCCGCAAGGCTGCGACGGCTGTACGACACTCTGACCTTGGGGGACCTCTGAACTTTATGTGTGTCATCCTAAAGTAGTTAAATAATTTATTTAATCTTCATTGAATCATACAGGAATCTAAACTTTATAAGATTCTAAGTTTTAATTTTCCCTTAATAAAACTTGTCATAAATTATCATACTTAAAATTATACTTTGACTCAGTGTGAAACCACCTTAACTTTACTAATAGATTCTTGAAAACAATAATGGAACAGAAATTATAATGTTTAGTTTCTTTTTCATTGTAGATAAGTTCCGAATATTTAAGTATATACAATAACCCCATTTTTATACTTCTTTTGAGTCCTCTTTTAAAGAACATCGAGTTTTAGCTAGTGTTGTTTACGCTAAATTCTCCCAGTGTTCTTGGTTTTGAATACTCGATGCTTTTGATTTTCCCTTAAGATCTTAAATCATAAAAGTTTGGCCCAACCTAGCTTAGATACTACTATCCCGTATCTTCTCGGTTCTGGTCATCATACTTCACTTTTAATTAAGGATTACCTTCAGTAATCTTTTGTCATACTTACTTCTTATATGTTCTACTTCGAAATATGCTGGGTAATCCCATTATAGTTTAGATGCAATTCATTTATTTAAATGAGTGTTTAGACTGGGGTTACTCTACATAATTCTTGTCCTGCGTGGGTTGGTAACGGAAAAGAGATTTAGCTACGCATCACAAGTGAGAGCTATGAAGGATATACGGAGACCTTGTTGGTGCAATAAAGTCACTCAGTGACTGGGGGGAGGGAGATTGCCCTTCAAACTCTTTATGTCTCTCGTTATAAAACCGTTATTGATCTAGGCTGGCCATGCAAGCAATAATACTATACCCGTATCTAGTACAGACTTCACACTAGGACGTGTGGAGCTGGCTAATTATTTTCAGTTTAACTTATTTCAAAACAAACTAAGGGATTCGATGATGTCGATCATTGTCTGCCCGGAGGGATTACAGGAAGAGCTCTTATAGCTCATGATGGAGAGTGCCCTGTTTTCCTAAAGGAAGACCGTATGCTTCGTGTGCCTGGCGGGCTCGGTGACCAGCTCTGGTATGGGTGACTAAAAGAAATAGTCAATACCCTGTGAACCCTGGATGAGTCAGTGATCGTCCCTTAAAGGTGGGCCACGTGGAAGTCGGGTTTGACGCGGGGCATGAACATACCGGGGGGAGACATCATCACCGTCTGGGTTGTACTGTGGTTAGTTGGTTCCGCACTCCACATACATTAACCCTAGTCTTTACTGTAGTTTAAGTTTTCGGTGGGATTTCCAGCTCCGCGAGGATGATCAGAATCCTGACGATCCAGTTGGATTGTTAGGGTAGTTTAGCGTCATGTCATCGTGAGCTGGGTGATGATATGCCTCGGACCTAGGACTTAGGGTAGAGGAGGCCTAGGACGAGCTGCTTGGGGCGATGGCGGTGCCCCAAACCTGGGGATTGTCCCCACATTATTTTTATTACTTCGTTTATATTAACATAGGTTTCTTTTCAGAAACTTATCGGCTCTAACATTGCATTGTAAATGAGATGAAACCTTTCCTAAATTGATGAAACTACATGAATTCAGATGAACTACTCCCGTCAATATGAGACTAAATTTAAATAAATAGTGATATAAAATAAAATAAATAACTCAAATTAGACATGTAAAGATTAGGTTTATATTCTAATATAAGTATTAAAATAACAAGTGTGTTTCTTTTTCATTCTTCTATTGCCACTCTCCACCGAGCAGAATCTGTAAATTACAAGATATTATAAATATATAAAACGGAATGACGTAGGATTCAGGAAAAATATAATATTCTTAAAGGATATTATTCTAGACGATCAACCTTGGCCAAAACTTTCACGTATCTGATTTGAGGATCCTATATGAAGGGACTTCAGATCTGTACAGTACCTATTCCAAACAAGTTGTTACCCGTGCATTTGCTTGGGCTAAATAAAGGTAAAACTATTTCTCACATAGGATTCGTCAATTTGCTCAAAGTAATCCATTTTATGGAATTTCGTATCTAATAAGTTTTGGTAATGTTAATACCGGAAACAGAGCTATTTCAGAAACGTCATATGCCATACGTAGTGACGTTAGTCACATGATATTCACAAAACATAATGTTTACTGTTAAACAACCCGTAACTTCTGAATTATATAACTGTAAGCAAGCTCATAAGGCACAGTTTCAAGTGGCAAATTATTGCATCTGAAAATAGTATAGTAAACCGACTTCTGCTGCTGTGGTGTCATGTCGTTTTGCCCCGATTTGGAATCGACATGGATACCTGACGCGTCAAGTTATTTCACATGTTGTTTTTGAACCCTCTTTTTGTATTTTGTTGCAAAAAATAAAGCTGAATACCGAATAAAGTTTTATTTGTGGAATTACCCCGCATACCTCGACTTTCAATTGTCATACTCGTATTCGAATTAAATCATAGTGTGGGCGTTACGAAAGCAACATCAAAAAGAACCTCCCGAGATTTAGGAAGCTATTACATTAACTACTTAAGAGTTGTCGACGCAAAGATGAAAAGAATTTTTATTTTTAATCACAACAATCCTGGCCACGACGGTTATATAAAAAGAATTATTAAAAAGGCGACACCGACACATCCGTTTCCTCTCACATTCAAAATCGAATTTCATATTTTCGACGCGCGCTTTTCCCTATTACAAGCTAGCCGGAAGATCGTTAGGCCGATAATTTTACGTAGAAATACGATACTACAATAATTTCGCTTTGCAAACCTTTAAATGGGTTGGGTTAGACTTCATGATGCTTACCCCTTACTTTTGAAGAACAAAATTTATGTCAAATGTACCATCTCAAGTCTTGTGAAAGTTTATGTTTTATCCATAAAAGTTTATTTAATAAAAAACCTAAACAAAAATTTTTAATCAGCAAATAGAGGTTTTTGGTTGATTACTTTTGTATTATTTTTTTTATACAACGCATGCTCTGTACGAAGGGTCGACCGCCATTTTGAATTTATTTATAGAGATGCGCGTGCGCCAGTTTCTTTTAGTTGCTTTCTATAATGTTCTTTATATATTATCGATATTAAATAACCACACTGTGACTTTATTACGATGTTTTATTTAGTAATCTTTTACATTTTCATTTCAACAAAGATGATGCAATCTCAGACATGAATAGAATCGATGAAGTAGTGGCGGCTCGAGTGCCGTTTATGGAGAAGGCTGTAGCTGTCAGCGTTTACGAAGACGCCTATGCTGACATCCCCCTTTTTTTGTTAATGGAGATATCTTGCCGGCCTGTTGATCACGCGGCCGCTTCTGGTCGTGGTGGTGACATCAGACCTGGCATGGGGCTCCTGGGTAGTTGTACTGGTTCCGGCTCTGGCTGGGGACCTCTGGATAGATGGACTAGATCCGGCTCTGGCTGGGGACCTCTGGGTAGTTGGTTGCTCTACTGGGTTCTGACTACTGGGCTCTGTTTTCAGCAGTCCAGGAACAGACTTTGAGTGGAGTATACCTGAAAGGGAATGCTCGTCATCTGGCGAGCTCGAATGTTTGTCGGCTTTAATGTGCCATAGGTTTCTACGGTAAGTACCATCTTTGGTTTTTACAATGTAGGATCGGGGTTCAGTTGCTGGTGCTACTACTGCAGCTGGTGTCCAGTTTCTATGATCTTGTCTAATGTATATCTTATCTCCTTTCTTTAATTCCTTTAGTTTTTGTTTTCCTTTATCACTATATCTTTTTTCTTTTTCCTTTTTCATGTTTAATATATCTTGAACATATTTTATAATTTCAGGTTGTAGAAGTGTATCATCGACTGGTAGGAGTGTCTTTGTTCTTCTGCTCATGAGACGTTGGACTGGAGAACCAAGCTTGTCCCTAGGAGTATTTCTATGGTGAAGTAGGGCAAGTTGTACATCAGCATTTTCTTCCTGACATTTCTTCAGTAGGATCTTAGCTTCTTGTACATAGCGTTCTGCTAGTCCGTTGGATCTTGGGAAGTGAGGACTTGATATGCGATGTTCAAACTTCCATTCTCTTTTGAATTTTCTGAATTCCTCTGAATCATATTGCTTTCCTCCATCAGTATTCAAAATGTTAGGTATGCCAAATGTAGCGAACCATTTTTTCATGCGTTTGATAACTGCTGTACTGGTGAGATTAGGCAGTTCGACAAAATCAAAGTAACCTGAGTATGCATCTGCAATCAGTATGTAATCACGTCCTTTTAGATGAAATAAATTCGAACCTACAATACTCCATGGCCTTTCTGGCGCCTCTTGTTGTAATATAGGTTCCATTGGATTGTCTTTTTGTAATTTGGCACAAGTTTTGCAGTTTTTTACATATTCTGTTAGGTCTTTGGTCATATTTGGCCAAAACACGCTATCTCTAGCCAGTTGAATTGTTCCTTGAACTCCTTTGTGGCTCAAGTGAGAGCATCTCATAACTAGTGGAATCATTTTCTCTGGTACTAGGACTCTGTTGTCTTTAAATATTATTCCATCATAGACACTAAGTGCTTCTCTAAAGTACCAATATTTTCTTAAATTTTCTTTTATTTCTTGTATGCTGTCTGGCCATCCTTCTAGTATAGTTTTCTTTAACTCTACTAATTCTTGATTTTCATCCATTTCTTTTCTCAGTTCTTGTTTTCTTTCAGGTGAAAATGGTAATATTGCACAAATAGTCAATGTGTGGTCATCCATTTCTTCTTGGCTGATATTTCTACAGTCTCTACTTAGAGTATCTGCCACATACATTTCTTTTCCTTTCTTGTATATGATTTTTGGATTGTAGGGTAATATTTGTAGGAACATTCTCTGCAATCTGGGAGGTGCATCAGGTAGTGGTTTTTTAAATATTGTTTGTAGTGGTTTGTGATCACTTTCTATTGTTAAATCCTTGCACCCCCAAATGTAGTTGTGAAACTTCTTGCAAGCCACTAATATTGCGTTTGTTTCCTTTTCTAATTGGCTGTAATTCTGTTCTGTCTTTGTGAATGACTTGGCGCAATAAGCGATAGGTTTTTCATTTTGTAACAAGACTCCACCGCAGGCGTAGCTGCTGGCATCTACAGAGAGTGTGATTGGAGCCTTTGGGTCATAGAACCCAAGAACAGGTGGGTTTTGTAATATATTTTTCAGCTCTGTGAAGGCTTTTTCTTGTTCATGTTCCCATATCCATTCTACTTCCTTTTGTAGCAGGATTCTCAGTGGTGCTGTGATGTCTGCCATATTTTTTATAAATTTAGATAGATAGGTAACTAGTCCAAGGAATCTTTGAAGTTCCTTCACATTTTCAGGTCTTTTTATCTTATTGATTGTGTCTAATTTTTCAGGATCTGGTTTGAGTCCATCTTTGGAGACAATGTGTCCTAAGAATTTTATTTCTTGTGTACTAAAAATACACTTTTCCTTGTTTAGGGTAAGTCCTGAATGTTTCAGTTTCATTATGACTTTTTGTGTTGTTGCTTCTAGCTGCTCTTTTGTGACTCCATGGATAAGAATGTCGTCCATTGAGACTTCAACATTCTCGATATCAGACAGAAGTGAGCTCATTACTTGCTGGAACACCTCTGGTGCTGATGCTAATCCAAAAGGCATCCTTAGGCAGGAGAACCGTCCAAATGGTGTACTAAAGGTTAGATATTTTGATGTGCGAGGAGTGACTTTAAGTTGCCAGAATCCTTTTTTACAATCAAGCAGTGTAAACCATGCAGAACCGTGGATTCTTGAAGCAATTTCTTCAATTGTGTTGAGTGGGTAGTGTCTTCTTTTGAGATTCTTATTCAGCTCAGACGGGTCAATACACAATCTTATTTTTTTGTTTTGTCTCACGACTACCATTGGTGAGACGGCAGGTGTGGGTTCTGTGATTGGTTTTATAATATTTTCCTTTACCATTGCCTCTAGTTCTGCTTTGACTTCTTTTCTTAATATATGGGGCACTTTCCGAGCTGGGCATATTGGCAGTTTAGGGTCATCTACTAAGTCAATGTCATAAACATAATTCTTGAGGCAGCCTATGCCTGCATAAAGGTCTTCGTCTAAATTCAATGCCTCGACTCTTTTTATAAGATTAAGCTTGACACCTGTTGCTTTGCCTAGAATCGGTGTGACCTCTGCGTCAACTATGATGTAGTTGATTTCTTGTGTGCTGCTCTTCACTCGGGTGTTGATAATTGCCTCTCCTGTAACTGCTATTTTATGTCCGGAGAAGGATGTTAAATATTTTGTGCTGCTTGGTCTTATTTTTGCCTTGCACTTTTCAGCGATTCTCTTATTTAACACATTGCACTGACTGCCGGAATCTAGTTTAAAGGAAACCTTTATTTTATTTTGTAGGTAACCTGTCTCGTACCAGTCTTCAGTGTCTATGTCGGCTCCTACTGTAGAAACTCTAAGTGTGTTGGGATCTTCCTCCTCGCTGGAATCGCTGGTATCGTCATGTTCTTCTAATATTACTTCCACTTTTTTACTTTTACAGCATTTGGTGAAATGATTCTTTTTGTTGCAGTTTTTACAGACTTTGCCATATGCTGGGCATGATCTGCGCCCATGCATAGTATTACATCTCTTACAATCAAATTGTTCTTCCTTATTTTTCTTATTAATCTTTGTTTTTCTGTTACAGGTGGTAACTGCGTGTACGGCGTTCGGCGTTTTCATCAACTCCATGTGGTTTTTAACTTGCTCTGCAGAATGGCAAATGGAAATTGATTTCTCCAAAGTGAGGTTATCTTCTGCTAGCAACCTCTCCCTTGTCGCATCGCTCGAAATGCCTATCACTATTCGGTCTCTTATAATGCTACTTTCGAGTGTCGAATAGCCACAGTTTTTCACTTTGCTTTTTAGGTTAGTCACGAATTCGTCGAAACTTTGTCCCTCTTTTTGTGAGATTTGATTGAAAACATATCTTTCGTATGTTTCGTTAATCTTCGGGGTGAAGTGATTATTAAATCGTTCTTTAATTTTCGTTAAATTCTTAGCGTCCTCGGTTGTCATGCCGAACGTGTTATAAATGATGGCGGCATCCGGCCCAATGCAACTCATAAACGTGGCTACTTGGACTTCTGGACTTTTCTTTTCTAGACCTGTGGCTATTGAGTACCAATCGAACTGCTGCAGCCATAGCTTCCAAGTTACTGCAACATTGTCGGCGCTCGTTGCAAAGTATTTGGGCGGCTTTATATTTGCACAATCCGATGGTATTTTGTCGTCCGGCATTTTTCTTCCACGCGAGGTTTCGGCACCATATAATGTTCTTTATATATTATCGATATTAAATAACCACACTGTGACTTTATTACGATGTTTTATTTAGTAATCTTTTACATTTTCATTTCAACAAAGATGATGCAATCTCAGACATGAATAGAATCGATGAAGTAGTGGCGGCTCGAGTGCCGTTTATGGAGAAGGCTGTAGCTGTCAGCGTTTACGAAGACGCCTATGCTGACACTTTCAATTAGTTTGATTTGTTGGAAATCGATTTCAAGGAAAGGCGTAACTCGCGTTTCATGAATTTCGTTTGGTGAACTATGAGAAAATTTTGGGTCAGGTACGTTTGTTTTAAGAATAAGGGATATCCAGGATTTACGTCGGAAATGCACCCGGGAAGTGGCGTCCGTGACTAATGACTTCCTTCTTGCCTGTTATTTAGTTAGTTGAACTTGTTGACAGCTAAATTAGCTAGTACGGAAGAAATCTTGATATCTGTCAAGTCGCTTTAGCTAATAGTGCCCGTTTGGTGCTGGCAAAGAATAGTACCAACCCATCTCTACCTGTGTGTGTCGTAAGAGGCGACTAAGAACCGGAGGATGGGCAGCAGCGTCCTTCTTTGTATCATACCACCACATACTGCGGTCAACAACAACCGCGGTCCATGGCGCTAGCTGTAACGATAATAAGCGTGGTGACTATGGTATTTCTCAAGCGTTTTCGCAGAAATTTTTCACGGGATGTTATTTTTTTTTTTTTTATTTATTTGTAGGAAAACCATCAGTTTCTAATACTTACTAAAAAACTTACACATATACAGGTAACTTATAACAGGTTTTCACAAGTAGAGTTACTATAAACAATATTAAAAAGCCAGAAACTCTAAATTAAAGGTAACACACAGTAGTTTTCAAACCAGGTAGACTACGAGAAAGAAATTATTAGGAGCAATATACAAAATAATACTAATAGGTATTGAAGGAAAAAAGGTTCCAAACCGATACATCTCGCTAAAAGAAGAACTCACTGCTCATTAGGCGCCTAGCTGTGGTAATACTAGTGCCAAAAAGATCTAGACCTAGATCATCTGCTTTTTTATTAAAGTTGCTGCTTGCTCGATACAAAAAACTGTTTTGCCTGTAGTTGGTAGAGGCTTGCGGGAGGGCTAACGCTGGCGAGTGACGGCACCGGTTGGGCGCGACAAACCCGAGTCTTTCCAGCAATTGCGGACAATCAATGGTATTACAGGTTAGCTTTAATATAAGCAAGATATCGGCGATATTTCGCCGAGTTTCAAGAGGCAAAATATGGAATTTCCTACATAAGTCATGGTACCTTTCAGATTTATACGGTAATTTGAGCCGATAACACAAATGTTTGATAAACTTTCTTTGGACATTCTCAATACGAGAAATATAAGTCTTGTACCTGGGATTCCAGATTTGAGACCCAAACTCAAGGGAGCTACGAACAAAAGCGCAGTATAAGACTTTGAGAGCTTTAGCTTCCTTAAAATCCCTAGTACTACGGAGAACAAACCCGAGTGCTTTGGAAGCTTTGTTAACTATACTATTAATATGACAGTCGAAGATCAATTTATTATCATGAAAGACTCCTAAATCCCGCACAGACGATTCACGTTGCAATATTTGACCTTTTAGCCGATAATCATACCGAACGCTGTTTGTTTTCCGAGTAAAAGTTATCAAAGAACACTTAGCTGGGTTTAAGTCTAACTTATTTAGCAGACAGTAAGAATCTAGCCTGTCTAAGTCTGACTGCAGTGCCTCAGCATCCGCTTGAGAAGATATAGTGGTAAAAATCTTCATGTCGTCAGCAAAACATAATAACTGTGTATGTTCGAAGCAAGTGCTGATATCGTTGATAAAGATGGTGAATAATAAGGGTCCAATCAAAGACCCTTGTGGGACTCCACTTGGCACCTTAACCCAACTAGATATGTAATTCTTGGTTACGACCGCCTGCGTATGATTTTCGATATATGATGAAAACCACCTTAGTAAGTCACCTCTCACACCTATGAGTTCAAGCTTCAACAAGAGTATTGAGTGATCAATTCGATCGAACACTTTACTGTAGTCAGTATAGATTACGTCTACTTGTTGTCCTTTGTCCATTGATAATGTTATAAAGTCATTGAATAGAATTAAATTAGTTGTAGTGGACCGGCCCGGCAAAAAACCATGTTGACTAAGACTCAAAGATTGTTTTAAGGCCAACACTATTGCTTCTGAATAACCTGTTCAAAGACTAGAAATTATACATAATTTTGATATGGGTCTGTAGTTTGTTACCTCCGTTTTGGGACCTTTTTTGAGAACGGGTGTTATATAAGCAGACTTCCAGATCCCTGGCATCGAACATTTCGCTAAAGACCTTTTAAACAATAGAGCAATCGGAATGGCTATACTGTCAGCACAACCAATCAAGAAAAGTGCTGGGAGGTGGTCTGGACCTGCAGACTTGGAGGGATCTAACTTACGCAAGATACCCCTAATCGTACCTTCGTCAATTTCAATGTGACTTATGACAGACACCGATTCTCGCATAGCTGGAACTGGAGAGCAATAGGTATTATCGGGATCTAAGAAAGTAGACTGAAAAAACTCCGAAAAAACATTACAAATAGCTTCACCCGTATTGACAACTTCTTTTTTATATGTTATGATAATGATGAGCTAATATTGTTTTAAATGGTTACGGTAAAGTTCTGTTTAGGTTGAGGTACCTACTGTTTTGATTACAAAATAAATAATAAGTATTTGTAATTATCATAAAAGACAGTAATTCTTGTTGTTTCCTGTAGTTGTTAATCTCGTATTTCCTAACAAAATCGTTTGAAATAAACAAGAAAGTAAATTGAATGCGCCACCTACACCTAGCGGGAAACGTATCAGTCTATCTTGGCGAATGTGCGCAGGAGGTGATCTAATGTGACGCGGTCAATTACAATACTCGTAGACAAGTTTACGCCGCACCGAAACTATAGAGAGGGTAATGGACTGGTTGCCGAAAACTGAAAGGGCCCGATCAGTCAATGTAACTGAACAACTTTCAATGAATAAAACTTTTAGAAAATGAAAAAATAGCGCTCAAGTGCGAGTCGGACTCGCGCGCCGAGGGTTCCGATATACCTATGGTATTTATGGTATTTTTCTAAAAAACTGCTACTTAGAAAGATCGTTTTATTTTTTCTGTAATATTTACGTAAACTTCTAGCGACTAAAGTTAATTCAGTTTGTCGGGAACCTGTCCCTTACACCCTGTATACCATCAAGCTACAGACACGAATAAGCAAAAATTTTTTCAGTAAAATTGCATCGCGGCTTATTTTAAATCTTTTGTAAATAGATTAAAGCATGTAACATAGTAAAATCAATTACACAATTTGAATGTTAGAAAGCTTTTAACGATAGTCAAAGGCTAAGAAACATTTTACATAAAACTTTGCAGAAACATTATCGAAAGCAATTATCATAAGTTAACTTACTATACTGAACCTTAGAACCTGATCCTGAACTAATGGTTATGGCTCATTGACTGTAATTACTGGCCGCGCAGATTACGGTACTATTTTATAATTACTTTCAACATCACTAGATAATGTCACTATAATTAGTTTTCACTGCATCTGCGAGATCGGTTTTTCTTAAGTCCCTTGTTAGGATGTTCTCTACTTTACTTCTCTTAACATAACGGTTACGAAACATCTTGTCAGCTGCGTAGGCGATGTGAAGTATTAATTTCCACTGGCGAAAAGCGGCTCCAAAACCGCATGAGTCTAAACATTCTATTACTAGGAGGTCAAACGGTCAAGCGTCATTCTTAACAGCACGTGGGCATTTATTAAAACATCCGGTTAAATCTCTGTCTTACATACTTAAACATTTTAGATCATGTCAAGCTCTTGCTCTCGATCGTACCTTCTATTTAATTAACTGCCCATCATCATCATCATCATAACATCCCATAATGCGTCCACTACTGGAATTCCAGCGGTTGCTGGAACAATATGGAGGGGAAGTACGAGTACCTTAGTCACCACGCTTGTCAGCGTTGGTAGTCAGATGGGTTGGTAGTGTTGGTACTATTATTTGCCGGCACCACAAGGGCCAACTGTTCATATCCTCCCGAAAATACTTATATCATTATTAAACTTAAATTTTGAAGTATATAAAACAAGATAACTTGAAGAAGTTCGAATGTCGACCGATATGGACCGATTGGATATTCCGAATTTATTGCCGATTTTTTAAGTTAAGTTGTTTAAGAATGTCTTGATGTTTTTTTTTTATCAGAATTATGTCAGCCCTGTATATTATAAGCAGAAGCGGCGATCAATCATCATTCTCAGGACTCACGCGCTTGCACCCAGAACGGTTAGTTTGCGTCAATCACAGCGATAATTGCAAAACAATATGAGTGGATTTATTTAGAATGATTGATTGTTAGCTCAGTACGCGCGTTTCTACAACACATTGTTATTATGAAAACAATTCAACGTCATTGTGCGAAATGAAAACGAACCGAATAGACACGTTTATAACTAATGTGTGGCGTAGTCGAGGCCCTGAGCGAACCCACTAAACTGCCTCCTAGAAGTGGACTGATTCTGCACCTATACACATTTAAAAGTAAAGAATATACTTAAACCGTTTATTAGTGAACGCGAGGGAGAGTGAAAGAGATATGGGCGGGTGCGGTAGACTTGAGAAAGATATGCAAAGTAGGCGCATTGACGTCGAATTGCGAAAACCAGCCCATCGCACAATTGCATTACAATTAGAGGCAGGGGCTGAAAGCTTTCAGTTCCTTTGGATCCCATTTTTTAGTTAGGCATTCACCACGCCTTCACTGTTTTTGGGGTTCCGTAATCAAAAAGGAGTCCTTACAGTTTCTTCATGTCCGTCTGTCTGCCTGTCTGTCTGCCCGCAACTTAGCTCAGCGACCTTAGTCCTAGAAAGTTGTAACTTAGTAAGGATATATATTTCATCTGCGCTGACAAAGTGGTAAAATAAAAATATAATTTTTTTTGGGTACCCCCTAAGTTGAGGGTGATTTTTTTTCTCGTTTAACTCATCATGCGGGGTGTCGTTGGATAGGTCTTTTAAAAATAATGTGATATATCATTTTTCGATTTAGGGATCCTTTTGCGAAATATTTAGCTTGAAAGCCCAATTTTTTGTTGGAGTCGAATGTCCAGCTAAACGGTAGTTATTGGATATGTAGAAAATATCACAGTAGTAGTAGTATATATGATGAAGTTAAAAAGAAAAACTATCATAGCTAAGTAGGCTTCACAGCTAAATGAGCTGTACCCGAAAAGCTGGAAATAATAAAAAAGCTATAGCAATCAGGCGCTTGGACTCGCATATCGCATCAAACCCTGCTTTGCGATAAAAATAGTAAAAAAAAACTACGGAACCCTATACTGAGCGAGGCCCGACACGCACTTGGCCGGTTTTTTTTCTAGAGGTTTAGCCACAGAGGGTTTAGCAGTTCTTTTTTGTTTCAGTAATTTTAATTTCCAATAGGCTTCTAATAATAATAATAATTTTGAATCGTAGTTAGTGTAATACCAACGTTGCATATTTTCACAAATTAAATACTGACATAAAAATACTTGTTGTACAGTCGTTAATATAAAATGTAATATAACAAAGCGATGCACTGCGTTTGAATCCGGTTTGATTCTATATTCTATTAAAGTGACAGGTGCCTACTCGTACTGCCCAACACCACCTAATTTGGCACAATCAGCATTGCGTATAACTGTAACTGAGTATGCAATAACTGAATAATACGCCTGCATTTGTATTCAATGTGACAACAAGCTACCCGCAACTATGGAATACCCACCAATGCCAACTGTTAATGCAGTCTATTCTTGGATTAATATTTTTATTGTGAATCAAAATGATACATTTAATGATAATGATACTATACAATAATGGGACAAAAATTATTCATTGTACGATATTAAATGTTAGCTATTCTGTGTAATCTCAATAGGCAGTTAATTAATCCAGTCAATTAACGATATGAGGTTGCATTAAATGCACTGTTAGAGAAATTAATTTTAAATAGTAATATAGGCTATTTGAAGCTGTACTTGACGGATGCCAGAGCACGACAGAGCGCGCGCGCCTCCTCGTTGCTTTCGAAAAATAATCCGGATGCAGGTTAAATGCACTCCCGTCGTTAAAAATTGGCACATGTCTAGACGAATGTACTCTTTTCCTTGCAGTTGGCCTCAGACTGGGTCTTAGGACCAACCAACTGCACCTATGCAAATGTGGTACAGCAGCCGACGAGCTGGGCCACCACGGCCTCTCCTGCCAAACAAGCGCAGGTCGCATCCCACGGCATGCAGCTCTCAATGACGTCGTTCGTCGGGCTCTCGCACCAATTAACATTCCGGCTAAGTTAGACCCAAACGGAATTGTTAGGTCTGACGGCAAGAGACCCGACGGACTGACACTCATCCCTTGGCAACAGGGCAGATGCTTGGTGTAGTATGTAACCTGCGTCGATACATTGGGCCATCTTACGTGCGTGCCACCTGTGAAAGAGCCGGTGCTGTGGCGAGTAACGCCAAAAATTTAAAGACCCGAAAATATTGCGGGCTACCGAAGTCTTACATGGTCTCACCATTAGGGTTCGAGACAATGGGTACTTGGGGTCCATCAACCAAAAAATTCATCAAAGATCTCTCTGAGCGTCTCAATGAGACCTCTGGTGACCGAAGGGCTGGCAGCTTTTTTGCTTAAAGGCTGAGTCTTGCACAGAAAAAAAAGATATCTTGAACCAAATAATATTATTTAAGTTAAAATCTTTTGGGTTTTCGATATAAGGAAACTCGAAAACGTCTTAGATTGAGAAATAAAAGGTTTTGTCGTATAGTTCTCCGACCAAGAACAAAATTTCTTATATCAATTTTCAACTGTCATCTTATTGTAAAAACTAAAAGCTATCACAACAAAATCCAAACTTACTTGAGTGAAGCATCTATCACACCAAGAATGAAACTAATTTAAATAAAAATTTTAAAGCTCTTTTTTCAAAAAGCTAAATGTGTCACCCTAAGAGCGAAACTAATTTTGTTGAAAAATTTAAAGCTCTTCAAAAATAAAAACTAAAATAAAAGGCTCTTTAAAAAAAAAGCACTTTTTTATCTCTCGTTTTTTTCTTTTTATTCCTCTTCTTCTTTTGCTCTCTGCCAGCATTTTTGATATTAGACCTTTTTATTTTTCAACTATTCTTCTTTCTACTTTTGTTTCCATTTCTATTATTTATTAATGATATCATTAACTATCATATCATTATATCATATCAACTATTATAATTAACCAAAAGTCCTGGGGGTGGCTGGATTCGAACCCGCGTCCATCGGTATCGTAGTCCTTCGCTCTGACCATTAGACCACAGGCTTGATTAGCAAAGTAATCGAAATTTTGATACTGTTCCGTCTTTGACACAGTATCTTGTACCCAGCAACAATTATTTGACTTAATATCGCCTTAACTCTTCATTGCATATCTAACTAGGTCTTGAGCAAAACAACAACCATCTTATACTAAGCAAAATGTTATTTGCCTTAATATAGTCTTAACTCTTCATTGCTTACCTAACAATTTCTTGAGCGAAACAGCAACTATCTTATACCAAGCAACATATTATTTGCATCAATATTGTCCTAAATCTTCATCTAATATTTTTCATAATTCTTAGGCGAAACGATTTATGTTTTCAATCGATTAATATTTTACTTGCTTTAATTTTTTTTTATTGTTGATGTAAAAAATAAATGGTTTTAATTCAAAACATCAATTTCAAACCTAGTAATAGAACTCTTATTCGAAGAAATTCTCTCTTGAATTTTAAGATTTCGGCATTTTTAATACGTTAGAGTGATCATTTTACTCTAAGAGATTTAACTTTATAATCAAGCAATATCAGTTGAGACATATTGCGTTCTTGTTTTAAGAGATCATTTTTTTCTGTGTGCTATACAAAGGGGCAACGCCGCCAGTCTTTTGGGAACCATGTCTTGTGGGGACGCCCTTGAAGAAATTTTCAGTTTATACGGTTTATTTATAGATATATATAAGTTATAAATTGTAAATATTGCGAATGAATAAATTATTTTCCTTGTAAATAATTCAATCCGCCAATTTTGTAAAAACATTTTTTTTTAATAGTACCACTATAAGCTGACCTGTGCTAGATGGTACCTTACCTTATACTGGTTTTAAGACTATTAACGTTATGTCGGGGATTAATGTGGTTATTCAAATTTTTAATGTTTTTACTGGTAATTTAAAAAATTATCCCCTAAAGTGCATTTGATGCAACCCTCTCCATACAAACTTCCGTAGATTGACTGGACTAAATCTGTATACGGCTTTCTAATATAAGTAGCAGTATGTAGTAGTAATTTCGAACCGGATCTAAGTTATTTTCAATGCACATTCCTGCTCATTATTACCTACTAAGGGTATTCCACACGTGTTAAGTGGGAGACGCGATAGACTAATGCAAAGATTAGGTATTGCCGTTGTTCATACTCTCGTCCGTCTCAAATATTCCAAATGTGAATCATTGGGATCTTTTGGTAAGTAGACGCGTCTGCACGTTGTTATTTTAAACGGCAAATATGGCATATGCGTGTTAGGCCGCGGACTGAACATGTATTGCAGAGTTTGGCTACATTATTAACCATACCAATCGCACTATGCAATATGTGTAAAATATCATTAGATGCTGCAAAAGTAAACTCCCATTATTGTCTGCAGGATATTTTTATGCAACACTAGAAAACCCCATTTACCCCAGTAGTTGCCTTTAGATGATAATTAAGGCAAATATGAAAAAGGCAAGATCTATTGCAATTTGTATTATCCTCAGCTATCACAAATAAAAATCTGTCCAAATAAAGACAATGCAGCTGTTTCATATTAAAAATTGACAAATAAAATTATTCACCGATAGGTAGATTCATGGATTCATGTTTTTTTTAACTGTGTATGGGCTTACTTATGTGTAAGTACTTGATTGCATTTTTAATAAAAGCTAGAGCGCCCAACGCTTTGCAAAGATAATATCATAAAATACTCGTAGTATCAATTTTAATTGTCAAATAAAGGCACCAGCTTCCTTGACAAAATTTATTTAGTTACCTATTCATATCATTAATTCAAAATTCACATCACTGACAAAAGTCTTAAGTGCGTCTACCTGTTTCAATAACTGTTTTTAACTTGATAGACGACTAAGTAGAGTGAATCACTTGACCTCGTCGAGATATGACTGAGACAAGACGTCGGGCAGACTAGGGGAACTAACAAAGTTATGAATTTAATTTTGAAATTATAGCCCTCCCTTTTGCCGTAGTCAGGTACCTTTTTTTTCGAGGGGAAATCCATTATGTATACCCGGTCGCTGGGGGAAGCGACCGGGTTATGTCAGACTCCATTGACTAAAACCCCCGGTGATCAACCTCAGCGTATGACGGGTAGCTCTGGGATCTTCTTGGGAACGAAATAATCCTAATCGTCTACTTTTAACGAGCAATATTTGTAAATATATTTGTAATCGGTTCCTCGAAAAAGGCTCCAAAGATTTCGACTCTTGCTATGCGGTGGTTTTTGGAAGCGAAAAATCGATCTAGCTACGAGTAGTTATCTTATCTGGGAAAATTCGTTTTCACCCCTTTTGAGCATTTCATGAAAATTGCGCTTTTCAGATACCCTACAGCGCCATCTGTTATAAGATTTCGGTTAAGATTATACAGAGCAAAGCTCGGTCGTCCAGGTAAGTACTTTGTTTGTCACCACCAGGTGGCGTTTCGAGTAAAAGTAGTTCCGTTTTGAAACTTTATAAATATTAGATAAATAGTTAGAATAGTTAAGTGAATATTATAAAATGGTGAATAGTGTGTCAAATACGACGTACAAGTGTTTGTAGCAAAAACCCTGCAGAGAAATAAGAGTTATACTCACATTTGTATAGCCACTAACATTGTAACTGTTTGTTGACATTTTGTGTATTAAACTTGCGAAAACTCTTTAAACCAAAGTTAAAACCTCAAGTAAACGCATCAGCAAAACTTTTCCAGTGTAAATACTAGTGTTTATGTGACTTCTAGCGGATTTTGTTGTGATTTTATTGTTTTGTTTATAAATTCAAATTAATAACCGTTACGTACATTTTCGCAACAACTTTTATTTTCTCTTTTAGTGGTTTCTGTGTGTTATATGTCAATTGGATATTATTTTTGAACATTTTTAAACTAAATATACATATAAGCTTGACCACAGTGTTTCCTAAAACAAGAAACTTTATGTAAATTTAAAAATGTAAGACTATGATTCTTTAGAATGTAGCGCCATCTCTTTTCCATGCTGGGAATTATGTTAGTTAACTCTTTGACCGCCAGATGGTGCGAAAGATCCCTTCTGCAACGTGAACCATCATTATCGATTAGTAACTCTACTCGCCGATAGATGGCGCTACTAGGACTTCTCCGAAAAGTGTATAAAGTGACATTGAACTTTGCCGTAAATGAACGTCGATTAAAATTGAAACGTTTCTAGATAACAGAGCCGTTTCTATAAATGGCTTTTCTTTTGTGCATCGATATACTATGAAATCTTTCAACTTGTAAGCAAAATGAGGAATTGTACGGAATGCAATAAACATGTAAATATAGACAAACTGATAAAATGCATTACATGCCAAGGATTCTACCATTATACCTGTGTGTTCATTGCAAAAGAACATTACAATAGTCAACTACACATCCTTGAGCGCACTTGGATCTGTCCAGATTGTAACAGAATAACGCGACGAGCACCGAGAAACGATGATACACCTATTTGTCAATCTTCCTTTCTGGAAGACACAGTGAACCAAAGTACACTAAATTGCTCGGAAAAGTCACAGGTTGCTCCAGATCTAGGACCCAACGTAGTTCTTTCACCTGGTGTTTCATCCCATGTCTTTCCTATTTGCATCACCTCCAGTACCGCCAACACATCCGAAAGTTTTTGTAATGACTCGCAAAACCAACCCGTATCGACCATAACAAATGAAGAAATTTTTAGCGAACTTAGAGCGTTCCGGACTCAAGTGACTTCACACCTTAATAAACAAGATACTCGCTTAAATGTCATAACTGAGGCAATGAAAGATCTTAAATGTAGCGTAAATGCACTTGATGAAAAATATACAGAGTTAGAAAATAAATACGGTTCTGTGAGAAACGACGTTGATGAATTAAACCAGATTGTAACAAATGTAGCGGACGAACATTACAAATTAAGAACAGACACGGATACACTGACCCTCCATATGAAGGACGTGGCAAACAAGAATCTAACACTAGAACAAGATCTCTCCGTTATCAAAAAATTGGTAACGAAAATAGAAATAGAACTTTCACAAACAACAAAACCTATCATAGCAGAGCCCAAAAAACAATTATATAGTAAAGTCGCTTTGCATGACTCACACCAAAATTTTATTGACAACGATGAATTTAAAAGCAGTTCATCACAACTTGTATCAATAAATAACCAAAATCCTGCATCTCATAACTCTATAAAAGGAAGTGGCGAACCAAATGACCTCATTTACCCAGCAGAAAGAAACAAAAGAATCCATGCTTGTTTCTTTGCCTCTGAAACCACTCCGGAATCAGTCAAAACCTATATGGAACAAGTCGGACCAGGGTGTAGCTATGGCTCTGAGAAGTTGAATTTGAAGCACAAACACTATGCATCCTTTATACTAACAGTACCTGAAAGCATGTTCCAGCTATTTATGATGTCAGTATCTTGGCCGGCTGGAATAGAAGTTCGTGAATGGTTTCGAAGACCCGCCGGGCGTGCATCAAGAGTCCGTCGTCACCGCGCGTCCGGTCGAGTTTTCACTAGAAGTGGTACGGCAAACCCAGAAACAGCGTCAAAGTAAACACTTAAAAAATCTAGCCGTCAATATTACTTACCAAAACGTCCGAGGCTTGAAAACTAAACTCCCAGCGTGGCGTCGGAATGTAGCACTCATGCAAGTTGACCTAATAGCCATAACAGAAACAAACTTGGACCCTTCAATTTATGACGGCGAAGTAACACCCCAAGGATGGACTATACTAAGACGAGATCGTGCTTCACGAGGTGGTGGTGTGCTCCTGGCTGCACGACCTGGTCTCTGCTTACACCGATGTCCAGAATTTGAAACAGAAAATGGTGAAGATTTGTGGGCAGTAATGAACTACAGGGATCGCCAGTGTTATGTATGTGTTGTGTATTTGAAACCAACCAGCACAGACTCTGACTACATGACATGGTTCACAAAAGTTGAAAATAATGTATCTAAAATTAAGCGAGGGAAAACTGTGATAGTAATGGGTGATACTAATTTAAACAGCGCTACCATTAGTATTAACAACTACATGGCTTATTTTTTGACATATTGTGAGTTCACAGAGCATAATGTGGTTTTTAATGACTATGGTAGCAAACTGGACACCGTACTGGTCCGTAAAGGTGAAAAAAGTGTAACTGTGCAAGCTGCAGTAGATAGCCTAGTTGAACGTATCGATCGGTACCATCCTCCATTGAGTATATCCGTTGAGTTTGGTAGATCGGGACCAGTCATACCCCTTGAACCTACTAACATTGACCCAGCGACAGACTGGAATTTCACTAAAGCCAACTTTGATGCTTTATATGAGTTATTGAGTATGACGGACTGGAGCCCGGTGTTGTCTGAGAACGATCTGGACAGCGCTGTGGAAAAAATTTATTCATGTATATACGCTGTTTTTGACTTGTGTGTTCCTAAAAAAAAGCGACCTAAGAAACCTGCGCGAAGGTATCCCACTTGGTTTACTAAAGACATTATTAAAGATCTTGCAATTAAGGGAAATTTGCACGCATTATGGAAACAGACAAATGATCCTTACCTATACAGTTTCTTTAGTGCTATCAGGTTTGACATTAAAAACAGGGTTGACATGGCTTACAGCGCTTTTAAGGAGCGTGCTCAAATGAATTTGGTCAATGATCCTCGTGGTTTTTGGTGTCATATTGCGAGTCTAAGGTCTAAAGGTGGTTTCGAACCATCTATTACTTACAATGGACAAAAACACAATGGCAGAGCTGCAGCAGATGCATTTGCAACTTATTTTAGTAGCGTTTTTCTGTCCCAAGAACCTAACCTGGATGCAAATCTAGTCCAAGGCGTAGCGAACAATTATTATGTGGATATAAGATCATTTACCCATCAGGATGTTGAAAATGCAATCTCTAGGCTAAAACCACGCAGTGCAGTTGGACCTGACAATATACCAGCATATATAATAAAAGCATTCAATAGAGATCTAGCTGTGCCCCTAGTCCACATCCTAAACTTGTCACTTCAAGCAGGATTGTACCCATCAAGGTGGAAATTGTCCCGCGTGTCGCCTATTTTAAAAACCGGTGATAAATCGTTGGCTGATAATTATCGTCCTATAGCTGTCCTATCTGCCTTCGCAAAAGTATACGAAAGCATTCTACATGAAAAAATCTACGCACAGATTGAGCCAAATCTCAGCGAAGCGCAACATGCATTTCGGAAGTGTCGTTCTGTAAGCACAAACTTACTAGGTCTTGTAGAACAGGTAGCCAAATGCTTGGACGAGAACATTCAGGTTGATGTTGCCTATTTGGATTTTCGAAAGGCCTTCGACCAGGTCGACAATGATGTTCTCCTGAAAAAGCTTGGTTCCATGGGCTTCACCCCTAGGCTTCTCCATCTCTTTGCTGATTACTTGAGAGGTCGAAAGCAGTTTGTGCATTTGGGCTGTTTTGATTCAAAGCCATATCACACTAAGTCAGGTGTTAGTCAGGGGTCTCTCCTGGGCCCACTCTTATTTGCAATCGTGGTGAATGATTTACCTGACTGTCTACATGATTGTATGGGATTTTTATATGCTGATGACTTCAAGATAGTAGTTAGGATAAAGTCGCAAGCTGACTGTCGTATTATGCAAGAAAATCTTGATAGGGTCGCTGCTTGGAGTGATAAGAACCATCTGTACATAAACACCTCAAAGTGCTCGATAATGAGTTTTACCAGATCTCCTCAGGGAATCATGGCGCAATATTCTATTAACGACACGCCGATTGAAAGAAAGTGCAGCGTCAAAGATTTGGGAGTTATTTTTGATCCTAAACTCAATTTCCATGATCATGTGCAAAGCCTTGCAGTTGAATCTTATAAACGTTTGGGCTTTGTAACCAGAAATTGCAAGGATTTTGATAACCCTAAAGTAACAGAGCTTCTGTACTCGGCCCTTGTACGAACAAAATTAGAATTTGGTGCATGCGTCTGGAATCCACATGAAAAGACCTACACCTTAATATTGGAAAAGGTACAGAAAAGGTTCCTGCGTTTTGTTTACAAACAAAGATATGGGTACTACCCCTTTATGTACCCAACGAAGTTCCTACAAGGAACTTTAATGTACAACTCCCTTGAAACGAGGCGACTTTATGACCAGGTTATTACAGCCTGCAAGCTATTGCGTGGCTGCCTCGATGCACCGGAACTGCATAACCAAGTATGCCGTTTCCATGTGCCGGATAAATATACTAGATTTCGTTTGGGATCTCTGCGCCTGTTTGCTGCACCTAATGCCCGCACCGTTGCGAGACAATACTCTCCAGTCAGTCGAGCCATCAAAACTCTGAATGAGCTCCTCATCTGTCAACCTCAATTGGATGTGTTTGTGGATGATTGGTCTAATTTAAAAAGGAATGTTTTGAACATTTGTGAAGACAATTGATATGAAATTTTCTCTATTATGCGTTGATTTATGTAATAATTGTATTTACCAACTTTTACCTTTGATAAAATGTAACGTTTTGGCTAGTCTGTAAGTTACGTTTTTGTAGAATAAATAAATAAATAAATAAATAAATAAATAAATAAATAAATAAATAAATAAATTTGTCAAAATATTTGTAATCGGTTTCTCCGAAGCGAAAAATCGATCATGCTAGGTTTCATGTCTAAGAAAGAAGCACATTTCGGAAACCCTTGGTTAAGATTGTACACAGCAAAGCTAGCTCGGCCAGGTGCTATCATATGATAATTAAATTTCTTATCATTAACGATAAGATGGAAATATTGCTTAAAACTACTAACGACACTAACGCTCGATCGTTTTTGGTAAACACTTATGATAACTTTTTGTAAGACACGGCTTCTGGACGGCTGCTAATGGAGGACAAAACAAACGATTTGAGCGCTCGGCAAACAAATTTTAATGACAAACATGGTGTCGCTAAGCCCATGTCGTCTCGCGCGAGCCACATGTACGTAGTAGGGGCAGGAATAACTAATGATACTTACAAATAAGTACGGAATAATTTCTCATTTCTTGTAATATCTTCGGAAAATCCAGTTTTAATTATCAAAACAACGTACATTCTTTTGGATATGTGCATAAAAAGTCATCGAATCGCCTAAGAAAACTAAAAAGTTTTTATAAATTTGTCTTACTACCACGAAGGAACACATACGACATAATCTAATAATCAAATTCTCGCCCTAAATAATTATTCAATTTTTTGACTCATAGCCGTAAGAGTGAAGTTGTTTTATTTATAACGTTCTCTGCTGTCTTTATATACTGCTTATAAAAGAATTCTTTCAAGGGTTTTACGATAAAACTGAATGATTTATAAGCTGTGAAAACATTGTATCATCTTATCCGGAGTGCCTGCCATACAAAAATAAATAGAATACTGTTTTAGCAAATTACCTAAATACTTCGATCACACGATTGCGTTCAAAAATTGTTGTCGTAAAGAAAGCCTCATGGTTCTTTGTGCTATCAGTCGCTTTATGACAAGGCAACACGTACCTGGAAATTTCAAATAAACAGACCGAAATGGCGACACTTTTTTCTTTCGAACTTTGAATGCGGCTGTTTATCCATCGCAGGCAAATTGTACAATACGCCACTTCACAGAATTTCTCGGCATCTTACAATTTGCCGACGTTTACAATTCGCCGGCCGTTTGTAAACGGCTTATTATACGATTTGCCTGCAACATATAACAAAATGTATGATTAGAGCTTATTCACATAACAAAATCAATTTCGTAATTTTTATGGGTCTTCCTGATTTATATAACTCTACTATTAAACTTTACTATTAAACAATCAATTTCGTAATTTGTATGAGTTTTCTTAGTTTAACTCAGTGATATTGAGGAGCAAAAATACTTACAAGTGCGTGGAAATCGCTCTTGCAAAATATATCTTTAAAATTTTTAAACTTGTATATTATGGAAAAAATCTGTATTCTTTGTATAGTGTGCTATCCACTCGAACATCCAAAAAACAGAAACGACACAGATGACTATTAAAATGTAAAGTCTCGGAATGGACACAGAGTGCAGTATTTTGACCCGTGTCAGGTGCAGACATACAAAAAACCCAGACGTAGAAAAAGATAATTTAACTTTAGAGACGATTACATTGGTTTTCACGCTCAAGGAATTCAGCCGTGAACACTTTATGATAGAAAATAAATTAAAATTACAGAAAATGGAGCATAAAGAAGTCGTTAATCCGATTCAAATCCTGGTTAAGAAACATAGTTGTTTTGTAAATAAAACAAGTAATATAATAAGCATATATTTAAATACTAGACATTAATTTATAGTTGCTACTGCCTTGGGAATATCCCTTCATTTGTCTCTACCAATGTAAATATAGGTAGTACCTATAGTGAGTGAACCCGGTTAGTCTCGTTTTACCCCATTCCCAGTTTCACCCGTTCCGTTTTCACCCGATTTAAAATTTTATTGGTAAAGTCGATTAAAAGTCAATCTTGCTTTGAAGTACCATCAGCAGGAAAAGTTTTATTCCAAATTTAATTATTATACTTCACGTACTTAACATTAAGGATCAAGAATTTAATGCTAAGTCTAAGTTCTAGGTCACTGTAGAAATATAAGTATGGAATAAAACAGTTTACATTCTGGTGGAGTATAATCACAGGTTTTATCAATCTGACTAGGAGTTTAATTATGGCAGTCATTAAAACTTACGGTAAATTAAGTACTTATATAATCAAATTCACATATAATAATAAAATCAATCAATATGCAGTTTAAATAATATTGCTTGATGAATTTGACAGATGGTGTGAGAGCAGGACGGAGCTATACGTACTGAAGAATGACAGACACGGATCGCTCCGTCCTGTTCTTACTCATAGCTCTGTCCATCTGTCAAATTATTCAAGCTAGATTATTTTTACTTTGAAAATCTAAACAGAGAATATACAATGTACAAATAAACTCTAATAAAAACCTTAAAATGATGCAAAATCAGTCAAATTCTCAATATTTTTTTTTTCGTTTTAGTCTAGCAATAATCAACAGTATATAAAATAATTCTCAATAATCAAATCTGACTAAACACTAAAATATACAATTTTTCAATTAGTTTTTTCCTAATTTAAACCTTAAAAGCCTGCGAAATCAGTCTTACTTTCAATTATTTTTCTTGTTATAATCTAGCAATATAAATAATTAACAGTAAACAAAATAATTTTCAAAAATCAAAATTAACTAAACAGGTAAATACACTATATTTCAATTAGTTTTTTTTTCTTATTAAACTGTAATTAAAACCTTAAAAGCCTGCGAAATCAGTCTTACTTTCAATTATTTTTCTTGTTATAATCTAGCAATATAAATAATTAACAGTAAACAAAATAATTTTTCAAAAATCTAATTTAACTAAACACTAAAATATAAAATTTTTCATTTTTTTTTTATTAAACTGTAATTAAAGCCTTAAAATCCTTTAAAATCAGTCTTATTTTCAATAATTTGTCTCGTTATAATCTAGCAATAAAAATAATCAACAGTACACAAAATAATTTTCAATAATCAGATGTAGAAAAAAAATACATTATTTTACCTTGAAACACTTTTTATGTTGTCGGTACTAGTTGAAAACGATAGAAAAAATAACGATATAAAATGTAATCAAATTTATCAAAATCGAGTGAAAACGGAACGGGTGAAATAGGGATCGGGGTAAAACGAGATTAACCCAGTGAACCTTATTTAGCTTTTTCGTTAAATACAGTGTTACTCCCTGTGACTGGTTTAACCTATTAATGTTAAGTTCAAGGGCAACACTGCTGAGCTACTATGTAGTACAAATATTTATTTAAGCACACTCTTGCAACCATTTTTAACATGGCTACGAAGCCATATGCCTGGATTAAACTCATCGGCGAACAGCTACGTGAAACTAAATTAAAACACCGTTGCACTGTAAATTATTATTTCACTGTACTGGAACCTTGAATAAAGTATGTAGAGGTATTAACTTGTTGTCTATCTTACTATCAGTCAACATCCACCAGTGGACGGACAGGAGCTCTCTCCAAAATATAAAAAAAACGGTCATGTGCGGGTCGGACTCGCGCGCCGAAGTTCCGATATACCTATAGTAAATTGGAAGCAATAAAGTCCATCTTAGGACCGCAAAAATAAATTGTTAGTTTTTTGCAGATTTCTCAAAAACTGTGCAACTTAGAAAGATCGTTATATGTTTTCTGTAATATTTACATTAACTTCTATCGACTATAATTAATTTAGATTTTTTCCTTTCGCAAACTTCGGAGATAATTGGTATGGTATTTTGTAGAAATTTTTCATCATAACTTGAAAACTAAGAGTTGTAAAATAATACAATAATCTATTTTAGAATGTACAAGTAAAGCCCTTTCTTATGATATTCCACCCGACCTAGTATTGACAATTTAAAGTTTTGTCCCCTATTTGAGCCCCCTTAACTATTGTTATTATTATAATAACAATATTATTTTTATTATTTCATTTGCAATGAAGTTGGGCTATCATATTCTAAAGCAATTCCAAATTTCAAGTCGATAGCATGAGTGGTTGCTGAAATAAACAGGTGTGACAGACAGGCAGACGAAGTCGCACCATAAGGGTTCCATTTTTACCATTTTGGTTCGGAACCCTAAAAAACACCAAACACGTATGGAGGCGAAGTACTAAAGTCTTGCTAGCGTTGCGACTGGCACCGCATGGACTTCAGTTGTTGGTGACCGCAGTATGAAAGGTGCTATACTGCAGAAGGACGCTGCTCCTCCGTTTTAAAACCTGCGGCTGCAGATGGGGTCAACACACGGACACTATAATTTATAATTTACTTATAGTTACTGTTCTAACTAAATAGTCCTATTAATTTGTAGCAACCGGATCAGTAGCGGGTTAGGGAAAGAGAATCAAATCTATCCAATAGAAATAGCGTTACATTCTCTCTTGTTGTTCTAGTAAGATGAACCGTGTTGAAACACAATCCGGAATATTTGTTGTGAAAACAGGGGACCGCGGTAAAACCGCCACATGCGACACGAACGCCTTTCTCGGGATGATGCAACTTCTTTTCCTTTGTAGAATAATCAGAAACTTCTATCAATTATGTCTACACAAGTTATTATCTCGCGTGGTGCCGGCAAAGAATAGTACCAACCCTTACATACCAGTGGGTGTCGTAAGAGGCGACTAAGGGTTATAAACTGGAGAATGGGCAGCAGCATCCTCCTTTGTATCTTACATCTTACTTACTGCGGTCACCTACAACCGCGGTCCATGGTGCCAGCCGTAACGCTAACAAGCGAGGTGACTATGGTACTTCCCCTCTACATTTTTCCAGCAAAGGCTAGAATTCTAGAGGGAGCTCTCTGTCCTGTAGTGAACGTTTCATGGGATGTTATGATGAGGTTATTAAAGACATTCTCAAAGGCAGACTCTTTACGTAGATAAATTAAAGTAGGTACATGATGCGATTATGGCTCAAGTTGTTTGCCGAACGGCTTACATATTTTACCTATGATTGATCGAAAATACAATCTTTAAACTTAAACTGTAAATTTTGAACAGTGTCGGACTTTCAAAGATGAGACCATAGTTCGATGAATGTTGACTTCTGTGCTGCAAATTTTTTCGTTGCTAAGTCTTTGGGTTCAAGTAAACGAAAACAGCCCACAGAGCACGCGACAAAAATATTGAAAATTTAAATAGATTCCGAATTGGTCCTCTATAGAAATCCCTTTCATTCCGTGTGATCCACACCTAAGGAATATTTTCTGTATAGGTTTTTGATTTGCTACTCTACGCTGAAAACCATAGACGTGGACCATTTAGAAGTCAAAATAGTCAACCTAAGCCGCGTGATTGCCGATTTGCGGCACGAACAGCTAGATTAATTGGTTGAAAACTTTATTTTCTAAATGCGCTTTGTTCGAACTAGCCTTAGAGACTATAAAAATGTCCGAAATTATGTTTAAACTCATGTGGCTTACAATCATCTTGCAAACACCAATCCCTTTAATTGAAAGTAGGCCGGTATAATTGTCACTTTTAAAACAACGTAGCTATTTTCTTAATTTTTAACGTTGTTTGTATTGCCATTTTGGACAAACTTGACTGACACCAATGTTTCTTTTAACGTAAACAAATACGACAAAAAATCTACATAAATCGGCAGTCGTCATAAATAATGAACTGAGTTCAAATAGAGTCGACCTCGTATTATCTCAAAGAAATAATTTCAGTATACAAAAGACTAATACATGGTGCAACAACAATATGATTAGGTAAGTGATGGGATTTCACCGATAACTAAAATAGATAGAATAATAGATGCAAATGTGGAGTCTTTCCACAAAAGACAACCTCGCCTCCTGACCCGCGTAATTCAATATCTGTTCAGTGTTCGTGCAGGTACTTCTATAGGTCATAGGTTAGTACTGTACTTATAGGTTATTTTGTGGCACTGCATCAGCTTACTTACAATAAGTAATATTCCAGCCTTAACATTTCACCAATTAGCAAAATTTCTCGAAATACATTTCGTTGTCTGATAATATGTGAAAAGAAACAAAAAAGGTATAAAATTGAATAGAAACAAGAAATCACTGAAAGAAGGCAAAACCAAATAAAAATAAAACCCAAAAAATATAAGAAACTTTATAATCACAATATACGTGTGATATTTTAATAAATCTGTAAATACTATAAAATGCATCACAGTGACTCCACAGCTCTTGTGCTTGCATTAACATGCCATATGTGTTCGTGAGAAAAATCTTAATATACACATCGCATTTCTTTGTGCAAGCCGGTCCGCTGCCGGAGACGATTATCGCGAGAATATTTGTTTCCTCTTTTACCCCCATGGCAGAAAAGAAATGTAACCACAGTATATTTATATTTAAAGTCTTTATTCATACCTATATACATATGAAATTTTACTGCGGTAAAATGACGAATCTTTCTAGATAAGTAGGGGAGAGCGGGGCTGAAAGTGCCGATTTTGACAAATCCTTTAATAAATCAAGTAATATGAATGATAAGAATGGTTGTTGTAGACTATCCGACGTTAAATTTAATCTAGTTTTAATATTTGAAACAAGCTTTTTGGACATTCTTAATAGTTTTTTACAAATAGTGATTTTTAGAAGCAGTGGCGGCTAGGCACAACCAACCCCTCTCGGAGGTAAGTTGTTTCGGTGCTGAGGTTGGTTGTGCCGGTCGTAATATTTGATTATTTTAATGGCTTAAAATGGATTAGGAAATCAGAAACCATCAAATATATCGACATTTTACTAACCAATAACTAAATTTTAATAAAAAGACAGCTACCTGGTCTTTTTTATTCCTTTAAACATATTTAAATATTTTATGACAGAAGTTTTGGTCAAATCAGCTTTTGTTCGTAGTCAAAACTTAACAAAAATATTCTAACTTCAAAGTAGATTTCTACTTAAAATAAAATAAAATGCTTGTACATACTTTTTATACAGAGATCATAATTAAAAATCAATTTTAACAACCTATGACAATAGTAATAAAATGAAGTGCGTAATTTGTATCCATAATTTACATATATCCTTAATCGCAGCATCAGCAACCTTTTGTAGAAATTCTTAGGAAATGCTCCCCTAACGCTTCTAGGTTCTCATTCTGTCAAATAAAATAATCAAAAATTGTAGGGGTTAGTACGAGATTTGTGGCACAACCAGCCCCAAATGAAAGGAACTTTTTACCCTGTTTCGAAGACAATGAAAAACTTAAACTTTTTCAAAAAAACACTGACACAAAGCATTAAAACTGCATAGATTTACATGAATGGATAAATTACGATCACTTCAATAGAACTCCCACGTACGGTCAACCGCTTGTCGATAGAAACTTTTTCAACTCTATTACCGCGCCATAAGGTCCAAAAGTGTTTCTACCGATGTGCGGCCATGTGTACGTAGCACCATAAATGCCGACTAAAGCCTAAAAAGTATAAACACGAAAAAATTTACTAACGGGGTGCTGGACGACCGCTACCCACACACCCGCCAGGTCTGCGTCGTTGGCGCATCTAAAATGGCAGCCGTTCGGGCGCGACCGCTAGGCATTTCGCGGTGCATTAAGAAACTTTTGCTATCACTTTTTGTTTTTGAGATATTTGCGTTGGAACAACTTACCCCCAGCACAACCAGCCCCACTCTCCCCTACTTAGAAAAGGCATATTTTGTATACTCTTCTCTATATTGCGTACCTACACTAAAAGACCATCACAAACACCGATACATACAAAACGTCGAATCGTCCACAGGGATTACTCACTGCCCTATAATTGAGATCAAGTTCAACTCATAAATGGCACAAACTAAAATAAAGACAAGCTAATAAATCCAGACAGATGCGTCCTGAAAGAAATAAGACGACAAATTGCTGCATGCATATCTTACCCCTTGCTGAAATTTCAGCAAAACGAGTGAAAAGTGACTAAAAGGACGAAAGTTTCGACATCTGGGCACCTGCGCCCGAAATACGCAAAGATATGGTGGATTATTATTCCTAGAATAGCGGCAGACTGTAAAATGAATACGAAGACGCGATTCGCTTACAAAAACTCTGACTGCAAACTTATCAGTGCATTTGCTAAACTGAGCTCGACACATTTTGCAACCTAAACCAATGGCAATATGGAACGTATACTCTGATTGAATAAGTCACCACGATAGTAAAGTCCTAAATGTCGGTAGGTGAGTGTATAATTTGTCATTTTGCTTTGGACATCGCTGACAGCGTTCCGATCCGTTGCACTTCTTTGCTAATGTTCATTTTAGGGTGGAAGATAGATATTTCAGGTCCAGCCTATTAATATACCGAAAATGTTATTGGTCTTAAAAATCAAAATAAACAATTGATAGCGAGATATTTTTTTAAGCCGACACATGGGCAAAATAAGATAATTTCGTTATTGACATCAAACAAATACCTACCAAAATTCATAAGTAAGCTTTGATCAATGGAAGACATTAAAAGAAACTAGATACTATTACAAATATTGCTGTTTCCTTACCTAGGATTACAAATATAGATTTGCGAGCTCAATGAACTGAGGTATCATGCTGTAGCGTAGAAAATATTTACGGAGGGCAGCTGCGCGAACGCAGGTTAGCGCGCAACGTGCTGCGCAAATACATCAATGACAAAAAGCTAAACTAGGAGTACGTGGAGAAAGTCTTATTTGAAAGCGGCAGCGGTTCAGACAGATCAGCATTTTTCTTTTTTAATAAAATGCTTCACTAAATAAAAAAGTTATTTTGAATCAATACTCGGTATTGACCAATAATAATTGTAATAATGAATAACATTATTTTTCTTATTGAAAAATGTTAAACATTTGCCCTTTTAAACAAAATATTGGCAGCTGACTGAAAATTGAAATGAGCAGCTGGCGGTTCACGCTAAGTGAAGTTATTCACTCCTGCTGAATACTTTATTGCAAGCTTTACAATTTATGCCTTCCATCAGTTATTTATAGGTCTCTTACAAAAAGCTCACATATGCACTTGCACTTGCTTTTATTCTCGATCGCCATAGCTGGCGTACTTGCCGAAATAGAAGCATCAATAAACAACCGATGTATTGTAGTATTTAATCGATATGCTTTCCTTGATAAATTGCAACAATAATTAAACCGCATACAGACTACTCAATTCAATTCCTTATCGCAAGCACCAAATGTGGAGATTCCCTTTATTTACAGCAGTCGAGATTTATTTATGCAAAAACAACTTTAATTTATGATGTTTATGTCCACTTTCAGATTTCACGTGGCACTGACAAATTTCCCTACTCTCGAGAAATTAACTCTTCCAGAAATATTCAAATATTTTGTACAACTTGGTATTTAAATTATTTACTAACTTAATCAAACCTCATCCATTTGCTTTAAAGCTTTTCAAGTCTGATAAATAAAAAGCCGGTAAAATGCGAGTTACTATATTATCTGAATGTGAAGGTGAATAGCATCCAAATACGAAAACGCGTACGTAGTGACGTCGTTCTTGATAACTGTTCAAATATTGTCCCCATGGCAGAAGCAACCTATGATTAGGTGCCTCTGTAGCACAACGGATGAATTCCACATTACGAAACACACAGCTATTTTCTTCCACTTGTAAATATTTTACAGTATATCTCTTAAATGGAACACGGCGAAAAACTATTTATTTTCTTTTCAGCTATAAAATGTTTACGACATTTTAAGCATCATCTCCACTTTGGAAGTATATTCCGTGACTATACGCCGCTGGTGGGATAGATTTTGTTTGTTTTGGACTTAGTGGGTTTTTATTGTGAATGTCAAACGTCTCATTTAATTACTTTTTCGGGGGAAGCTTTCGACTGCGGTAGAGCAATTGGCTGTCAATGAATAGGTTGTAAAAATGTGACGTTAACCTCAGTATGGTAGAGTGACATGACGGTGAAAGCTCAGAGAATACAAATAGGGTTATCGGTCACGACGTTTCCAAGGTTGAGTAAGGGCGTCACGATCGTATGGCGAATAATCACGATTTTCCCAGAGGGGACATTGCACATGCGCATAGCGTCCACAGTCGCAAGTTGATGAAGGATGCGCGCACGCACCACCCCCCGCGCGTCCGTCAAGCAAGATGGTAGCGTTGTTGCAAAGATACCGACTTCCTTCCGTTTATTTGTATTCATCGTAAAAACTTGATTTTTCTCTTTACATTTGTGATATTATTTACATTGTTATATGTGTTCATAAGCAAAACTAATTAATAAGCGTCAATCTTGCAAGAGATACCGACTTGCAATAGTGCACTGTCCCCTTTACGCAAATAACGGCACATACAACACAGGTGATAGTGCCACGTGACCATTTCGTCAGTATGGTGGACTTTAATTGTGCTGCAGTTTCTACCCCATGCCACCAATGGGTTCTTCCTTATCCTAGTTTTAATACTTTAAAGTAAAGTTATATCTCCAGATTACGAACCTATATCGACCCCTATTAAATTTATGAGTGTTTGTATAGGACTAGCGCGAGATAAACAACTATCTTTCGCAGAATATCCTCACCGCAAACAATCTAAGATAAAAAGTGCTTTTTAGGAAAACAACTGATAATAAAATATCTTGACGCGAAATCATTGCACAACATCAAATTCGATAGGAAAGCAAACGTTAGGCAGGATGTAAAGTCGAAATCCCACCAAAAACATAACTGTTAAAAAGGGGGCCAAGTTCTTATTGGCTGGGTTATTCTTGGAACGCCTGTTTTTTAGCGTCACAGACAGATATCTCATCAAATATTAACTTTTTACTTACAAAACTTACTATTAAAAGTTTGTTACACTATCAGTGCATAAGAACATTGCACATTTAATATCCTTACAGCTAGATTAATCACACTAAATACCGTCAGAAGCTTGAAAACGGGGTGAATTTGTACGTTTTTTCGGTGTCAGAAGCGCGCCGCAAATTAAACTATCGCGTATTATCACTTCTTAGAAACATGTTTTCACCACAAATTTTACTGAAATAAACAGTGGATTAATGCTTCTATCCATTCGTGTATTTTATTTTTGAATCCGATCGAAACCTTTAAGTTATAGCAGTCGAAACACATGTCACACGGTGAGCCAAAATTTGGTCGCGCACGGTAATTCTCAACTATGATTGGTCTTGTAAGCAAGAGAGCTGTTTTTCTTGGCTGCTATGCATCGCCATTTATGCTGTGATCATTGGACATGGTGATTGTGTCACTCATTCCTGCGCTCATGCGTCCAGGAGAGTTCTTCTATTTCGAAATTTTTTGGTTCTTGGTTTTGGGCAATTTCCATGTCTTATATTTGTACACTTAACGTGTTTTTTTACAAATCTGACTATGTTACATGATTGCTTAGTCCCTTAAGAAAGTTGTTGTCTTTCTTTATATGTGGTGTTATTTCATTTTCACACAGATATTTTTTAAATACATGATTGTCATAATTTCCGTGGCATAATTTCCGTGGATTTCACGCCTTGGAAATTACTAAACGGCCATGGAAATTACTATATTTCTTTTTCTTAGCAGTTAAAAGTTTAAAATATTCATTTTTAGGGTTCCGTAGCCAACGAGGAACCCTTAAAGTTTTGCTAGTAATGTCCATCTGTTGGTCTATCCATCTTTACGTCTGTTGGTATATCTATTCGTGGCTTAGCTCAGAGACCTTTAGTTCTATAGTTGTAATTTTTTATGAGTAAACATATAATTAACACCGAGAAAATGGTTAATATTTTGTTTTTCTACCCGTGGCTGTCTTACTACAGCCCCTCTTTGTAATTCTGTTCCGGTTTCGAGAACGAGCAGTGGCCATTACAGCAGACATCTAAGAAAGGTTCCTCCAAGTCAAAATCATACCCAAGGATACCCTGATTCTTTGGCGAGGTGAACTCTTATGACCCCGCGGTACTAGCCACCTTCCCTTCTCCAATGAAGACCGAGCTACGCAAGACACAACCGGGGTCCCATGCGGAGCAATAGAAGAACTAAGAATGGAAGAATAGGTCTCGTCTGGATGGCATAACCGGACCTCCTCACCTTCAACACCGCCACGAAACGGGTGCCAAGAGAGGTGCGCTTCCTGAGCCGCGCACCAACGAAGAGATGATGTTCATGTATAACCCACTGGGGCTACTCAGCCACTTCACGATCAAGATCCAGATTCATCCAGATGCAAGAACTTTGACGAAGCAATCTTGGCTAGGACCATCCAGTTTCTACCAAGGCCGCAGAAGACTTCAACCACTGGCTACAGAACCTAGACAGCGCAGCGTTACAAAGGCGAGAAAGAACTACATGTCTTCTGCGAAGCCAGCGAACAGGCTTACGCCGCCGCAGCCACTAATAGAACAACCACTTTTTCTTCTATCTTGTCGATGGCAACACTCTTTTTTTTTAAACCAGTTATTTGGCAACACATATAGCCTTTGGCCTGGCCTTGTATAGATCTTTAAGCGAGCATAATGTAGGGCATGATGAGCATGCTGTGAGGTGGGACATAGTTTGTGGCATCATACCGCAGTCGCAGATGTTTTTACTAGCTTTTATGTAGCACCACCGGCTCAAGTTGTCTTTGCATCTCACCAGCGTCTATTTAGGGTCTTCCAGGTTGGCCAGGGAAGTTTATGTCCAGGTGGTAGTTTTTCTGCCGGAGCAACCACTACAAGAAGTAGAGTCGAGCAATGAAACTATAGCAATGACTTTACTCACTGGAGCCTGCAGTAATCCATGCTATTGAAGGTATACCCTGCCACCGTCTGGAGTCCGAACTGCTCGGTGAGGACCCACCCATGCATTAATTAACGAAGGATTCGCCAACACTTGGTCGATGGTGGAACCAGCCAGCCAACGCCTCCACCTGTGGATTCAAAAACGTCAAACTGAACCGTGTCAGATTTACTTAAGAACATTTCAAGTACTCATGAATCCGAGGCCAAGACGTCGACCCGCCTTTAGCTCACCCACCTTGAAGTCCTGAACCTGGAGGACCTGCCAAATCAACAATGCTCGTTGGTATTGATAGCTGGCACCCGATTGCCACCTAAGATGGGCCTCCGCAGTGAACCCGCATCACGTCCTCACACTCCATGCTACAAGCCAAGAGCCTTTAGAATGAAGAACAGATCCTGCACATATACGTGTCAATCAGCCTGGTTGCTCGGAAAAAACCCTCGATTCACTGGGAGTAACCACGTTGCAACAACTTTAAGGAAAGAGCACCTCGAGAACTTATAAGAACGGCAAAGAATGTGAACGGTCTTCATCAACTTGGACTGCCATGAATGTAGAAGGAACCAATGCTGCTATCCAGCTTTAATTTAGCTATAGATCGTCTCCGAGGCATAGTAAGGAGAACAACTAAAACAATCCCGAATTCAAAGAATGCAACCTTAAATCTCATACTGGCACAAAGAGCACCTTGCTGAACGATCAGATCAGACGCTATAATAAGCAGAGGCACTGCTACGATGCAAAAGATGACAATTCGCTATTATACCAGTCACTGGCCTGCCCCCTTGAAGTATGTGCCGTTGTCGCTGTACATGATACGGAGCCAACCACGCCGAGCTAATATTCTTCTTAAGACCAGAATCGCAGAGTCGATGATGAAAGATGGCACCACTTCCAGATGCACGGCTCGCATCTCTTCTCGTGGCGTCTTCCGGTCTTGACTGTCATTGGTCTGAAGTAGTCAATTGGTTGGCAGAATAATGCGGTTATTGCTGCTGATAGATCTCTTTTTGACGGAATTGTGGTTGTCGCATTTCTGATGCGGCAAAGTTGGCATTTGTATACCATCTTGCGGAAGACTGGGCGAAGTCCGTGGACGTGGTATATTTGTCGAAGCACGTTGACCACCCGTTCGTTATAAGCGAGGCTTGCTCGTTCAACAAGCAGGTGGGTGAACGGTTGACGGCCGTCCAAGATGATTAGGCTCTTCATCGCTTCCGGGACAGCTGATGCTGCGTTGAGCTGCTGTTCAGCTGGTGTTCCGCTGGCCCGGAGTATCTGGTTCTTGTTTAGGCATGGATCGAGAGTGTGAGTCGGCTCTGGCTCTTGATCAGCCTGAAGTCAAAGATTTCCTTGAGTTTGCTCCCAAATTGGGGTGTAATTGTGTTGTGCTTGATGCTGGAGTCGAATGATTAACACTACATAAATTTCGGAGCCCTTAAAATGTTCCTTAATGGTTGGAACGAGATTGCCCACATAATTTTAACACGTTTTATAATTCCCGTGGGCTTTTTTGTAATTTCTATGGGCTCTCTTGTAATCTCCATGGGCTCTTATGTAATTTCCATGGACTGTTTTGTAAATTCCATGGGCAGTTTTGTAATTTCCGTGGAACAAGAAAAAATAATATTTTTTTGCGGTTAAACCATAGCTCTAATTGACTTCCCTAACAGAGAATTAGGTTAATCTTGGCCCCGTTAATAACGCCTTAATTTTTGTTTTCTTCAATTCTCAACTTTTTTCAAGACCATGGAAATTACGCGAAGAATGCTTTTCTGAAGAATCACCCGGCTAATTGTTTGCCTAAAAAAGGGTTGATATCCGATCCAATGCCAAGTTTAGATGCACTTTAATATCCATCATAATCGTCTTCATCAGCAGCCTGATCCACTAGTAAACATTTACCATTCCCAAGACTGGCCACCACATCCAGTCCTCCGCCTTCCGCATCCAGCCACTATCCGCCACCTTATTCACGTCAACGGTTCATCTGGCCGAAATTCACTTTGCCATACACCCAACTTAAAATATGGTATAGCTGTGAAAATACGCAGGTACGTTGAAAATAATATCTAAAATGAAATACTTCTATATTTGAACTTGGCAGGTTTTTGTGCTGTAAGTAACACTTGATTAATTGTGTAATTAGATTTATTATTTATATAATTAAATTAACCTGCCAAGCGGAGTCTTCCTGACACAGGCACTCTGATGCTTAAAAGGAAACTCCACACAATTTTTGTATGAAAAAATTTTTAAGCAATAAACATTTTGTATTTTTTTTTGTATAGTTTCGTTAAAACATAGGTACTTGTTTTCATGCATGACTAAGTCTGACCTTCTAGAAATACTAACTTTTTAATATTTGGTACATTAATTTTAGTCTGACTCGCACTTGACCATATTCCATTTTCCAAATTTTTCCTTTACTTTAATGCTAACGACTACCCCGATGCCAAATTTCAGATTTGTAGGTCTCACAGAAGTATGACCAACAATTTTATGCATAGTAATGACTATATCCTGACTCGCACTTGACCAATTTCCAATTTTAAAATTTTTGCTATACTTTTTTTAATGCTAACGACTATCCCCATGCCAAATTTCAGATTTTCAGGTCTTAGAAAAGTATTACCAACATTTTATACATAATTTTGACTAAAACCCGACTCGCACTTGACCAATTTATAATTTATGAATTTTTCCATTACTTTTATCCTAACGGATACCTAAATGCCAAATTTCATAACGCTAGGACAATTGGAAGTGGCTTGGAGGTTTTGCCGGTCAGTGAGTGAGTCAGTCAGTCAGTCATTACATGCCAAAATTAACTATTTTCACGGGGTCATAGTTCAGGATCTACTGTAGCTATATCTATGAAATTTGGCAAATTGCTTCAGTATTAGTATTTGATTATGTAGGTACAATTTTATCTCTGTACTTGCAATAGGCAATGAGCTACGAGTACAGGGGGTTCAAAAGTGGGTCGAAACGGTTCGTGTAAATAGTGCACAGCATGCGCGTGGCCTGTTGCGGGAACTTGGCCTGCGCACTGCCGTGCGCTTAGATTAGACGTATGAAACTAGCTTAAAAATAGCCTTGTACTCGTATTTAATACCGGGTTTAAATAATTCCTTTAGTGATATAAACGTATATGTGATTTAAAATCTAATTTTAAATTTACTAACATAGTTTTTAAGTCTTACTAACAAAAAGGATGTTTGTAATCTGAAATTGAATAAATAATAATAAACAAATGACCCGATTTCTGTTTGCCAGTTAAGGATAATCCGACCAAATTTCTTAAAAACTTAAACTAATATAAATCGGCGTGTCGTACCACCATTTTTACTGCAGTTGCCAATAGAGATGTACGAGTATTTGCTGCACTATTGATCTCCAGTAGGGTAGGTCTTTTTTCAGCAATACGTAGAAGTTAAAAAAAGAGTAAAATGCTGTTTAACAGACAAATCTACTCTTATACTTATTTCGCTTCTATGGGGTACCGATTATTTGCCTTTACCTGTATTACAAACCCAAATTCTAGATTAAGCCTTAACAGACTAGCCAAGTTAAGATTAGTAAGTATGCATTTTAGTTTTAAAGTCTTAGGACAAAGGTTGCATAAACAGTCCATAAATGTCTCATACACGAAATTATTAAACCCCTTTATTAGTAGGGACAGAAAGGAGATAGGTCTCTTCTAACTGGTTATTAAAATAATTGTCTGTGCATCCGGCGCACCTAATGAGAACCAAATGAGAGGGTTGGGGTACCAATCGATTTGTCCCCGTGAAGTAATAAACCCATCCTTTTCTTATTCAAGTCTTTGTAAATATAAGATTTAATTTATTATAATTAGGTGTTAAAATAAAATGTCGGTCGATCGACGACGGCAGATATCCCTAGTCTATCTATATAAAGTAGAGCGAAGCTATTTACTTTCTATGCTGGCTCAGCGATCCCAAGAGGATCTTGGCGTCCGACACAAGAGTTCTCCATTCTTATCTACGCCGCTTCTTGCCAATCGCCTCTTTGGAAGGCATCCAGGTCTTTGCGAACTTCGTCACCCCATCTGAACCTGGGACGACGGACTGGGCGTTTCCCACTCGGTCGTCCCAATTAACCTCTTTTGGCGGCCCGATCTTCCGAGATTAGGTTAAAAAATTGCCGATGCAGTAAGGCGGAGTTTGCTCTGGTAAATCAAGACGAAAGGAGGGAGGGGTGTCTTGAATGAAGAAGAAATTCTTTTCACAGTTCCAGAGCGGTTTAGATATCCTTCATAGACGTACGTTCAGTAAAGCTTATTTCATATTTTTTCCAAACAAATGTAGGGAATCGATCATGTTCCTGATTTATTCCTGCGGCATACTAACTAAATAATACGAGTAGGTCTTTACCTATGGAATTGCCGTTTTGTATGGCGAATTTGGGGCATGCCCCGTCGTCCTACTGGAGTGTCCCACTGGTAGGACGACGGGGAATTCGCAATTCCCCCTCGTCCTACTGCACTAGTGTTCGAAACAAACTAGTTTTTATGTATCGATATTTTTTCTAATAAGTACAAGTAAAATATATTCACATGGGCATTCGGACAAATTATAGATCTCGTCGAGATCTTCATTTCGGTTGACAGCAGTCATATCTAAAACCACCATAACTCAAAAACTGTTCACGCTAAACTTTTTTATGATCGGACGAATTATAGATCTCGTCGAGGTTTTATTTCAGTTGCCAGCTGTCAAACTAAAAATCGCTTATCTTAATAACTACTAACCCTAGACTACTTGTAGGTATGATTGGACAAATTATATATCTAGTATTATATAGTCTAAGATATATCTTGTCGAGATCTTTATTTCGTTTGACAGCTGTCAAACTTTAAATCACTATAACTTGGAAACTGCTGACCCTAGACTACTCGTACGCTGGGACAAATGAAAGATTTCTTCCAGATTTTAAATAGTTTATTTATCATTTATCCGAACATACGAGTATTAGAGGGTATTACGGGTATTATTACCCTAGAGGGTAAGTTATAGTGATTTTAAATTTGAAATAAATATTTTGACGAGAACTATCATTTGTCCGAACATACAAGTAGTTTAGGGTCAGTAGTTTCCACGTTATAGTGATTTAAAGTTTGACAGCTGTCAAACGAAATAAAGATCTCGACAAGATATATCATTTGTCCGAACATACAAGTGGTCTAGGGTCAGTAATTTCCAAGTTATAGTGATTTGAAGTTTGACAGCTGTCAACTAAAATAATGATTTCGACGAGATCTATCATTTGTCCGAACATACAAATGGTCTAGGGTCAGTAATTTCCAAGTTATAGTGATTTGAAGTTTGACAGCTGTCAACTAAAATAATGATTTCGACGAGATCTATCATTTGTCCGAACATACAAATGGTCTAGGGTCAGTAATTTCCAAGTTATGGTGATTTGAAGTTTGACAGCTGTCAACTAAAATAAAGATTTCGATGAGATCTATCATTTGTCCGAACATACAAATGGTCTAGGGTCAGTAATTTCCAAGTTATAGTGATTTGAAGTTTGACAGCTGTCAACTGAAATAAATATTTCGACGAGATCTATCATTTGTCCGAACATACAAGTAGTCTAGGGTCAGTAGTTTCCAAGTTATAGTGATTTAAAATTTGACAGCTGTCAAACGAAATAAAGATCTCGATCAGATATATTATTTGTCCGAACAAACAAGTAGTGTAGGGTTAGTAGGTTTTAAGTTACAGCGATTTTTAGTTTGACAGCTGTCAACCGAAACAAAGACGAGATCTATAATTCGTCTGATCATACAAAAGTTAAGGGTGAACAGTTTTTGAGTTATGGTGGTTTTAGATTTGACAGCTGTCAACCGAAATGAAGATCTCTTGTCCGATTGCCCGTTTCTTTTATAGTAATTTTGTATGGAAAATATATTTTACTTGTACTTATTAGAAAAAAATATCGATACATGAAAACTGGTTTGTTTCGAACACTAGTGCAGTAGGACGAGGGGGAATTGCAAATTCCCCGTCGTCCTAACAGTGGGACACCCCAGTAGGACGACAGGGCATGCCCCGCGAATTTTAGGCAAACTCAATTTTCAGTACTAACATTTTTGCATTTTTCTTAGGAATTATAAATCCAATTGTTTTCTATAAGCATTATTGGGAAGACAATAAGCTAACAGAAGCTTAAATTTAATTTTCGAAAAAAATATCTGTAAAAAAATATAACAAGCCTAAAGATGAAATCTGACGACATTTAAGACGAACAATTTTCGAACCTTTAGTTTTATATATCAAACAAAAATAAAACTTTATTTTATGCGTAAATTGATAAACTAGAAGTCAACATTCAAATAAAAGACAAAAGAAAAAAAAATCAGTAGAATTATAGGAAATATCATCTCATTAAAATTTCGGCAATTTCATAGGAAAAGACCTATTAATATCTCTCTTCCTTCTGTTCTTTTATAATACAACCACATTAGATACCTATAATAACTACAATCAAACACTCCACGTGGTGCCGTTGCCAAATGCTATTCGCAATGAATAACAAATGAGCAAAAGAAATCATTTCCGATTGCCAAAAATAACTCAACGACTAGCTTACTACAATCTTTTTAGATAAATACCTAATCCTTCCTATTTTTGGATGGCGGCAAAAACGGTCAATTCGGTTGAATATCGATGGTATTTAAAATATTTTACTTTTATTTTCTCTAACCTCTAATATACTGTAAGCGTAGCGACATGGTACCGACACACCTTCGGAAATTCCGACGCGGAAAGATCCGCTTAATACGCTCGCAATGCTTTTTAGGTTACCTATGACACATCTGACGGAATTTACTTACGTTTGTGTTTTTGGTCGCGAAACTATTTACAATTTTTTTTTATCCTGGACCCTCGCTTTATTTCTCGCGACTACTTTATTCGTTACTTCCATTCATATACAATAATATTTATTTAAAGAGGTCAAAGTTTATAAGTTTAGAATAGGTACCTAATCTTTGTAACTACTCCGATATCAAAAAAAATCATCAATATTTAGAATTGACCTTCAAGATGAACGTAGAACATTTTACCGCTGGAAAACATACCCACACGGAGTAAACGAAGTTACGGCCACAAGGTAGTTGTATTAGGCCAAGCGTAATCAGATACTATTTCTATCTTTAAGTTTTCTTCGTAATAAAGCGAGAGGGAAGACACGTGCTGCCCTGCCCTCCGCCATCTGCGTCTCTGCAAGGTCTCTGCTTACACTCACCCTTATAAATGCGAATAGCTACAACAATTTTGATAAAATTGAAGATGGAGACAGTTAGAACATAATAAAAGGCCATAGACATTTCTTCGGAATTCCACAGTAACGAAATCGCGGGCATTAGTTATACCAGTATCTACCTGAGCATGAGCTATGATCGAAAGTTCATCGAAATCGTTTTCGAGAAAGTGATTATAAATTTATATAAATAGTATATATGATTTTACAAATTCAAACGAAATATTGAGTAAACAGCAAGATTTCAGTGAAAATGACTCACCTAAAACAATATCCCTGGCAGAAACAGCGCAAAGAGTAGCCAGTGACAGGAGAGTGACAGCGATTGGCATTTCGCGCCAAAAAGCTCTGGCGGCTCTCATATTTCCCGCTTCAGCTTCTGTTGGGATCCATCCGTTTCTGAAAGAAAATTATAATTATTAGTTTCAGTACACAGCATTCCCCACTAATACGCCTGTCTCTACTCTATAACGTGTAACAATAAAGGTAAAACATCATGAAACTACACTGAATATGTACGGTCAACCGCTCGTCAGTGGAAACATTTGCAACTCTATTACTATGCCATAAAGTCCAAAGTGTTTCTACTGATGTGCTGTTGGAAGTACGGTGAACCGCTTGTCGGTAGAAACTTTTTCAACTCTATTACCACGTCATAAAGTCCAAAAGTGTTTCTACTGATTTGCGGCCGTGTGTACTACTACGACTCGAGAATTATTATCTTTACTTCTTTTAGTTTACTGTCTGCTGATGTATTTATACGTATCTATGGTCTGGTATTATCAGTCAATGAATTTGAATAATACACCTCAGGTAACGTTAAAAAATATCGGCAACTCCATAATTTTATAATTTTGTACGAGTATGTAGTGATCGAATTTTATTTCCTGAAGTAGGAAGTAGGATGTTTCATGGTGAAAGTTGTTCAGCTTCGCCTTTTATAACACCTCATAAAGGTACCTTTTGTATATCTCCAGACGACGTGTCTACCACGATACCAAAACATTCCCAACGTTATGTTTTACAAATTTTATAATCCCGGTCGTTAAACTAATGCTAACTGGCCATACTTTTTCCACACTGACGGACTGAATCATAATGTTGTTCAAACTAAAATAAAATATTACGCAATGATATCTTTAAGCATACGGATGAATAACTATTAAATCAATAACTTTTTATTGATTTAATAGTTATTCATTTCAATTTACCTTATTTCACTTCTTTACTTCTTTAAGTAAAGAAGTGAAATAAATAATAAAAAAATTGGCATTTAAAACTACAAAAAGCATATATTTAATTTAATTTAATCTATTTTAGAGATAAGCCCGCCCTTGTATATGTCTTTTAATTTTGTAATTTTATTTTAAGATTGTGTGCAATAAGAATATATTGCACAAAAACTTAAAATATAATATAATATATATATTTGGGTACATATTAAAATAAATAAAGTACGTGTAAATAATAGTAGATTGAATTATAAGGAAGCAAAATAATACTTTACGGGGAGGGCGCTTTTTTAATCAAGAGCGAAGTGAGGGATTCTAGAGTAGAATCCCGAGCGTAGACAGGGATTCTTTAGTAGAATCTTGAACGTAGTAAGTTATTCAAAGTACGTCGCCCGAGCAAAAAAATATATATGCGCCCGAATGATACTCTCTATTTTTCATTACCCACTATGAGAAAATAAAAGGCGCATCATATTTTATTGTAATACTATTATTTAATAAAATATAGAGTAACAACTATATTGACACTAAATAGTATCTATCTATTAATGAAACAACTAAAAGTAGGCGCTGAACACTAAGATGTTCCAAATTCAAAAAGTGCGCAGCAAAGATAATTGCGGCGTAGTTTATATCTATATGTCGTAGGCCGATCGTTGAATTGGGCCGATCGAGATCTGCCTGGGCACATCTCGATACGCCGGCATTTCTTGATTTGCCTATCTGATACCTGCCATATCATTCAAAGCATAACGTTTGACAATTTGCCCGGCCATGCTTGGGCAAATCGTTTCTGTAGGGTGACCAAAGTGGAAACAAATAAACTAAAGTCTAGATAATAATTATTTTACTAGATAATAAAACCTAACCTAACTAACCTAACCTAACACAAAGCTAACAGAGCGCAAACAGCGCCACAAGCGTCGCGAAACGGAACTACATTACGATGCGCCCAGCCATATCTCGATGTGCCCAGCCATATCTGAATGTGGCCAAGTGACTAGAAGGGCAAATCGACAAATAGGTTGCTCTCATTGTTCTGCCCAATTTTATATTGGGCACATCGTGAAATAATTGGCCGGATCACGAAATGCCGGCACATCGTGATGTGCCCAGGCAGATCTCGATCGGCCCAGTTCAACGATTGGCCCACGACATATATAAGTGCGCCGCAAAGTACTTTGACGCGCACTTTGTAAGTTACATAGAGAACACCACCTTTGGGTGCACTCAAAGGCGAACCAAGTCGTCTTTTTCGAATAGATGGGATGAAAAGAAATTTTACTTGGTTCGAGTATTTATTTTTACTGTTTTCGTAGCCATACAAATTTTGCGGAGGCGGAAAATCGATCTAGCTGGGTCTGATTTCTAGGAAAATTTAGGACATTCGTTGTAATTTTAAATACACGGTATTAAAAGACAAGCGGAAAGTAATAATTTTATTTTACTTCCCATAAAAACTTCATCACGTACGATAAATTTTTTTTGTTTGTTAATGCCAACGCTTACCAACGCATTTTGCAGCTATGTCATGAAAAACAAGTTTGTAAAACAATGTTGTTCTTTCCGTCAAATATACTTGGTTTTAGTGCTATTGCTTCAAAATGACTTTGTTGGTAAGCGTTGGAATAAACGAAAAAAAAAATGATTTTAACAGTGTTTGGGGCTTGTTGTCAGTTTTATGTTTTAAATTCATAACTTTAATTTTCGAAAGGTGTAGGTGTTTTAACACCCTGTACAATCTGATCGTTCCAGTGCACGAGAGAGCGGTCGTTGGCACAGTATAAAATTAAACATTAAAATAAACAAGCATATAAAATAACTCAGGTTTTGATTCACTGTTCAACATCACCGGTAATGAACGGGGATAATTTTATATCTGGAGTCGAGTTTTCTTTGTTTATAAAATGGTTTATACCGAATATACTTACTTCAGTATGATATAACTACTGTAAGTACTAGTCCATATGGTGCTGACTAAGAATGAATGAATGAATGAATGAATGAATAACTCTTTATTGCACACATCTAGGAATAAAGATTAAAAATTACGGTACAACAAGAATAGAATAGTACAATTTCATTTTTCGTGGGTGTCGTAAAAAGCCACTAAGAGACCTTCAAACAGAGATGGGTAGCAGCGTTCGTCTGCGTATCGCTCTACCACACTGCTGTCACCAACGGCTATCAGATCGTTGACTTGTACTTTAGCCATGTCTTCAAAATCATCAAAACATCCCAAGAACCGTCCACTCGAGGATATGAAACAGCCATCAGAATTCCAGTAGAAATACGTGGTACATTAGAGGGAAAGTACAATAGTCACCTCACTTGTTAGCGTTGCAGCTGGCACTATATACCGCGGTGACCGCATTATGCTAGATGATACGATACTCAGAAGGACGCTGATGCCCATTCTCCTCATAACCCCTTAGTCGCCTCTTACTATACCCAAGGGTAGAGATGGGTTGGTAATAATTTTTTCCCGCACCACACGGGTGGATTTTACTGTTACAAAATATTACATTTTCTGCAAGAGAAAATTCAAAATTATAGTTTACGATGTTACGTATTCTAAAAATATAAAATGCTATACCCGGTACGTTCATAAAAGCATGTCAGTTGAATCTTTTTAACAGCTAAGTTCTGTTTAATGTTGATTTTCATTAGATCATATAACACGTGCCTTTAGATCGTATATCATACCACCGAAGGGTTAATCTGGATGCCACATTTAAAAATGGAAACATCGGCCAAAGGGTTAAATTGCTTTTTTATTGTATTTTGGCTTGCGTTTAAAAATAGTCCTTTCACCAAACGCTTATGCTTGATTTATTTATAACGAAATTGGGGGTCATATGGAATGAGATAAATAAAAATGACACTTTTCTCTTTTCAACAATACTTGTAACCCCCAGCTAACAAAATAGGGATGTTATAAGTATGTAGACTATATCTATTCTTGGGGCTAAGTCCCTCAGAGCACTTCGAACCTATAAGATCTTCTGTGCTCATCTGTTACCTAGCTCCTAGGGATTAAAACGGATTAAAATGCAGTTATTTACTGATACTTATAAATAGGCTGATGTGTAATTGTGTGAGAAATTCAAACTAAACCAAAATAAAGGTGTTCAGCTAACACATTTCTGGAAATCAACATTAAAACCAGGTAACAATCGCAGTACGACTTTAGCTCCTACAGCGTTTGAAATAAGAACGATAGAAACTCCAAGCTTAGCATGGTCTAGACTGTATCCATTTTCAACTCGGCAAATAAATTCCAGTCAGCCAATTCTTATTAGGGCCAGCTAATTCAGTTTGAAATCAGCTTGGTATATTTAGTGACGTTAAAGTCTGTTTCGTTAGTAAAATAAATAAGTAAACAAACATAGTCACATAGCTGTGCCGCCATAGCACGGTTTGGACCAGATGGTATGTACGGTGGTTTTTAATACGAATATTAGTACACATTGTTTTATGGAGATATAAAGGATGATTTTAAACTAAAAGGACTTTACTAGATTAGAAATGTACTTAACAATGTAATGTTTTACCATGCTTCTAATTTGTTTATTGTAGAACGATTAAATTTTGGATTATTATAAGACCCCGTCCGTGTGGTGCCGGCAAAAAATAGAACCAGCCCATCTCTACCCGTGGGTGTCGTAAGAGGCGACTCAGTGCTAATGAGCCGGAGGATGGGCAGCAGCATCTTTCTATCTATCGTACCATCTTACATACTACGGTCATCAACAACAGCGGTCGCCAGCCGCAACGCTTACAAGCTTGTTGACTGTGGTCAAAGTACTACGCGTTTTAGCTGGAGTTCTGGAGGGAGCTCCCCGGTCCTGCAGTGGTCGTTTTATGGGATGTTATGATAATGATAAGACGACATTTGGCAAAGTTGGCATTTAATAATTCAGAACATATTTCCTACGATATGTATGTTCCATTTTTTCATTTTTCGATTTGCTTAAAAAATTTGAGATCCCTCCACTGACTGACAAATCAAGGTACAACGAGCGAACTACACTCGCGTATCTTCTGCTTGCATAAGCCAATTTCGAATATACAAAACTTATGTTGCACGATAACTAGTATTTGAATCGGTCTAGGGAAACAGACAAAAAATCCAGAAATCCGATCGAAGGCTTTTTATATTTAGAAGAAGTTTTGGCAGGAATTCTAACGCCTGCAAAGAACCACAAATGAACCGCAAATTTAGGTGCATGTATATTCATGCCGACCACATCACTTGAGGCGATAAACAATCCGTCGATAAAACCGCAAACAGTTATTCTACGCTTTAAATGCATGAGTGAGTAGTATTGCAAAAGTATTATGAAATTTATGGAGTTGACAATACGCATACGCAATTTAATTTCCATGCTTCTTGAATTTGAAAATTGGTTTCCTTTCGTACCCGTAGGGGTAAATAGAGACCACATTTTCACCTGTTACGATCTCTACAAACTACCCTTGCTTCTCAACGGTTTATGGTATTTGCGACCTGGCATTTATTCAGAACTTCCTGAGTATGGCCTGGAAAAGTTCGCCGAGGCCTTCCACTTTCTATATTTCCATTAACCTTCGCTTTGTAATTCTCTCTCGTCCTCCGTTCATTCATTCTCTCTACGTAACAAAACCATCTCAGCATTCTTTTCTCAATTTCAGTCGCTACTTTCTCCATTTTTTAACTGAATAAAATCGAAATCCAGCAGGTACACAAATAGCACAAACAAATCGACCACAATCAGCAGTGGCGGTTTGTCGAAGTCGTTGTGGGCAAATTCGCGTTCGCATTTTAAAACATCCTGTGCGAGGAAGCGCGCACGCACGTGCTGGGTAAACTTCCTGCCATGCGCCCGCGCACCTTGTACTAGCGCCGGCTAATGGCGGCGTAGACAAAGCTGCGAGGTGAATAGGGATTTGAAAAATCTTAGTCAAATTGAGCGAAATACGAGTAGTAGAGTATCGTAAGAATAATTTAGGGCTTATTATAATTTTCTTTTGTCTTTGCTCTCGGCAATCTTCGGGTTTTATATTAATTTCGAAATTTGTGTTAAATGCGAAGATTGTTATGTTAACATCTGTACTTCTAATTATAATTAGTATCTAACCAACAATACTGGTGCGGCCACAGATTAATTAATAGTAAACTGACGTTTGTGCGGCTCAGAAACTCTTTTTAAATATCTAAATATACATATACCTAGTTTCGTCAAGAGATGAACCCTGCAAGATGGATAAATATAAAAATATTCAACAGATATGTAGACTTGGTGGTCTGTTAACATTGAATGGTACATTAACCTAACCGTGTAGGGGTACGCCACGAGTGCTCTTGAACTATTTTTAGTTCATCCATTACACCAGGTAATGCACCCTTCACCGCGCCTTGGTCCAATAAAGCTTTGTGTGGAGGGTTGAGAACTCAAGATTTCGAAGATACGTGTGTAGGTTCGTACCAACGAGCACCTACTTTAAAACGTATTCAGCAAGAAAGTTACTACCAAGACGACATAATTTATATGGTACATTAGAAGACATATGGTAGAATTTCAATATAAGTAGTCTATATTCTTCCTTTGAGTTCAAACTATCTTTACATCAAAAATCTGAATCATTTTAGCTAGTTTACCAGAGAAAGCGTTACAAATTAACTGACAGATGGAATTTATTTCGCATTTAAAATACTTAGGTATAGGATAGTTTTTCCATAGGTACACGCACAATGTTTGCCTAAAACAAGAAATAAGACTGAATAAATTCTTCTAACATGTAAAGTATGTATTGTAGGTATATAAACTTTTGTTTAAACGGATCAGCGATTCTGTTCTCTGTCAGTTGATGCGTTCTGCCAAGTCGTAGCCTAAATAAGTTGTAAACAGCAGTTATGAACTGAAAATAGCCTGAGGTGTGAACCGCAGGTTAAAACAAGTTTCTAAATTATAACTCGAGCAGCCATTCGCACTCGTCAGAGCCCTGGCTTGCACAACCAGGTCAAAATATTATTTTGGTAGAGCTTTGGTAAACAATATTCCAGTTCTTTATAGCTTTTATACCATAACAGTATCAGTAAACAGAACCAAAATGATTTATTATAGATACTAGCTGTGCCCATGACATCGTTCGCGTTGAGTTTGGGCTTTTACAGAAAAAAAACTATGTACTGGACAGATTCAAACGGGGTTTTCAATAATGTATTATGTCGTTTTTAATTAAACATGAATTACACATGATTGGCACGGGCATAGAAAGAATAAGGCACGAATGCGAAATTACGTAAAAATTACATAGAAAGGCGTAAAGCAGGGCGACAAGTGAACCGAGGGCCGATAAAAAAAAATTCAATAATAAAATCAGTGCGACAACGAGATTCTTCTCGTCCTCCATCTACTGAGATAGTAGATGGAGGACGAGAAGATGATCGGTGTTCAGGAGGCCTTTTTCAGATTTTCAGCTGGTCTGCTTTTTGTCCGGCAAATGTTTTAGTATCAGCAAAACTACTCTATCACTGAAAATCCCTTTTGTTTGCCCTGAATATCACCATGATATCACAAACAAATTTTTTATGTACCATCAAAATACTTCATGCCGAATATGGCTATTATTTTAAATCGGTCCATTGGTTATTGACACCTAAACAAACAGACAAGCATTTGTATTACCGTTTAAACATCTCCTAAAGTTTTAAATAAACTCAACAGTTTTTCAATATTTATGGTAAATTTTTATTCACTATTTAAATACACTCATGCACAATCTTACATTTCCGTTATACGTTTTAAATGAAATTAGAGTATGCAGTCTATAAAACGGTTAATATCTATTGTCCTCATAGAAAATAACAATTCTGGTACGTTATTGAAAAAAAATATATCCATTCACTAAATGGCTATTAAACTGTCAAATCTCCCTATCGTCCTTGTTCTGATAAAAGGCTCCCCTATGCGATTGGCGGTACAACCTATTGTGTTGTCTCAACGACTTGTAAATTGAAGATAAGTAAGACGGAGATTTTGCTAGGGACGCCCAGAGTCACATTTTCTTTACGATAAACTATGCTCGTAAACTTTGCTTTCAACACTTCTCTCATACAGCAATGAGCGACGTTATTTCTTCTTCGTTATTTAGTCATGAATGCCACAACAAAACATACTGTTCGCACTTGTTTGATGTTGGTTTACTCTACATTATTTTTTAATGTCTATTATTCTCCTAAACGCATATAAAAGTTTTGAGATGTAGCGTTAGCGGCAAATGACTCCGAGGATCGATAAAAGAACAAACAAGTGTATCCTTGGGCACCTAGTTAGAGATCAAAATACGACTGCCCACAAAGTGTTCGATAAAGATCAGAATGTGACAGTCCACAACTTACCTATTATTTACCAACAGATTTGAACTATTTCAGACAAGTCTAATAACCTCAAAAAGCTGGTACTTTTAGCCAGAGCTAGAGGGTAAAAGACTCTGTAATTCGTGTGTAAAAGAGGGCACGGAAGAGCACCACGCCGTTCGAGTTGTACCGGTCAAATTTAAGCGATGATTTTGAGTCATCTAAGATGAAGAGAGAACTGACTAGAGAAGAGACTGGTCAAGTCATCTAAGATGGATTTCACATCAGATCAGACCTTCAGTAATTATAGAGTACGACTAAGGGTCATTTCCACAGCGGCGACATTTTTCAAATGCATGCATGCTACAAAATATATCGTTTTCATTTAGTTCTCTCCGCATAATCGAGATGCAAGCGATAAAATAGTGAACTCCGGGTTGCGGATAAAATTCGCGGAAAAGGTGGCATAAGTCAACCTTTTTTCTTCCAAGAAACAATCCTGATATGACCTATTGGTCAATGGCAGGATGCATCTGCAGGCAAGCGATATTAATCACTATTAATATCGCTTGAGTGATTAGTGTCGCTAGGTGATGTCGCGCGGCGTACGTGGTCACGGTTTTGTTACTTTCTTTGCAGGATAAATGAAGAATTGAAGATACAAGGAAGTCATTAATATCGCTATCGCGCGGATATAGTGCGGCGTACGTGGACAATGACTCTAAAGCCGTGACTCCTGCGCGTGTTTTGCTCTACACACTACACAAAAACCTCTACACAATAGTAGATTGTATCACAAGGCTGTAAAATAATATTTTTAAGGCGAGGGCGCTATTTTGAATCCAGAGCGAAGTGAAGGATTCTTGAGTAGAATCCCGAGCATGGCGAGGGATTCTAAAGTAGAATCCTGAACGTAGCGAGGGATTCAATAGGTCGCCCAAGGTAAAAATATTTTTGCTGCCGCGTAATACACTCTACTTTTCATCTCCCTCTAAGAGAAAAGAATAAGAGGCTCATTAAGTCACACTCGTCATTAATTTTAAACAAAAAATACCATTACAATATTATTTCTTGATGAAACAATACTAAAAATCATATTAAGTATTATTTGTAACCACTGAAAATGTTATTGACATTTTTGTATCGACTAGGAACACAACCTCTTTGGTTGGTAGTCTTGTTTACATTTCAAGTATATTTCTTTTTTTTTAATAGTGCAACCAGCCAGTATCATTTTTCATACAATATTTTGGTTCGAGTTCTTTGGTTGACCTAAAATATCCCTATGGTGGACCTAAATTCAAATTCCAATTTTAAATCCCATTTTTACCCGCTACGAAAGTCTCTTGCAGAAAACAGCTATTTTGTTCGTCCTTATTGACGAACCGTTCAGCGATTTTCGAATAGACGGGATGAAAAACAAATTTTGTGTACGTACACACTTCGTCTTCTGCTCAGAAACTTTTATTTGATGTTTCATAAACATCTGCTGTCAAAAATGGCTCCCGACGCTTCCAACGTAGAAGACGCGCTTTCAGTTCTTGAGATTATTGATTTGGTATCGCCGAGAAGAAAACATAGATTTTGTATAAGACTCTATTTGCTACAAAGGAATTTTAATCTTTATCAATAATCAAAAATAGAAGATCTATTTGGCACTCTGCGCGGCTGTCAAATGATTACTCCACTCCCCTTCACCCGCGCGGGGGTGAAATGTGTAGATGTTTTCCGTCGGGCATGGAAAGCAAAAACATTGTCCATTTAACCTTAAAACACAATTTTGACGGCTAAAATGTGTAGAGAAACATGTTTTGTGTACAGGTTTTTGTGTAGTGTGTAGACCGAAACACGCGCGGGAGTCACGGCTTAAGAATAAGAATCGTCTAAATTCCTGATCTCATTAAAATCGTACGACGTACACTACGTATACAGGGTTACTTTTGGACCCAAGATAAATTTTTTATATGCAGAAAATAAAAGAGAGACGGGTCGACAAACCAGAAAAAACTCAGTTTCTTGCAGTTTCTCGAGAAACACAAAATATCCCGTAAATATAGGTCAATTTAGGAAACAAAATTAAAAGAGAAGACGTTTCAAGAGTATTTTGGTGGCGTGTGGCGATGTTTGGCTCGAGAATCACCAATGTTTTCCGCGTACTTGCATCCAATCTCATAAAACTAAAGTAAACATGTGTTACTGTAAAATCTTGATCGGGATTGGTAAGGCAAGGTTAGACAGTCATGTTCACCCGTAGCTTTCGATCACTGATCGAGCTTTTTAAGTAACATGCTCAGGCAAAATAATGAATGCAAAATGTCCAAAAGAGATAAGATTAAGGATTTTAAGAAATTTATCGAGATTTTACTAATGATATATTATATGTTACTAGGCTTTTACAGTAACATACCTACTCAGGCAAAAGCGATGGCAAATCCCCAAAAGGGATAAGAATGTGGATTTTAAGAACCTTAAGCGGCTTTGTCTATACAGGGTTATTCTCTTATCAGCTCGGATATTGTTACAGGTAGTTCTGCCCATCAAACTGAACAACTTTTCCTAAGGAACATACTCGTAAGTCGAAATACGAAAAGAATATTTTGGCTACTCATACAGACTGCATCAGCTGACAGCACACTTTGTTGTATGAGAGTACGAATATTTTTATGGTTTTTCATTTCGACCTATTTTCCTTGGGAAAAGTTTAACAGTTTCACAGTTGGGTAATCATAATTTCCGAGTTGATAAAAAAGTAACGCCGTATTAGACAAATCTACACACCGTGGGCCCGAATAATCCGAAAAACTTTAACTACACATTTTTTAAGATGTTATTAAATGATGTTAAATGAATTTTATTTATTGTGTAATTTTAATTTCGACATTTTTTCGAACATAATCAATCATGTTTTGCACTTCCTTGTAAAAAAATCCCTAGTCGAGGGAGTGACATTAAACTTACGACTATAAATGCACTAAGTCACATTCATTAGGTTTTAAGTACGCGATGTAAACAAACGTATTTTACTAGCCTGCATAAAATGCTTACCATAACCTCGTCTCACAAATCTGTCGACACTTCATCTGCTCACCTTGTATCAATGTAATTACTGATCAAATGTGTTTATTCGAGTTGTTACTCCATCTTCACCGCATTAAATACTCAAGTAATCCGTCCAAGAAAATGTTACGTTAAAATATTAGATGTCTCCCACTGACGTACGACATTACTACATTTCAACAAGTTTATTTTTAGATATTCCATGTTAGCACATGAAGGTACAGCAAATAATCAATTTGTATTTTTAAGAAATAAGCTCTGACACTACTTAACTTAATTTTAGATAAAATATAAAGTCAATATAAATATTTTTATAACATCGATACGATTTTCATGGCAAGTCCTCATTTTTACATTGTTTTAAACTTCTTCTTCTTATTTAAGAGCTATGCTCTTGTCGGTGGAGTAACTTCCATGCTTCTCTATCTTCTGCAATTTCCTTGACTCTCTGATACGACACGACATTTGCCTTTTCCTTAATCTGATCCATGTAGCAACGTCTGGGCCTACCCCTACCTCTTCTTTCCTCAACCTTTCCCTCAATGATGGTTTTTATGAGTTCGTCGTGTCGTATCAGATGGCCCAACATCTTCCCTCGTCTACTTTCAATAGTATTTAATAGGCTTCTTCCTTCATTAACCATCTTTAACACTTCTTCATTCGTTTTCTTTTCTGTCCAGCTGATTTTCTCCATCCTCCTCCAACACCACATTTCAAATGCCTCTAATCTTTCCCTGTCTCTTTGCGTTAGGGTCCAAGTTTCACAGCCATATAGAGCAATGCTCCATATGAAGACTGGGGTTTTCAGCTAGTGCCGCTATATCGTCTGCAAATCTTATGAACTAAATGTGAACGCCATTCATTTTGATCCCGCCTTTTCCTGAAGCTTCTATTTTTCGTAGTGCGCATTCGATAAAAATGTTAAATATTAAAGGTGAAAGCGAACATCCCTGTCTTACTCCTTGCCTTATCTTCGCAGCACCAATTTCCTCTCCAATAGCTATTTTGGTTTCCCGTTCTTTGTAAATTCGATGTATGATTCTGCGATCCCTGTAATCTAGGCCTGCTTCTTTCAAAATATTCATCATTGTTCTCCATTGAACCTTATCAAATGCTTTTTCCAAGTCTACAAAAGCTATATGAATGTCAAGACCCACATCCATTCGTCTGTCAATAATTAATCGTAATGCTAAAATAGCTTCTCGTGTTCCTTTGTTTTGTCTAAAACCGTACTGATCTGGTCCGATGTACTCTTCCGCTTCTTCTTCTTCTTTCGTGTCGGCAAGAACACAGGCTAAATCTTACTTGCCCAGAAAGCGGCTACCGTGGTAGCCCTCTGGTTACCGTCAAGTAAGTCCTCACGCGAGCAGGTGGTCGGGCACGCGGGACAATTAGTGAGGTGTGCCATGGTTTGCAGGAGTTCTCCACATTCACAGCTGGCGTCTGCGCTACTTAGGAACCCCCACCGGCATAGGTTATCCTTGCTTTGGCCAACTTGGGTCCTCAGCCTATTTAGACTTCTCCAGGTTGGCCAAGGTTCCTTATAGCCAGGAGGCAGGTTTTCGTTGGGGGGGTACAGTGAATGTGGGTACTCGCTTGCCCAAAGTCTGCACCTCACGTCGGAAGGGTTTTGGTCGGTAGGCTGTGTGGATCGCAGGAAGCTTTTGCGGCTTCGCAACCGACCTGCGGCGGGAGAGAGCCCGTAGAGTGGATGTCTCGGGTCGCTTTCCTGTTTTTGTTTTTCTAGCGAACAGGTCACTTCTCTACGGACTCTGGGAGGAGCTATCCCCGCAAGAGGGAACAGCATACCGACAGGAGTTGGCTTGAGACAGCCAGTCACGATGCGGCAGTTGTCATTTAGCTCCGCGTTCACCTCTCTGGTGTGAGCTGACCTAGCCCACACTTGACACGCGTACTCTCCTGCTGAGAAACACAGAGCTAGCCCCGTAGTGCGCATAACCGTTGGGTTTGCTCCCCAGTTGGTGGAGGAGAGGCGGCGCAGCAGGTTGTTACGGGAACTAACTTTTTGTTTTGTGTTTCTGCAGTGGGTCTTGTACGTCAGAGAGCGGTCCAGTGTCACTCCCAGATATCTAGGGCAACTGCAGTGCTGGATGGCGGCACCCTTCCAGTAAATTTTCAGCTCCCTGTTTGCCTCCCGATTGCGTAGGTGGAAAGCGCACGATTGGGTTTTGCTTGGGTTGGGCCTTAGAGCGTTATGCTCATAATATTTATGAAGGTTCTCCAAGGCAACATTCAGTGTGCTTTCCACGGTTTCGAAGCTCTTATGCTGACAAGTTAGTGCAAGGTCATCGGCATAAATGTATCGCCGTGTGTTAGGGTAGTGGGGCTGATCATTTGTGTAGATGTTAAATAAAAGTGGTGCCAAGACGCTTCCTTGGGGTAGACCGTTCTTCTGGCAGCGCCATCTACTCTTCTTGCCATGTAGGTGGACGCAAAAGCGGCGGTTACGGAGAAGCTCACTTAACAGTGACACGAAAATGGTATCGTTTGTGGCACTCGATACTTTAGACAGCAATTTTTTTACGTTTACTGTGTCATACGCTGCTGAGAGGTCGACAAATACAGCACCTGTGACCATGCTCCGCTTTAGGTCTTATTCTATTTTGAATAATTTTGAGAAGAATCTTTGATGCTTGAGAAACAAGACTTAAGGTTCTGTGTTCCTCATATTTTAATGTATTGTGCTTTTTTGGAATGGTGACAATTTTAGTGGTTTTATAATCTTCCGGTATGTGGCCTGTTTTGTACATTTCTTCGGTTAACTTGACTATTTCTTCTACGAGAGGGTCACCATTTGAGTATTTAATCATCTCTATGTAAATTTGGTCATCACCTTATTATTACAAGCAATTATTTCGTTTTGCTTTTGATCTCTGCACGTTTTGGTAATTTGGTTGGTGAATGGTTTATATTTGTCTATGCTACTATCATCGCCTTTGTTCCTTAGTTGTCTTCTCAATAACATAATATATATGATTTCTTGGTTTAGCCACTTCTTTCTGGGCACAATCTTTTCCACCTGCAGACATTCTTCCGCAGTTGTTTTCAAAATATCTTTTACGTTAGACCATCTATAGTCTAAGCTGTTGTCTCGTATATTTGTTTGCATTTTATCTTTATAAACCTCTACTAGCTGTTGCCCGCGGCTTCGCTCGCGTGGATTTCGTATTTATGTTGTTACCGGTTTTCCGATGCAATGAGATATTTTCCCGTCATTTCGGGGTAATTTTAAACTAAGGAAAAACAGGATTAACCCTGCGCAAATCAATGAGTATAATTCAAGATCCAGCTGAATTTTATATAATATACAGACGTTACTCATAAATTACTCAGAACAGAGGATGTAAAGACACAGAATATAAAGAGAGAGATGAGAGACACTTTTATGTAATATTTCAAAACAGAGCCTATTCGCAGAAGTAATTGAGAAAAACTAAAACCCTCTCCCTCTTACTCCCTTTCCCCCCTTGCTCTCCCCCTGCCCGTCCCTCTCCCCCTCGCTCTCTCTCTCCCTCACTCCCTCCCCCTCCCTCTCTCCCTCCCTCTCCCCCTTCCCCTTCTTCTCCCTCTCCCTCTACCTCTACTTGTACCTGTACCTATCTACCTCTACCTCTCTACCTCTATCTCTACATCTCTACCTCTACCTCTCCCTATCCCTGCCCCTACCCCTAACGCCAATTTAACCGCTATCCCTAACATAGAAACGACACCCATATTTATTTTTATACATTTCAAACCTATCGCACCCCAACTCCATCCCCAGGGGATGATGGTATTTCACGTCCACCATGTTGGATTTCAAAGTTGTTGTAGCTTTCGTAATCAGCGACCCGATAAACCATACAAACGACACCCATATTCACATTTCAACCCTATCGCACCCCAACCCCATCCCAAGGGAATGATGGTATTTAACGTCCACCACGTTGGATATCAAAATTGTTGTAGTTTTCGTAATCAGCGACCCGATAAACCATACAAACGATACCCATATTGGTTTTTAGACCTTTTCACCCCATTTTCCTTTTTAGGGGTTGAATTTGGGATGGAATTTTAATAACAGTGATGAACGTTGCATAGAATTACATCAATAAAGCCTAAATAATAAATTGTGTGGATTTTACTTTAAGAATAAACAATTTTCAACTTCATCCCCCTTTTCCCCATTAAGGGTATCGAATTTTCAAAAACCCTGAGACATGTAGATATTAATTTTTAGTCATCAGCCTAAATACAAATTTCGAAGATCCTAACTTCAAAACTGACGGACTTTCATACAAACTTTCATCCCCTATTTTACCCCCTTAGGGGTGGAGTTTTGTAAAACCCTTTCTTAGTCCCCTAGGCCTTATAAGGAACCTACATGCCAAATTTGGAATCTCTAGACCCAGCGGTTTGGGCTGTGCGTTGATATGTCAGTCAGTCAGTCAGTCACCTTCTTCTTTTATATATATAGATTTTTTCTCCTAACTTATTGCTATATTGCACATTATTATTACTTCTAGTGTCCTTAAGTTTAATGAGATCAATTTTCTTTGGTTTGTGTTTCCTTGTTTTTTTTCTGTACTGAAAAATTGTGTTGGCTTATAAGCAGATTGTGATCTGTATCAAGATCAGCTCCTGGTCGTGTTTTACATGAAGTTACTTGATTGCGGTATTGAGATCGTATTAGAATGAAGTCAATTTGGTATCTTCCTATATCTGTATGGTTGTTGAAAAATCTTCTGTATGGTTGTTGTTTTAAACAGTCATCAAGTTTTACACTTTTAGTGGAAGGTTACGCTAGAAGAAAATGTTACGCTAAAATATTATGTGGATGTCGCCCAATGACGTACGACATTACTACATTTCAACAAGTTTATTTTTAGATACTCCATGTTAGCAAATCTAGGTACAGCAAATAATCAATTTGTATTTTTAAGAAATTAGCTCTGACACTACTTAACTGTTTACAATTTTAGATAAAATATAAAGTCAATATAAATATTTTTATAGCATCGATACGATTTTCATGGCAAGTCCTCATTTTTACATTGTTTTAAACAGTCATCAAGTTTTACACTTTTAGTGGAAGGTTTGTATTAGTATGTAGTTGTCTAAAAAGTATCTATACATATAATAAAAGAGTAAAAACCGTGTGTCTGTACTTTTGATGAATTTATCAAAAAACGAGTGTAGGCGATAAGAAAGGACTAATAGAACACAAGAAAATGTTTTTTGAATTTTTTGTCTGTCTGTCTGTATGTTTTCAATAAACTCCGAAACTACTAAAAAATTTTCTCGCGGTTTTCGCAGATAGGTTAAGCTTTGCTCTAAGCAACATGCTATGTTTCATTTAAATCGGTTCACTCAAGGAGAGGCTACAGTAATGTAAAGTATCAAACTACCTCTGCGAGAATAACTCACAAACTACTAAACCGATTCAAACTGGGTTTTCAATCACGTGTTTGGCTTTCTTTCGTGCAACATAAAACATTAGTTTTATTGCAAACGGTTCACTCAGACAGAAGGTACGCAAAGTTTCATGCGGAGGCGCAAATAATTCACAAACAACTAAACCGATTAAAACGAAGTTTTCAGTAACGTATTTGGCTTACTCCGTGCAACATGTATGCTTTGTTTCATTGCAGACGGTTCACTCAGACAGAAGATTCACTAAGTTTCCAGCGGCGGCCCCAATAACTCACAAACTACTAAACGGATTTAAACGGGGTTTAGCCTAATTCTTTGCAATGTATTAGCTTACTTTCATTGAAAGCGATTCACTCAGACAGAAGGTGCGCGAAGTTTTAAGCTGCAGAACCAAGAACTCACCTCCTGAACTGATTTAAACGAGGTTTTCAATGACGCGTCGGGCTTCTTTCTGTGCAACATATCAACTTTATATCATTGCAAACCGTTCACTCTGACAGAAGGTTCGCGAAATTTTAAGCAGCCGCACCAATAAACCTCATAAAATAATTCAACAACTCAAACGGGGTTTTTTAATAACGTATTTGGGTTGCTTTCGTGCAATATTTGAAAAAAATTATAGTAGTTGATTTACTCAAACAGAAAACAGGCGAGTTGAAAGCTTAAAGCGGTGATGTCGAGCTGAAATCAAACAAAGCTCATAATTTTTGACGGAAGAAAGCCAAATACGTTGATGAAAATTCCATTTGATCCGGTCCAGTTGTTTGTGTAAAAGTCTTGGGTACAGCTAAAGATTGGTAAAATCTAGATTTATTTTTATGATAAAAACAATAATAAAAAAATGTTTCGGCATGGCGGTGCAACAAATGTAAAAAAATATATGAAAGTTCTAGAGTTTTGAAAACTTATATAAGTAGGTACTTCTAAACAAAATACTTAAAAAAATAAAGAGAGATGTGAATCATTGTTTTTAAGGAATTGTGTTAATAAGGGGAGAAATAAGTTACAAAGACTCTCTGTATACCTAATAACATAAAAGCGAGAACTGCACTGTCTGACTGTCTGTCTGTTACGCTTTTATGACTAATCCAATAAACTGATTGTGATAAAAACTTATACGAAGATAGTTTGAACCATGGGAAAAGTCATTAGCTACTTTTTCTGAATCCCACGCGGACGGAGTCGCGGGCAACAGCTAGTGTTTCCATAAATTTGTCCCTTAAAGTTTTTAAGATTGGCGAAAATGGACATTAATTGAAGTATGGGGTCCAGTTAATGTTATGTTCAATTACAAGGCGAAGCAAATTTATTTCCAAGAAACATAAAACTGATATCAAAGAGTTGCTTGCGCGTGATATATGTGTTTTTCAATACTAAAGCTGATGGAAGATCTGAGTCAAGGTCATAATATCCGCTTATAATTTGGGTTAAATATTCGTATGAAAAAACAAAGTGCTGACATGCTCCTGAACAATTGATGAAGATCTCGATCTACAGACCCAAAAACGAAAGTTTCGCAATCATAGAACAGCAAGAGCTGGTTGCTCGACATGAAAACATTTCTAACAATATTTCATTGGTATCCTTGATTAGTATCTCAACCGGGAAAAAAGAGCAGTGCAAACGAAGCTTAAGCAAAAGAAGGCTTTCGGAAGAAATGGCCAAAGGGGTTGTATGTACTAATCGATATGGACTTCTAAATATCGACCAAAATAAAGGAAAGTTCTAAGGAAAATGCAGTTGAAAGTGGGTCCAGTTGCCACTAAACCCAAAAAACAGCTACCAAAACCGAGGTAAATTGATTGAAAAGTGATTTTTTGGGGTAACTGAAGTAAAGTCGGCTGTTTTCTGGGGTACTTACGTAAATACCGTCGTGTTCCTTACGTGTTCGTTCCGTAAGAGCTGCAGCTTTGAGTGGTCAAATTAAATATTTTTCAACCAAACTCATAACATGGTAGGCATAAAATTAACCTCATCCGTTAGATGTTGATTTTTAGCTTAGCCGCAGAATAGAGGAAGTAAAAGGAGATCTATGAAAACGGGAAATGTGGTTACAGAGCGTGAAACTGAACGAAAATTTTTTATGGGAAGTAATTTTTCGAAAGGATTTTTACCTGTTACATCGTGAATTTTTATCAAAATCGCTCCTGAAGCCCAGTGATTCTACTCATAAAAAAACCGGCCAAGTGCGAGTCGGACTCGCGCACCGAGGGTTCCGTACCACCACATAATCATAATTGTATTAGTTGAAATTTCAGTAAGTTAATGTGTTAGATTTTTTGAGTCCGACACCCGCTTGACCAAATTTTATTATTTGTTGTTATTTTATAGCTTATGCACTATAAACATACCAATTTTCAAGTTTGTAAGTGTTCCCGTTTTTAAAATAGAACTAAAACAAAAATCGCCTCCGCGACCATCCAACTTGACCCCTCTCTTATATGAATGTTCTTGAAACGGGAGCTCACCACAATTATTGGTTACCATTAGTTGTTAGAAAAGTTGTAATTTTTAATGATTTCAGACTTTTCCCATTATTTGTACTGTGAGACCTAGCTTCTTGCCAAATTTCATAATTTTAGGTCAACGGGAAGTACCCCGTGGTTTTGCTTTTTTGCATAAATGTATGGAGATGAGGACATAAAATGCCATATCTTTTGATTGTGTCGTTGTAAAAAATTGAAATTTTCATATCTTGTGTGGTTTATAGATCCTAATATATGGTATTAATTTCAACCTGAAACCTTTACCCGTTCGTGAGATAAAGGGTCTTGACAGACAGACAGACAGACGGACAACAAAGTGATCCTATAAGGATTCCGTTTTTTTCTTTTGAGGTACGGAACCCTAAAAACAAGGAACTCACAAGAAGAAAAAAAATACGGGAAAAAAATCTACTCCATACTAAAATGGTCATGTGATCAACCCATTATGTATGGGAAGTCAAAACTTTAATGGAGTAATTTATTTTTCCTTAGCGAAAGTTGCTGGTTATCATGAGTAGAATCAATGGGCTTCGAGAGAAAAGAAAAAAATCACATTGTATAAGATGATGCTGATGACCATATAAGAAACAGAATTATCATTATCATGTATTGAGTATCAGAAGTACGTAGTCCTATACATGATATACATTCAGTAAGAAACCTATACAAGGGTTATGGGTACGTGTTGTTTCGAGGCGACCCTACTCAGTTAAGTTATTTTAACCAACTAAAGACTATTAATGGTTTAATAGTAGAAAACTGTATATTTTTTCAGGATAAAAAAGAGTGAAGATTGCTAACTTTTTGCAAGATTTGCTTGGTTTGATTTGTTGTACATCTGCTTAAAAATTGTTTTATGAGCTCATACATAAGTATGAAGCAAAGCAACCCACACCGCATGTCGTTGGGGCTTGGGGCAAATACAACTACGCTTATGCTCCTGTCCGAAGTCGGTCAAAATCCAAAACGTAGGTAGGTACATTTTAACAATAGGGGCATTGTATGTGGGCCAACCAATGCGCTAGATTGGTTAACTAGTCTGTACAGTAGTTGAAGAACATACTTGTCCTCCGTCCTCTCTTTGTGCGCGAGCGCATAATGTTTAAAAATTATTCGATTGTTCTCGTTAAACTTTCAACTATGATCTTTGACCGAGAGTATCTTTCATATGCAATTACAATTTCCTTTGGTTGACTTATCTTAGTTTTCAACCCGTGTTCAAAAGCAAGGGCATAAACTTATAAGTGACACAAACAAAAAAAAAAACGAAAAGCTGTAAAGGAAAGGTTAAGAAAATAAGAATAAAAACTTCATATTTTTTATGACACGAAATCAAGCATTATGATTTAACTGTGTTCAACTATCCTGCTTCGCATATCCATATTTTTATTTTCCCGTAGAAATTAATGTTACTACTTAATTGTTCATTTTATCCTATATATAAAACACTTATACCTCCTATTTCAAATCACTTCCCCTTCCACCTGCAATATGTTTCTTTTCCTTAGCTTAAATCCAAATTTTCTAGCAGTTCATGTTAAAACTGTAGGATATTCATACAAAATTTTATTCCCTATTTTCATCCCCTTGGCAGATGATTTTCCAAATATGCTGATACACGTATTTCGTATTTTTCATAATTACCATGAATCAGAATTTTTGTGAGTCTTACTTCAAAAAACAAATTCACCCCTTGCGGGACAAAATATATGTTTTTAAGGTTCCGAAATTGGAACCCTTATGGTGCGACTTCGTCTGTCTGTCTATTTGCCTGTCAGACCTGTTTATCTCAGCAAATACTCACACTATCGACTTGAAATTTAGAGTTGATGTAGAATATGCTTGCCCAACTTTACTGCAAGCAAAATAATAAAAAAAAATAATTATTATTGTTTTAAATGGGGTCCAACCACTAGGTGCAAAATTTTAAATGGTCGTTACTAGGTCAAATTGGGTATCATAATATGAATGGGCGTTACTTATACACTTCAAAATAGGTCTTTGTATATTTAGTTTTACTGTAACTTAGTTGTCAAGTCATGATAAAAAATATGAAAAAAAAAATACCATTCCATTCAAAAATGAATGAATAATTTAGTAACATAATAACTTAATAGTCGATAGAGGTTTATGTAAATCTTACAGCAAAAATAAAATACGATAATAAAATCTAAAACGATCTCTCTAAGTAGCTCAGTTTTTTTGAAATTTGCAAAAAATCTTTACAAACGAACTTTCTTGTGCGGTCCTAAAAATGAAAACATAATTGCTTCTAAAAATAATAAAAGTACGTGGAACCCTCGGCGCGCGTGTCCGACTCGTACTAGACCGGTAGGTATTGTGTTCGTGAAAAAAAGTTTTTCTAATTTTCTCAAAAATGTATTCTATATCACTTATACATCATAAAAAACAAGTCTCCCAAAATTGTCCGTCGGTCGGTCGGTCGGTCGGTCGGTCGGTCGGTCTGTCCGTCACGCTTTGGCCTAGCGGCTAAACGAACGGTCCGATTGACATCATATTTTGATTTTAGGAGTTTTATGCAAATCCATCGAAGGGTTCTAAGTGGTTTCTTGCTGGCTCTCATTTTGAAGCTGTCATACAACGAAAATGAAAAATTTAAATTTTCTCATAAACGGTTCATAGAATCTTGATGAAACTTTGCATGACCAAGCATCTCCATGTAAGATATGTTGCGCAAATATCAATTGATCTGTGTAATTTCATATAAGGGGTGTTCCTCTACCACCAAATCGTAAATATGTGATTTACCCAAAATTGCTTCCATTGAGTTTATTAAAATTTTCTATAATATTAATTCTGAACCAAACTGAACAATTATCCATAAGGAACATGTGTAGGGAAATTAAAAAAATGTGCTTGCAAGTATCCCACGGTAGTATCCATTGATCTGTGAAAATTCATATAAAGGGTGTTCCAGTACTACCAAAAGTTAAACATGTGATTTACTCGAAATCGTTTGAGGTTTGTTTGTTTTAATGTTTGACAATTTGAATTCTGAATTGATCTGTATATTTCATTCGAACATTTTTATGGAAAAACGTAAATAAAAGTTTGTATTTGCATACTATGTGTATGGCATGACAAATTTAAGTTTGCGGTTTAAAGTTTTTCCTTGAGTATTGCGAGGAAGTAAGTGCAGTGCTGCTATACCATTTATTTCGTATTACTAGCTTAAATTCAAAAGAAGCATCTCATGTTAAAACTATACAATATTCATACAATAAGGTTTCATCCCTCATTTTATCCCCCTGGAATATGATTTTCCAAGTACCTTTATTTTATGATATTGCAAAACTGCTGAAACACGTGTGTCTTATTTTCACTAGCTCAAATCGAAAGTTTTATGCATCTCATGTCAAAACTTTAGGATTTTCATACAATATTTCTTCTCTTATTGTACCCCCTTGTTGGGACATGGTTTCTGTAATATAATAATGACGCAACCCCATCGAGTTTGTGCTCGTCTGCTTCGTCTTGACAAGGACAATGGTCCTAGACGATATTTAAAGTCTCATGAAGGGTCACCCTGGAAGGGTCACTCTGCAACAAAATGAAACATCTCCGTTGACAAGGACTCTGGTTCTAGGGTGTGTGGTTGTTTTAAGGGTTCCGATACCAAAATGGTAAAAAAAGGAACTCTTATGGTGCGACTTTGTCTGTCTGTCTGTCACACCTGTATATCTCAGCAACCACTCATGCTATCGACTTGAAATTTAGAATAATTTTAGAACATGGTTGGGTTGGGGAAAATTTTAAATGGTCGTTGCTAGGTCGAATGGCTTATCATATTAAAGAACTTTACTCGTATATTCTAAAATATATTTATGTATATTTTTACGACTCTTACTTTTTAAGTTATGATAAAAATTACAAAAAAGTAATATTCCCCCTCTTATCTCCGAAGTCTATGACAGGAAAAATCTGAATTAATCACAGCATAAAGAAAAAGATCTTTCTAAGTTGCACAGTTTTTTAGAAATCTGCAAAAAACCTTCACAAACAAATGTAGTTTTGCGGTCCTAAAGATGGACTTTATTGCTTCCAAAAAGACTATAGGTATATCGGAACCCTCGGCGCGTGAGTCCGACGCGCACTTGACCGGTTATTTTTTTTATGTATATTTGCTAATACTGAAAAGTCGTAGAGCAAAAACCCCTAATATACACTTTCTCAAATTCAGAAAAAACACCTTCTCAAAGAGAATTGTAAATAATTTTCTAAGTAAAAAACAACGACACTTGACAAATTGTGTGGTTGTAACTGATTCATTCAGTCGCCTCCAAAATAAAAATAAAACGGGTCAAGTGCGAGTCGGACTCGCGCGCCAAGGGTTCCGATATACCTATAGTATTTTTGGAAGCAATAAAGTCCATTTTCAGAACCGCAAAACTAAATTTGTTTGTAAAGGCTTTTTGCAGATTTCTGAAAAACTATGCAACTTAGAAAGATCGTTTTATTTTTGCTGTAAAGTTTACATGAACCTCTGTCAACTGTAATTAATTCAGAATTTTCCTTACTCAAACTTCGGAGATCAGGGGGGGGGGGGGGAATGGTTTTTTTTTTACATTTTTCATCATAACTTGAAAACTAAGAAACTTTAAAAAATACAAAACTATATTTAAAAATGTACAAGTAAAGCCCTTTCATATGATACCCCACTCAACCTAGTAGCGACAATTTGCAATTAAGTTGGGCAACTATACGTATTCTAAAGCTATTCCAAATTTCAGGTCGATAGCATAAGTGGTTGCTGAGATATAGAGGTGGTGTGACAGACAGACGGACAGACAGACAGACAGACAGAGCGGCACCATAAGGGTTCCTTTTTTTACCATTTTGGTATCGGAACCCTAAAAACGGAATGTCGGACTTGCGCACCGAGGGTTCCGTACCACTAAGGCAAAAATACCGTTTTAGTTATGGACGCGCAGCAGTCACACAGAAGTGTATTAAATGCGCGCGAGTTCGACACGCACTTGACCAGTTTTTAGGGTTCCGTACCTCAAATGAAAAAACGGAACCCTTATAGGATCACTTTGTTGTCCGTCTGTCTGTCTGTCAAGACCCTTTATCTCACGAACGGGTAGAGGTATCAGGTTGAAATTAATACCACACAAGATCTGAAAATTTCAATTTTTTAGAACGACGCAATCAAAAGATATGGCATTTTATATAATCATCTCCATACATTTATTCAAAAATGCAAAACCTACAGGGTACTTCCCGTTGACCTAAAATTATGAAATTTGGCAAGAAGCTAGGTCTAACAGTAAAAATAAAGGGAAAAGTCTGAAATCATTAAATATTACTACTTTTCTCACAACTAATGGTAACCAATTGTGGTGAGCTCCCGTTTCAAGAACATTCATGTAAGATGGATGGATGGATTCAAGTTGGATGGTCGCTGAGGTGATTTTTGTTTTAGTTCTATTTAAAAACGGGAACACTTACAAACTTGAAAATTGGTATGTTTGTAATTGATAAGCTATAAAATAACAACAAATAATAAAATTTGGTCAAGCTCGTGTCGGACTCAAAAAATCTAGCACATTAACTTACTGAAATTTCAACGAATACAATTATGTTTATGTGGTGGTACGGAACCCTCAGTGCGCAAGTTAAGGGGAGGCCCTTAACTTATTTTTTATTATATGTTGGTACAGTAACAACAGTTATATGTAATCTGTGCTAATTTCAACTGCTCGCCTATCACAGTTCATGAGCTACAGCCCGCTGACAGACAGACATCGGAGGCATAGTAATAGGGCCTCATTTTTCACCCTTGAGGTACGGAACCCTAAAAGGTTGTACCTACACGAATCTATTAAAACTCTGTACACAGGGTGTAAGGGACAGCCTTCTGAAATCTGAAATAGCACATGATCAGTCTACGTACCTAAATAAACAACTTTAGAACAAAATTTTCAGGAAATTAAAAAAAAATCGGCTTTTGTCCAATCAAATATGCATTTTTTATGGAAAGGCAGATTAATTTTTAATTTCCTGAAAGTTTTTTCACTGAAATATTTTCAGTACAACGACATATAGGCTGTCCATAACATTCTTTATTTAGATGAGCAGAATGTTGCTTAAAAGATAACTAAATTCCAAGTGCATTGTATGCGACTCTCGTATAGCAATCTAACAGAATACTTTACGCGCACCGACACATTTTTTATAAAGCTGAAGGTTCTAAGAATCGAACATCCTTATTCTGGATTCATCTCACAGCTTTTCTGGGGAGGGCACGAAGCGACGCGACGTGGTCACTCGAATGACAATCACGGGGCAGATAAAATCTCGGAATAGACAATAGAGGGTGCAACGTTTTACAACTTCACACCTCAAACACGCTAGTAACATACCTATATTATATCATTGCCTCAAAAAATATAAATTAAATTTTGTTGTTGGGAAGGTAAAAGTGGTATATATGATATAATGTTAAAGTGAGGCATGAACGACGTAATTGAATTAATTTGTGAAAGCAATAACATATTCGGGTGCCACAGCCAAGGTGTCAATTCGCATGTTTTTGGTAATTAATAACATGAAATAATTGCACTAGAACAATTAATAAAATTAGGGGACAATTGGGTTCAAATATTCTTGATAAGTGGGTTATTTATTACTTAGGGTAGGGTACTTGTTTACGACTCCACCTCCGGGTTGTACCTGGTACAAAGGCTGTTCATTACCATTCAATAATACTCCAGTAAAATTACGAGAGATTGTATGGCGAAACGGAAATAATTTGTAATAGCCGTGTTTCTTTTTCAGATCGATAGATTATATTTTTGTGTAAAGCTTTTTAATGGAATCCACCTAAATTTACTTCATTAATTTATTTATTTTGCCGTCCAAACATTTAAAATATATGGAATTTCGGAAAAAAAAATTAATAGATTATTTTTTTTATTTACGGCTTGCTATATATTCATAATTTCATATTTTACATGAATCCACCTAAAAATATTAGCTTTTTTGTATTGTTTTACTTTTATAGCACGAAATTTAAATAAAGCTTATCTTCGCAACCAAAAATAGTAATAGATCCGTTTTACTTAAGTAATCACATTTTTGGAAAATCCAACATAAATGTTTACAAAATCATTGTAAACCAGCGATTACAAAAAACTTTTTTTTTATTTAGTATGGCATTTTTGTGAATTTATATAAGATTCACTTACATTTAAAAAGGTTTAGTTTAGCTCAGTTTATTTATATCATTTTACCTTGACTTTATTGGATCTTATATGTAAATATAAGTGTAGATTTTATATTTTGATATTTTTAAATATGTTTATGGTGGATTTTTATGCCTATATGTAAAGTATACGTTTATGATATAAAGTACATAATTGTCTATTACTATTTTTGCCTTAGCTGTTATTGGAAAAAAATATTCCACTTTAAATTTTAGGTGGATTCGTAAATATTGCGTCTTAACATCATATTTAAATACGATATACACAAAAAAGGAGCTATTAACATTTAATGTTTTGCAAAACCGTATTTTTACTGGAGTATAATGCTATTGATTTAGGGAAATGATAATAAATTTCGACGTTTCCATACAAGCTGTATGAAACGAAAAAAATGTTTTTATTGACAGTCCATTTTTTTTCCTCAACGATTCTTAGGGAAAGATGTATGGTTTAGTCTACTGAGCATCCCCTTTCAGTTTTCAGTACACCTCAGTTTCAGTTCCTCATATCAGTCGAAAAACGTCCACTGAACATAAGCCTCCCTTACTTAAACTATAAAAAAATAATAAGCGATTTTTGTTTCAGATTGTCCGGCTAAGTTACGAAACTCATGAAAAACATTCTAGCATGTACAAAAAAATAATGGAAATCGACCCGGTGGCCTAATTCCAACAGTTGAAACTTAAGTTCCTACACAGGTCGTAAATGGTGTACAAATGAGACGATTTCACGCGACAACGACCATTAGCATTCCGGTGGCTTGTTTTGAATTCTTGTAAGTTGTCACTACAACAACGCACCCAAATCAAACATTTTCAAACTTTAGGATTTCAACGTGATGAAAAACCTAGCTAGAAGAACGTACGGCGATCTAATTGACACGTCAAAACTATCGTAAACCATAGAAGGATTATTTAGAGAGGATGATATGAAAGAAGTAAAAATAAAGAATTTCAGGATAGCATGAACAGTCAAGAGCGCGTCAACCTTAACAAATTGGATTTTTTACCGCAGTTATCTTAGTGAGCTAAGCGTAGAGAAGTCGCTCTGCCGGCTTGATTTTTCGTTTATAAGTTGTGAGCCCTATCTTGAAAATAAACACTTCTTTTACCAAGGAGAAGCGCTGAAACTACCTTAGCTGACTCAAGATCTTGCCGGCAATTTTTTGATGAGGTACTACTACTCTGCCATCCTTGTCCAGATACACAAGGGGAGATTTAGCTTAATAAAATTAATTAACCATGCAAGGGACATTAAAAATTAACGGTATGCTAACGGCGTATACGTACTCTATATACGACTGCAAATGATTTATATTTTTAACACGTGCGTATTGGATACATGGAGGCATTCGGTTGAAGGTATGTTTTCATGTCACTTCTAAGTACTGTAAGTACTCAAAAAATTTGACCAGAAAACGTTGGTTGACCAGAAAATGTCCACTACAGAACAGGGAGCTCCAGAATTCCAGCTTTTGCTGGAAAAATGTGGAGGGGAAGTACCATAGTTGTACCTCGCTTGTCAGCGTTACGGCTGGCGCCATGGACCGCGGTTGTAGGTGACCGCAGTAAGTAAGATGGAGGATGCTGCTGCCCATCCTCCAGTTTATAACCCTTAGTCGCCTCTTACGGGACCCACGGGTATGTATGGGTTGGTACTATTCTTTGCCGGCACCACACGGATCATATCATCGGTTCTGTATATTGGTCAATTTTATAGCACTAGAGTTTTAAATATAGCAAACTACCTAACTAACAGCGTAAAGTAGCTTGTGAATTCCCCGACACTCACTACACGACCATAAAATGTCTAGCGGTCATTTTGTCTACAAACTATACCTCTCTAATCGGTCTACAAAATGTCTATCGGTCAACTATCGGTCGCTCGTACTTACATTTAATCCACCTTTTTTACAACGTAAATACTTATTTTGAAGCAGAATTTTAAGAGGTAAGTATCATCATGTATGTTAGTATTTATTATTCCGATTTAGCCAGATCTAGTTACAGCTGAATGTGATGTGATAATCAGTAAATAAAATAACCATTTGTTTAAACAATAATATCTACAAAACCAATCCGTGCTTTTTAATGTGCACGGATTACGGAGTACATTGAAGTAATATAGTATACGGAGCAGTAAAGTGATCCCATTGTGCCCAAGAGGAGTGGGTCGAATGAATGGCCTGGCCGCACTTGCCCCGTCTGGAGCATATTGTCGTCAAGTGCACAGTTTTGTTTTTTGGTGTTCCCATGCCAAACACAATACCCCTTTTGTGCGACGGACATATGTTCACGATGACAAATTTGCGAAAGACCTAGCAGATGTAGCAACTTTGTTAACAAATTGCTTCAGAAAATTTCAAAATTTTAAGAATACCTCATAATCGCAAATTATACAACCACAGGCAGGATTTTAACCTAAAGATACATCCTCTCTAGTTTCAGCTGAGTACCAGCGACGCCTTAAGGAACTGGCTGGCTACCGTTGACACCGTAGTCTAGCCTGATGTTGTATTTAAAACCTACCACCTTGCTTACGAAAAGACGCGGGTTCGGATCTTGCATGTGGTTGAAAATATTGCTATTTTGGAAGAATGTAAAATAATTGTTTAATCAACTTAGTTAATAAAATATCTGTGTAAGTATTATTTAACGTGGTACAGGGTGAACCCTGAAGGATACGAATCTGAACTGAAAACTTTTTCGGATTTATAATAACAAACATTACATGTAAATTGGGTTTTAAGGCGAAGGCTGTTTTATATATGAGATAACATTGACTGATATTATATTATAGCCCTGTCATTAGTCCTGTAGGGAAGACCAAAAACCAGCTTCGGTTTGGTTACGACTTTTCCGAGAAAAGTACGCATAATACCATAATACGCAATTTTTTTTTACAACACGGCAACATGGAAACGTTGGAAGGGGAAGGCCTCGGCGAAGGTACCAGGACCAAATTCAGGACGTTCTAAATAAAGGCCAGGTCAAAAGTACTCTAAACCTGAAACCTGAATGAAAGGATTGATGTCAAGTAGCGAAAGAAGTACGCCAAAGTCGTAGCAGGTGAAGGACTGTGGCGCGGGAAAAGGCGTGATGTTATGTATGTATATGTACGGCAACATTCCTGTAGATTTGCGAGGAATTTACAGAGGGCTTTACATGTGTTGTCACGTGATGTGTGATTTAATTTCATTGAGAAGTCAAAATGATTTTTCGGAATATGACGCGACCTAGGGTCGTTATATTGTAACGAAACATACGGTTATTTTTAATTCGTTTCCACAAGATCGAGATCTGGGAAAGTCCATTTTAATCTTAAAATCTTCTGTAACGTATGAATAATGGCTGTAGATGATGATGCTTCTTATGATACATATACCTCGTCATTCATTTAGGAAGTGAAATATACCATCAACCCAAGTGAACCTTTCTTCAAGTCATTGACTTAGCACAAGCGGAAGTTTCGATAATATTCTACTAGCCACCACGAATATAGATGATTGACTGCAATAAGACGTTACCAGTATATACGTCTGTTCCTTTTACTCATATGAATAAATGCTGTGAGAGAGAAAAGGACACTCGATGGGTCAATAAATGCACTTCACGTTCAAGGAAGCGGGAATGATTTCTGATGTCGACATAGTAATACTAATCGGGTGGACACAACAAATTTGAACGACTATTTTTGAATATTACGAGTAAATACTCTAAGTAAAAATCCATCTCAACGGCTTTATAATATTACAAAAAACGTCATGTAAAATCACAGAAATCAAGCAATGAGTCCGAATTCTATGTGTAAAATACATGACTTTCCTATTATATCGTTCTAATACTTATTGAAACGTTATTTAAGGAAGGAAGTGAAGTTCAAAAAAAAGCAATAAACTGATTCGAACAATTACTCGTACTCATTAATAGTCCCTAAATTAAATGCGACAAAGAAATACTTTGTCCTCCTTACAGTAAATATTAAAAATAAGTTTTTTTTTTTTACTTTTATTCGAGTGAGGTCAAAAACAACGACTTTGGCAACTTTACTTAAAACATTGTGTATTAGAACCTTAAAAATGGACATGCCATACAAAGTGATAGTGACCAACATATTTTGTATTGGAAGTAGACTTTTTTGCGATGTTGTGAAAATCGTAGAACAAGAGCATTCACTAATAAGTTGAAAAACGGGTGTCAGGTCAAAAAATAACCTGGTTTTGTTTGCAAATGGAAATAAATATTTCCTCCTAATTTTAGCCTAACAACGAGAGAGATTGCGGTTATGTAACTTCCTATACAAAGTAAAACTCTGTCTAGCCAAATCTCTGCTGTAAGACATCGTCGTAGGGCTTGTCGTCGGCAATAATTGAAATTTATTGCTGCTCATCCTTAAAACAGAACGTAATATGGCACTTGCTGCCCACGTCCACCCACGCGACTTTCAGTCCTAACGCATAGATGACACCGTCTGGTTCAGTTCGAAATATTTTGACGTCTGCGTTCCGTTTTGTGAACGTTAATATTTATTGCCGTTGGACAATCGAAGATAATGCTCTGCACTCATGTGATTCAAACAATCGCAGGCCGCTTTTGTTTCATTGAATTAACTGTTTAATAGCGTTAAGGGTCCCTTTTGGTTACTTAAACTGATTTTATTCCATAAACGTTTGTGCACATGGTGCTTGCATTTAGACGTAAAACAGGCCATATTATTTCCTTCATCTATAAAACAGTTTGAGCTTGAAGCCACCTGGAGATTTAATGCAGGTAGACTGTTTTCAACCTTAGCGTAAACACACAGTTAAAAGTGGCTAACTAATCTTCACAAGATGATAAGTAGAGTTTGTTTTTGCTTTAGTGATCGGCTTGAAAAAGCAACAACCGCTTGGCCACAAGCGTGCTTAGTTTTATTGGTGCTGTTATACTTTCGCAGCTTTCCAATAACAACGGTCAAAATTATACTTGTTCAAAATTACCTATTAGAACAATACCTGCCTATTGTAGCGAGCTTGACATACTACAACACGGCACCTGGCAATTGGCGGCCAGTAATCGTTTCCTTTAGCTTATCATGCGAACATTGTCTTCTGTCGACGACAGGAATTGGCGGAACTAGCGACGCGACTGTGGCAGCAAGTCGATTGATTTTGAGGACACCTAAATAAATAAGACACATGAATAAGTCCTGGTTAAGTTTCGGAGAGCTTTTCTGGATTTTAGAATTAAAACAACGACATTAGACAACCGGCAGAGATTGATGCCAGGAGTTTAATCTTTATTTTTATTGATATGGTGAGTCGGCGCGCACTCGGGGCAAAACTACCTACTAAGTGTAGTGATTGAGGGAAGAATACAATAAAGAAAAACAACCCTGACACCAAGGTTAGTGAGGTCATCGACCTTACAACCCACTCGACAAATATGAGTAAAGAGAAACAATTTCGTCGTACAATGTGGACCGTCAGAGCACGATAACTTTTGACGCTTTCAGTTCCTACTTACAGTGCAAAGTCTAATGTGCCATGTTTGACGTGATATGACTAAATATGTTTTTTTTTATTTTTAGGGTTTCGTACCTCAAAAGAAAAAAACGGAACCCTTATAGGATCACTTTGTTGTCCGTCTGTCTGTCTTTCTGTCTGTCAAGACCCTTTATCTCACGAACGGGTAAAGGTATCAGATTGAAATTGATACCATATATTAGGGTCTATGAACCACACAAGATCTGAAAATTTAAATTTTTTACAAAAACGCAATCATAAAATATGGCATTTTATGTCCTCATCTCCATACATTTATGCACTAAAACAAAACCTATAGGGTACTTCCCGTTGACCTAAAATTATGAAATTTGGCAAGAAGCTAGGTCTCACAGTACAAATAAAGGGAAAAGTCTGAAATCATTAAATATTACAACTTTTCTCACAACTAATGGTAACCAATTGAGGTGAGCTCCCATTTCAAGAACATTCATATAAGAGAGGGGTCAAGTTGAATGGTCGCGTGTGCGATTTTTGTTTAGTTCTATTTTAAAAACGGGAACACTTACAAACTTGAAATTTGCGCAATTTAATTAACACGTTGTATAGCACCACCAAAACACCAACGTCTTTAGGACGATAAAATTTTGATACTTACCTATCTATATCATTCGGATGCTTATTGAGTATGCGTACGAAGTAGTAATGATAGGATAAAAACTAAATGTTGTACATCTCCGCACATACAAATTAGGTTGTGCCTATTTAAGATATATTAAAAATTCAAGGAAACTCGTTGAACTCGTAACGATCGATAGTCATAGGCCTGAAATAAAAAACTGACGTGTATTTATCTACCTGTCGTACTTATACATAAATTGGATTTAAAAGTCTGAAACTAAATATCAAAATATTTTTTGAGAGGCGTTCTCTTTCTTACGAGATTTATGTTCAGATAATTCCAATTATTATTATATTATTACCTATTTATTTATTATTTGTTCAGTTTTATGGACAGAACGACCTCTTATAAATATCCCGGGTGATAAAGAAATAATGGTTTATTTATACAGGTTGTAATAAAGTACGATGATCCTTTAAATAAAGACACAAAAAAATTAAAAATACTTTTTCTTAAAAAAAGCTGTTTTACCTGAAGTATAAGTGAAGTGCCCGGAGGGTTAAATAACCTCAATGATCAGCTGGAGATGCAGACAAAGATTTTTTAGTCACTGGCAAGTACTAGCCATTTCAATAAATTACTGTAATGTAATTCGAAGGAAAATCAAATTTCATGATCACCCAAAATAAAATAGGTGTTATTAAAATCGAGTATTTTTTATATTTTATTTTACAACCTATTCGTGATGTAGAATCACCCCTCATCTTACTTTTTTTTTACACCTTGTTTATACAGCTTTTATAGCTTATTTACTGCGAACCATGTCTTGGCAATTTCGACCGAAACCGCATCATTCTACTTACGTGCAGTTTTGTTTTGTTTGCGGAAAACGTGAAAATCTAAACAGTCTTCCTACGCTTTCTTATTTTCAGCCACCGCGTCATTATCGTGCTAGTTTACCGACAGTACTTGTAATGGAAGATAGATAATCATATCGAGCACTGTAGTTAGAAAGATATTTTTTTTTTAAATTACCGTCAACTCTTTGATTGATATTGCTAACTGCGAAAATTATTGTAATAAAGAAAAAACCGGTCAAGTGCGTTCGGACTCGCGCACCGAGGGTCCCGACGTAAGGGTAATTTTTTTTTTATTTAGAAGTCCATTTTTAGGACCGCAAAACAAAATTTGTTTGTAAAGGTATTTTTGCAGATTTCTAAAAAAACTGTGCTACTTAGAGCTATCGTTTTATTTTTGCTGTAATCTTTACTGGCAAACTTCGGAGATAAGAAGGAGGAAGGATTTTTTTTGAGAATTTTTTTAGAATCTATTTTAGAATGTACAAGTAAAGCCCTTTTATATGATAGCCAATATAAAATTTTGCCCCCCTATTGTGGCCCCCTTTACAATAATATTTTTTAATTCTATCAATTGCAATTATGTTGAGCAATCATATTCTAAAACTATTCCAAATTTCAAGTTGATAGCATGAGTGGTTGCTGAGATATACAGGTGTGACAGACAGACAGACATAGACGAAGTCGCACCATGAGGGTTCTGTTTTTGCCATTTTGTTTCAGATCCCTAAAAACTATTTTATGTTCTGAAAACTTTTCAAAGATAGAAGAACCCGAAGGAAGCAACAAAAGAAGGCGCTACCTACCTATCTTGTCTCGAATCGTTTCGTGGTAATCTTTTCTAGGTTCTTAGCGGTGAGCAAGAAAAAACCGGCCAATTCAGACTTGCGCACAGACACGGTTCCGTACCGAATGAGACAACAGTTGAAAGATCTAAGTTAGTGAATTTCTAAAGAATGCAGCACTTTAAAGGTCGGATAGGCTTAGTACCTGTTGCCAACACTAACACAAAAGAGATAGTAATCTTTAGGGTTTCGTAGTCAACAAGGAGCTCGTTGGTGATGAGATGCTAGTGAAAACCAAGTTTCACAGCCTAGCCCACCGGCGCAAAATTGCATGTCTGTCGGTCTTTTACAGATTGTACTTCGGAGAGTGTGCCCAAGAGCTCCATGAGCTTATTCCGCCATCCCCCTTTTACCATCGGGAATCCAGACGCACCGCAGGATATCACCCATATCTGGTTGATATTCCACACATTCGCACAAAGCGCTTTGAAACATCCTTTATAATGCGCACAGCTAAGGAGTGGAATTCTCTGCCTGCGTCTGTGTTCCCGAGCTCTTATAACCCGAATCTATTTAAGTCGCGAGTGAATAGGCTTCTTCTGGGCAAGCTCGTTCCATCGTCGACCTCATCTCTGTCCTCAAGGCTAGATCGAGGTCAAGAGTAAGCCCATACATAGTAAAAAAAAAAAAAAAAAAAAAAAAAGGAACCCTTATAGTTTCGTCATGTCCGTCTGTATGTCTGTCCGCAGCTTAGTTTAGAGACCTTTAATACAAGAAAGCTGTGTTTTCGTATATGTATATGTTACGGTCAAAGTAAATAATCGGTGATTATTAATAATTACCGGTTTTGGTAAATGTGATTAGTCTGTGAAATTTATTATGTAAGGTTAGGTTAGGTTAAGTTAATTAATCACTTTCACTATTTTGGTTATTATTAATAATAACCGGTAATTATTAATAATCACCGATTATTTACTCTGACCGTAACATATGCAATATGCATATTACTTACGCCAATTTGAAAAAAAAAAATATTTCGGGGTTCTTTTCTTTCTTTATAGGGGTGATTTTTTTTTTCACTTCGATCCTATGGTGTGAGTTGTCATTTAATGGAACTTTTCAAAATGTTATTATCCTCATAGTATCCTCATTACATTTTTGGATTTTGGAGTCCGTTTGCGAAATATTTACGATAAATGCGCAATTTTTTTAGAGTTAATTATCCCACCCCCCACTCTGCCAGCTAAACGGTTGATATTGGAAACGTGAAAAAAATCAAAGGGGTAATATAAAAAGATGAAGATAAAGGGAAAATGTTTATGAAAATATAAAAACCTGCTTAACAATAATGATTCCAAAGGTCGTTACAGAACCCTAGATTGCGCGTGACCCGACACGCACATGATCGGTCTTTATTTGAAGAAATGATTTCGCAGATTTCCTCTAAAAGAGTTCATAAACCTTATTCTTTACTAATTAACCCACTTTTCTCGAAGCCGATTTACGTTGCTGTTACACACAGAGAACGAAGACTGACGAAAGAGATCTACCAGGCGAGAGTGAATGGAAACGTTGGAAGGGGAAGGCCTAGGCGAACGTACCAGGACCAAATTCAGGACGTTCTGAATAAAGGCCAGGTTAAAAGTACCCTAAACCGACGAGCATGTATGAAAGGATTGATGAAAGTACAGGAAGCAAGGATAGGGTATAAGGGGTATAGGGAATAAGGTAGCAGGTGGAGGACTGTGGTCTCTGCCTACCCCGACGGGAATGAGGCGTGGTGTTATGTATGTATGTATGTACACACAGAGAATATCAAGTCATAAAAGAAAAGTTGCGAAAACTGAAGAAAGCAAGTAATTAGCGGGAAAGTAGTTCAGTTTTGTCCACTGACTTAGCTCAGTTTTCGGCACACCTTCTTTACAACCTGTTTACAGGCTGTAAGAGACAGAGTATCGAGAATTGAACGGGCGTGCTCAGTTAACAAAACTGACCAACTTTCCCAAAGATACAAATTGCTTACTCTGATCGAACAGTATTGTATGTCATATTGGTCAATTTTTTTTTCCCTTTACCAATAATATTTTTTGGGAAAGTTATTTAGTTGCTTTGACTGAGCACGTCCTTTCAGTTTCCGGTGCAAACAATACTACGTTGTGACAGGATAGAAACGTTGAGGGTACCTACCTCATGAAACAGGCTTTGCATTAAACCCCTATCCCCTTTCACCAGAACCTTACGTCTGATTTGGGAGTTGCTAGAATTAAAATTGTAGTTTAAGATAAAAGTTCCGTAAGTAGGGTTATTACAAACGAGTTGACGTTTTGTAAGCCCGAGACGAAGTCGAGGGTTTATCATCGGCATGAGTTTGTCATAACCCTTAAGGACGTGTATCTTACGACGTTTGTCAATACATTTGTGAGAAAACAGGTATAAGTAATACACTTGGTAAAGGAACCAACCATGGGTACTCCTGTCGATTTATGTTCCTCTTGTCGATTTATGTTCTCCTTGTACCCTCCATTTGATTTTAAATATAGGTTGGCAGTCTTCACCCAAGTAAAAAGTCACCACTGTATTATTTTTACAAAATAATTTTACGATCAGAGTGTAAATACTCCGCCGCACCGCACTAGTTCGGTAAGTAACTACTTACGAGCAATGTTCACGTCCTTGTAAGTACGTTTTTCGAGCAAATGTATTGAAAAAATAATTTCTAACGCACATGCCAGAAAGACAGATAAACGAAAAACATCTTCATTTCGTTGTTTTTTGCTACCTTTGGTACCACGTGTTTGGCACAAGTTATTGGTAAGCGGAAAGAACAACTTTTGAACGGACAAAGACTCCGATAGAGACGCAAGCTAGCAAAATATTTTTGTCGCATTTTTGTCGCTTTTTTATAATAAAGAATATTGATGTGGTTAATGACGTCATAAAGTGCAAACAAATTATTGATCTTTAAAAAAATTACCGTAGTTGAAAGGCATTGGCATTGTAAACCCTATTGAAAAAAATGTTTTGGTCAATACGGTGATTGTAGCTTGAAAAATACAATTTAAAAATCATCCAAGTGATTAAACTGATTACTAATGGAACAATTATATTAAAATTATGTTAACAGGTCGTTAACACTTGTTTATTAGTATTTATTGTTAGCTGAAGATAATATTAATTATTTATAGTAATATAATAAGCCCTCAATTAAGTTGCAAACAGTCGCTTAAGACAATATTAAATTAGGTTCAGTTCAATTTGAGATTTTTTTAAATATGGAACGCATATTTTGATGTATTATTGACACTGAAGATTTAATTATCAGAAGCTTGCTAGGTCTGTGAGTGTAAGTATATTATGGTGAAAAAAGCCATCATTTTTCCTTTTTAACTTACTGTCGTACTCAGAAATTCACATGCTATCCTTTCTGATTTCTTCACAAAATAACAGCACAAAACTTAATAAAAGATTTACTTTAAGTGACATCTCTTAATGTGGCAGTAAGTCATCCAAAATTTTTATGACTACTCCACGAGCCTATTGTTCTGTAAGTAACAAAAACATATTGTTTGCCACGTGTTATGCATTAGGACGCGCCCAATGAATGCTAAAAGAGACGCGGGTTCAATTCCAGCCCGCCAAAATAGCTCCGTTGTAGAACAATAAAAAAAAATTATAACCTTACTCGCTTCAATCAATACAATAATAGGAAAAGCTTAATTCAATATACTTACTAATTTATACCTATTTATTTACCTTCATGTAAAATTATGCAGTGAGATCTAAGTTACGCGGGAATTATAGTACATAATATTAGGTATATTCTATAGCTAAATTATAATCTACGTTTCGTAGCCTTCAAAGTTTTTCATCATTTCTGAAAATGATTCTATATTCATAGCTTATCTAATCAACGTCAAAACAATTCTAGGAATCGTGAATCATGTTGAATATGAAACTAATTACGTTTTCATATATGCCGCCGTTCTATATTTAATTATATCTTAAAATAACACAAATCGGCTTACCAGCTTCTCGGAATGAATACAATCCCCACAAGGGGCATCTGCAAAACACAGCTCACGTCAAATTGAGAAAAGTCTGCAAAACTGAAATTAAAGTCACTGGTGTAACGCTTCAACCAACTCGACTTAGTTCACCCGTTGAAATGTCGAAGACGATAATCAGTTTTCATGAAAACGCGCGTTCTTTCTGACAACCACACGCCTCGAGCTTTAAAACTGAACTACCGAACATAATCAAGGAGCTTTCAGCGTAGCGATGCGTGTGCGCCCGGAGTCACTAAGTGCAATCGCGATAAATATAACTATCTCTGTCTTTATTAACGCGTCGGGACACACAGCCATTGAATTGTTTTAACTCTGTCTCACTCACTCGTGATGTCGCAGCGTGGAAATTAAAGGAAATCTTAGCTTGTAGTATAACGTTTGGTTACGTAATTGACAGGTTTTCAGTGATTAATTATTTATTCTGTTTTCGTTTTGTTAACTTTGGCGTGCATTCAATATAAAGCCGTAAAGCATGAACGCTGAACAAGTTTACAACTATTAGCCGAGAATAAACGAGCTTTTCTTGTACACGTTCTACGATAACACGATAATTACTTTTAGTATTTATGTTGTTGCTTGCTGCTTTATTCGTTACGAAACTTCTAAAATCTGCCAAAAAGTTTCAACTATCGTGAAAACAAGTAAGTAGTACATATATTTCCCAAAAAGATAGGATGTAATCAATAAATAGCCTTTATTTTGGGACAAGGAAGTGAATTTCCTTTGCTGCATTCTAGGAAGATAATTTGTGAATGTTCCACGGATCGTCTGCTCTGTCCATCTGTCGTTCCGGCTTCCGTGAGCTGCCGGGAAATTAAATACATTGTTTCATTTCTCTACGAAAGCTTATTCTATCCTTTAGTAGTTAAAAAGGACCAATGACATAGTAATAGGTTAATGGTATATGGGTAATAAAATAATAATCACAGGTCGTTCGCTCATTTTTTATTTATAAGAAACTAACTATTCGGACTTTCACTCAGATTTTATGATGCCTAAGAAAACTGAAATGCATAATAATGAGAACTCACAATATTCCACAACTCTCGTTGCGGGCCCACGTGCCCTATGCGCAACGGCAACATAAACCGGAAGCGTATACTTGTGGCAACTCGGGGAAACCGACTTAGGAACAAATTCGGGCCACGCTCCCTATGATTTGCCGATGTATTGATGGACAAAATGAACTGACAGGGATTTGTAAAATCCGAAATTTCGAAAAAGAATTGATAACTTCCATTTACATTTACTATGCGTTTAAAATGAGAATCACAGTGGTTTGTAGCTATCTTCACAGTGGTTCCTAGTGGTTGTGCAAAACTAAATCGAAGCAGAGTGAAGTTACTTTGACAGCTACTAATTCATATGATTGCGGCAGCAAATCTATTAGGCTCAGTCCACTCTTTGTTTCACGTAAACACGGTATTTTTTATTTTATATGAATTTTGTATGAAGTTGCTAGTTTGTGGCGTCATTTACGAACTTATTAACTCTAAGTTATATGTGTAAATTTAAAAATACAGACTAAATGTAATATAATTAGTTTTTCATGTATTTTACGTAAACAAAATGGTATTGTATTTTTGACATATGAAAATACTGTTTCGTCTTTGCATATCGATGGTGAGATAATAATTTCTATGACTCTACAGCTTTTTTCACTTCTTTTTTACTTTATTTGTTTTTATATTTAGTTTGATATCAAAAACTAAAGCTTCTATATTCTTTCGTTTTAGATGTCACCTATTTTCATGATTAGATTCGTAATACTATTAGGTCTTTACCTATGAAATTGCCGTTTTGTATGGCGAATTTTAGGTAAACTCAATTTTCAGTACTAACATTTTTGCATTTTTCTTAGAAATTATAAAATTCATTTTTTTTTATATTTTGAAGCATTATTGGGAAGACATTGAGCTAACAGAAGCTAAAATTTAATTTTTGAAAAATAGTATGTGTAAAAAAATATAACAAATCTAATGTTGAAATCGGACGACATTTAAGACGAACAATTTTCGAACCTTTAATTTTAGATATCAAACTAAAAATAAAAACTTTATTTTATGCGTAAATTGATAACCTTGAAATTAACTTTCAAATATAAGACAAATGAAAAAAATAGCATTAGAATTATAGGAATTATGATCTCATTAAACTGTAAGAAAATTTCGGCAATTTCATAGGTAAAGACCTATTATTTTACAGATGACACTTCTTGAAAATTGAATTAATAGTAGATTAGTAGCCAAGGGCTGTAAGGCATCAATTGCAGCCCGAGATATTTAGGCGCACGAGCGCAGCGAGGGCGCCTATAGTTCGAGGGTGCAATTGATGCTTACACCCGAGCTAACTACTCTGCTTTACATCTCGATTGTGAGGTAAGTAGGTCCTTATTACCACCAAATTGTAGGTGACCAATTAGCGCTCTAGAGTAATAATGTAGCTAGAAAAGCCCTAGGGCGGTAAGTAATTAAATTAAAAAACACTTCACTCTTTCAAAACTCAATTACTTACCGCCCTAGGGCTTTTATAGCAACATTATTACCCTAGAGCGCTAATTGGTCACCTACAAGCCCCATTTGGGGGTATTAAGGACCTACTTACCGAATATGAGAGATATAGAGTTGGCTTTATTCTAATAATTTTCATACACATTTAAAGATTTTACAGATTTATAATGGCTACAAAAATGCTAGTGATATGTACTGAAAATTGAGTATTCCTAAATCTCTTAAAACAAGGCAGAAACTCCATAAGCAAAGACCTAATACCAAAAAGTCAGTTGGATAAGCTGGGGCTAGTGTACTTAATCGAAGTTCCATTTGTATCGATATGAATGAAGTCTATTTAAAGCTCAGCCAGCTACACCGCTCGAACGAAAGTGAATGAAACAGGAATAAACTTCTTTTATGGATTGCAATTTGCGTATGGATTGTGAGTCTGATTAATAATCATGTTCGTAAAACATTTTATTCCAAGAACATGGCTATTGCAATTCAATTCAGAGACAGAATACCCAACACAGAAACGGTATAACAACCTTGAATGATGATGTGAATCTGCTCATGAAACCAGGTACGAGTACATCGGGAAATTTTCGAGCAATTTTTCTCTTTCCCTATGGAATTTAGTCGAAATTCCAAAAAAAATTTGGTATCATATCAGTTGATGCAGTTTCTATGAGAAATTGTATTATTTTTGGATTTCGCCCCAATCGAAAAAGTTTTTTAGTTTCATGGGCCGAATCCATCATACTGGGTTTTTACACCTTCTGTTTGTATATTTGTAGAAATGTTTCTAAAATAGACTAGGTTCAGGTAAGCCGTGGGGTAAGCCGTTAAATACTTCAAAATATATATTTTTTACTAGGTCATAAATTCCATCAGCATCTTGAACAAAATATCTCACTATTCGGCAGAAGTAAACGGCCTGATGATTTGTCCAATCGGTCAGAACATAAACTTTATGAATTCATTATTAGTGCTAAAAGATATCTTCCTTTATGTTGGCGCGCTATGGAGGTAGATTGTTCTTTTAAATAATCGAAACAAGAAAGAAAAGGACTCGTAAGTCTGGTTTACATATACTCAGGGGTATCGGGATACTAACTTTCCGCCTACGCTTCACTTTACAATGCAGAATTTTGATTAAATAAAGAAGATAGTCTAGTAAGTGCTTTGAATTGATCTTATTTACTTTAAAACGGCACTACTGTATTATTTAATTTTGTTTAATTAGGTAAATTGTTACTGATCCTATGTATTTGTGTATAAAAAGAAGATTTATTATTAGTTTTTTGTCTGGATTTAATGTGTCCGGGCTTTTTTAGGCTTGCAAGGAACATGCAAAGGTCAAGCACGATGAGGAATCTCGATACCTTCGCGGGTAGATGCAGAGTAGAAAATAGTACTCAAAATAAAGAAAGCGAAAGGACGAAACAAAAAAGAATAAGGAAAGGAGAACTAACTGTTTTAGGTGGAGGCATAAAATTTTCGTTTTTTTTTTTTGAGAATTATACGACTCTTTCGCAGGTTTATTATTCACACGGGCGTTTTTGTTGTAGAATCTGAGACCCATAGGAAAACTAGAAATATGAAAATATTTATAACTTGGTATCGATTACTTTTGCGTAGTAAATTCTTGAAAGCCGTAAAATATATTAATAGATTACAGTTAAACATGAGTTATGTCGAAAAGTTCCCGTCACACCTTGAACTCCAATACCAGCAATACATTAATAATATGAGGTATATTTTATAGGAGAAAATTATAACCTCGCGGTTTGTATCATGCACTCGATCATATTTATTAGCATAAACGAACGAAACGTCTATGAATGAGTTGTTGATGTCCATGCTGAGTAGATTGGAACGGTTAATCGATGAGTTGATTGTTCAATGCCTATCTACTTCGGTACCTATATATCGCTTAAGTATGTGTTTATCCCTCATGTCGACAACATAGGTTTACTGACTATCTACAGCCAAGAGCACCTCAAGGTTAACAACCGCAGTAGGACTTCTGTCTCTACGCTTACCGAGATAAGCGCGCCACAAAGTCCAATGTGTCAAGCTTGACGTTCTGTTGACTGTGCTTGACTTTAAAGGCACTGCATGTTATCCGACGTCATCTAGTACACGAAATTTGCAACTTTGTAGCGATAGTGGTGGCCTACTAGGTTCACAAAACGTTGGTCTGTCAATCCCAAACCTGGCAGGTTTTGTACAGTCGGAGCGCAAAGTGGTTTAGTGACAGATTACACGAATGAAATCTATTCGTAGAAATAGAAGGTACCTATAGAAGTAAATAACAACAGGTCTGCCTTGCATCCTCTTGGCAGTTTCGCCAGACCGACCAAATTTGTGGTCCAATCACATTTGACCACATTTGTGGTCCGACTAGCGAAACTGCCAATAGGATGCAAGGCAGACCTGTAGTTTTTTACTTGTATAGGTACCTTCTATTTCAACGAATAGATTTCATCAAACCACTTTGCGCTCCGACTGTACAAAACCTGCCAGGTTTGGGATTGACAGACCAACGTTTTGTGGACCTAGTAGGCCACCACTATCGCTACAAAGTTGCAAATTTCGTGTACTAGATGACGTCGGATAACATGCAGTGCCCTTAAAGTCTATTAAGTAATTATGTTTTTTGAACTGATTGTTTTTTCAATCACTATGAAACATACAGTAAATTAGTAAATCATGGTGTATGTAGGAATGCGATGCAATTTAAAAATATGCGTTGATTGTGGTGGTATAGTGGTACCTAACGCGTAACTAATGACTTCCTACAGAGTGACTGTCTGTCTGTCACAGCGTAAAGGTGGTTTCTGATATGGCTCGCTAAGTATGGCAAACGTCCCAATAGTTTTGTTTTTGGCGATTATGCAAAATGTTTACCTTTATCTACGTAAGTTCTTATACATTGTAATAATACCTAATGTAGTGTTGGTATTCGTCGATTTACATTGCAATGCTCTTCGATTTTGATCAATAGGAGATTCTAGTGTTGCCACCTAACCACTATGCCAATATGCCAATATTTTTAGATATGCGAGAACTTTGTTCTGAAAATTTGTGATTAATAACTGTGACTGCCTCTCTTCCTATCTGAAATGATTATGTCATTCGCCGAAAAAAAAGAATTAAAGTTCTTACTTAAGTTCTTATTTTAACACGTGTTAAAAAAAGGTTTAGTTCTTTACAAATATCTCTTCCATACTTTTCTGCATGCAGGACGTCATTAAGCATTGGTCGGACTTAGCTATTTAAACCCACGGATACCTAGTTAGTTAAAAAAAGACAACGCTTCTAAATGTAGACTTTTGAAAAAACCGAACGGTGTAAGATTTTGAAGGACGGATGCCACGGATGCGCACGCGTCGCCTGCTCTTAAAGTATCTCTTTTTAACAATTAATCGCTTCCTTGCTCGGTCCGCTTCCGTTTCATGTCCATGTCGTAAGCAGTTGAAATTGGAAAAATGCATCAGGAAGTTCAGGCACAAATACGTTTCAAAAGAGTTAAGGACTCTGGACGTTCTCCCCAAAAGCTATAACAACATGTTTGCTCGCAATTTTCATTAGTTTAACTGGCAAATATTTTGACATTATCGCTGATACGCGAGACCTTAGTACACACAATTATTATTAATTACAACATACAAGTCAAACCCATAACCCTTCTTCTGGGCTTCGCTGCAGTTGGGTAAATAGAAACCAGCTAATCAAGTTTCTCAATAGATAGTTTATTAAAGTCTTTCCCATACATAGCTTGAAGCAAAAATTTTTATCGCTTTACGATAAAAAAAATTGCAGTGATAAAAAATTACTTTATTATTTATTTAACCGGGTCGTATGTAACTTTCCTTTTGGATATGTTGAAAAATAGTATTACTCTTCTCATTAAATTATGAATGATACAGAAAGATTAGATGGCTTCATTGCGCTACTTATTTATAGCGAGTTTACTGCCAAGAGTAGGTCAAGCGGGCCTTGAGCTCCTATAAAAGTAATCAGTGTATCAAGCTCAAAGTCCTGTAAATGTGGAGGGTTTTCCCCACATTGGGAAAGAGATTCAAAACAAATGTGCTGGATAAAGTGGGACGGGAATAGTGTTGTGCTAACTCGATCCAGTGAATACTTGAGGCAAAGCTCGGGGTGAATACGGTGAATAGCAGTAAGAGCCGATTTATACTATACCTTTAGTAAGTAGAACAGACTTAGATTATTAATAGGTCTCTACGCTCTCCGGATACTAATAAATATCTAAATAAATGCTTGTAGCGTTCAAACAAAATGCCTCGAGATATACGCGCAAGTTTACTTGTACTTAATAAAGCGTAGATCGGCCGGAATAAAATTCAGAATTAAATAGGTATAGAGAACATGTTCAACTTAAAAAAAACTCGAGCACCAAGAATTCTGTACCTTAGTGGTAACGTAAAAATACCGTCTGGACGCGCAGTCACGCAGAAGTGTATTAAAAACGCGCGAGTCCGGCTTGCACTTGACCAGTTTTTATTATTTGTTGTTATTTCATAGATTATTATGCACTATAAACGTACCAATTTTCACGCTTGTAAGTGTTTCCGTTTTGGAGCTAAAATTAAAACCGAGCAAAAGTCGCCTAAAGAAACACGATTCTAGTAGGTAAACCTTAGTAGTTTGTGGCAGTGGGAGTCTCCTCAATTTTTTTTTATGTTTAGTATGTGTTGTAATAGCGGCAAGAGAAATACATAATGTGTGAAAGTTTCAACGTCTACTTAATACGGTTCATGAGGCCTGCTGACAGACAGATATCAGAGGCATATTAATAGGGTCCTGTTTTTCACTCTTTGGGTACGGAACCCTAAAAAAGATGATAGATATGATACGACACGTTCAGTTTACCTTCACGTTTAGTATGCAACGTGTGTCCTAAGCTATTAATCACATTATCGCAACCTTGATTTACGATGGCTACATAGTTGGCAATGTATTGTTCAGCAATGATATTTATTTACTACTCACTCATAGAAGAAAGGTCCTATAACAATATCGTCAGCATTACAGAAAACCAAGCCCGCTAATACTAGCAAGAAAGTGCAACGCGAAGCCCGTTTTGAACACATCGGCCTCATAGGGACCAAGCTTGCCTCTTATCCAGCAGGTCTCTGCTCTCTGCTTTCTGGTCCCTCGCCAAAGTAGCCGAAGCCTAAGTGCAACAATGTCATTATTCAATGTACCTATACGATTCTGTTTTATTTGATTGTTGTAACTTAATTTTTGAAGAATAAATAATTTATTAATTATTATTATTATTTATATTTATATGACCATTTAGTTTGCCCTCACTACCGCCATTGCTGAAACAGGATGGCTCACTTGTCCACACCGCTTGTTTCAGAATTCTCGACTAATACTACCAACTCTACCTCCAGTGGAGTGCTCAATGCCAGCAGTCTAAATACACCAAAAAAGCAGTACAAATTCTCCGCACTCTAGATGTGAATAAAGCTAGTGGCCCTGACGGCATCCCGGCATTCGTCCTGCGGGATTCTGCGCCTGAACTGTCTCCTGTTTATAAGCGCCTTTCTCCTCTCACATAAGACTTCAATAGTTCCCAATTCTCTGGATTGGAAGCTTGACAATCTTTGCAGTGAGGCTATCGAGAGACTGTGACGCTCTTGCCGGGTTTTGGTATCTCCAAAGCCTTTGATAGTATTTGGCACCCAAGCCCTATAAACAAGCTGCCTTCGTACTGAATACCTAATGGCCTTTGCAATTAGATATCAAACTTCTTGAGTGAACTATCGATTCACCACTGTCTCGGAAGACTACTCCTCTGATCCGAGGGCTATCGGTGCCGGAGTTCCTTAATGATCTGTTCTTTTCTTCTTTGTCGTATCGCTCTTGGCAGAACGGTCGTGGTCACGTCGAGGCATCGGTGATCTGTTCTATCTGCAACTTATTCCTGCTGCAATGACCTGCTGATACCCGGCATCTTTAAGTATGCAGATGAAAGCACAATTACGGATAGATACATACCCAATGCACGGTTCTAGAGTAGCAACCACGTACCTACCGGAAGACAAAGCATTGGTAGGCCCCCCACAAGGTGGACCGACGATCTGGTCAAGGTCGCGGGAAGCCGCTGGATGCGAGCAGCGCAGGACCGATCGTCATGAAGATCTTAAGGGGAGGCCTATGTCCAGCAGTGGACGTCTTTCGGCTGATATGATGATGATGATGACATACCCAATGCAAAGGCCAGTGCGGCTGAAATACTCTCTTGTCGAGAGAGCTTTTACCCGTTTGGATCTGGCCCTTAAGGCTGGGGTGACACCAATCTGGTCAAATTTAACACGAATAAAACACAAGTGTGTTTTTAAAGCCGAACAGAGTCCCTTCAATCTGATCCAACTTTTCAAAATGTATCCGTAGCGATATCAAACCACCTCGAGTTCCTTGGTATGCACTTATCATCCGATCTGAACTTTGGGCGATTTATTAAATCCTTGGCCAAAACTGCAGCTAAGAAACTTGGCATACTTACCAAGGCTAGGTGACACTTCACTCCGGGACAGCTTCTACACCTAAATCAAGCACAAGTCCGATCGTGTACAGAGTACACTACTGCCACCTTTGGGATGGGTCTGGAAAATACTAACTAGCAAGTCTTAATGCAGTCGATAAGCGCACCAGGAAACTTATTTTAATTCTTAGACCAGAAAAGATATCGGTATAATTTTGCGGTATCCATTTTCTTTTTTTCCACTTTTAAAAAGTTTTATAAGGATGTCAATAATTTATGATTAATTGATTTTTATAATTTATAATAGCAGCCAAACTACGTGTTCAGATGCTGCCCATATTTGATAGATATAATTTGGGGGGACTATTTTCCTTTTTACAGTAGTTAGATAATATAGGCTTACTAGCTGTGCCCGCGGCTTCGCCCGTGTGAAATTCAGACAATGTGCAGTCTCTCCCTCTCTCCCTTTCTCTTCCTCTCCCTCTCCCCCTCCCTCTCCGACTCCCTCTCCCTCTCTGGTATTTCACGTCCACCACGTTGGATTTCAAAATTGTTGTAGTTTTCGTAATCAGGGACCCGATTAACCATACAAACGATACCCGTATTGGTTTTTAGACTTTTTCATCCCATTTCCCACTTTTAGGGGTTTAATTTGGGGTGGAATTTCAATAAAAGTGATGTACGTTCCACAGAATTACAACCTTGATGCCTAAATAATAATTTTAGTGGATTTCAATTTGATAATGAAGGATTTTCAACTCCCTCCCCCTTTTCACCCCTCAGGGTGTTGAATTTCCTAAAACCCTGAAAACTTTGTTTTTAGTCCGTAGTCTAAATACAAATTTGGAAGATCCTAACTTAAAAACTGACAGACTTTCATACAAATTTTCATCCCTAATTTCACCCCCTTAGGGGATGAACTTTGAAAAATTCTAAAACACGTACTTTTTTATTTTTTAACAAAAGCTCAGAAACAAATCTCTATAAATTCTACCATTAAAAATGAAAGACTTATAGACCAACACACGGAAAAAAAATATCCCCTTTTTCACCTTTTAAGGGTGATTTTTAAGAAATGCTAAAACACATGTTGTTTTTAATTTTTCACCAAAAGCTTGAATTCAAAGTTATGTGAATCTAGCTCAAGACACAAAGAACTTTCATACAAACTTTCATCCCTTATTTCACCCCCTTGGAAGATGAATTTTCTAAAATCCTTTCTTAGTGGGTGGTTTTGACGTGCAAAGAACCTGTGTACAAAATTTCAAATCTGTATCTATAGCGGTTACGGCTCGGCGTTAATGAATCAGTCAGTCAGTCAGGACAAGCAATTTTATATATTTAGATAGAAGATAGATAAGGATGTCAAGCCATGATTGCGATCTCAAAGTGGTACCTGGATAAAGTGAGTGAGTTTTTGACATCCTTATAAGCCTATATAACTACTGTGAAAAGGAAAATGGTCTCCCAAAATCATACCAAATATGAGCTGTATCTGAACTCTTGGATTGGCTGATATTTTGGTCAGCTACCACTTTGAGACAGCACTCATGGTTTCATGACTTCCTAATAAACCTATCTAACTGTAGTTACATGGAATGTTAGGACCTCCCAATTATTTCATTTCAGAGGCTCTAGATGACGTAAAGCTGCAGACCCTTGAACACCGTCGCAAAGTGGCTTGCTTGTCTTGCAAATCTGAATTGCATGACCCCCCTACTATCCCCCTCTGCGTGGAACTAGACGAGGGTTGGAGTTCCCCTCCTATGTCGTTGACATTCCACCTATTCGCACAAAACGCTTTGTTTCTTCATTATTAATATGCACAACCCAGGGGTTGTTGGAACCTCCACCCTGCCAATCTCAATAATTAAAATATTCCCTGAACAATGTTATGATGATAATTTCTAAATGCTGCGAGACGATCACCAATCTAAACCAAGATGGCTTGTCGTGACGTGTCCTTTTGCATTGACTCATCATCAGAGCGACGGCTGCTGAAATATTTAGCTGCACTCTATTGCAGTAGCAAGGAGTCTTCACTAAGGCTCACAATGAAAAGCACACGTGTTTAATAAGCTAGATTATGAGCAAATGTGTTGAAAAAATCTTTTTAGCTTTCCATCCAACGTCACCAATCGGCTAAAAGGCATGAATATAGAGTTAAAATTATTTCGCCGATTCCATTGCCATTAGTACGAATGAATAGCAAGTAATTACGGGAGGCCATTAGTCCACGATGCTAATCAATACAAACGGGACCAGTTACAAACTATTCTGAGTTACTAACTTTACATAGTTTATTTTGAGAAGCGTCTTGTACTGAAGGCCTGAATCAGTCTTTCAGCTTTTCTGCGAGTTAGATAAATATACAAACTGTCAAGACACGTGTATGGATCGATATCTGACATCGCATAAAATTGTCGACGTAAACATTTAAAATATTGGCTTCAAGAAATGCATTTATTTCTGTGGGCTATGAGGAAGGAAGGCGCTGGCGAAAACGGGTCACTCGTAACTGAAATTATACTAGGAAAGAAAAGCTGAGGAATGCCATGCATTGCACGCAGACAGCTGAAGATTTTACACTAAAAGTAAAATTTTGCCACAAGTCGCGTTTCAGTTTGCAACGACAAACGAGACCAACATTTGCTGTTTTCAGCAGGTATATAGAAGTTTGTGAAATAATACACCGTGATTTTTCATTGGTTTTGCTCCCAAAGCCAAGCGATAACATTTTATATGGGAAGAATTTTTTTTTCGAGTATAAGGTTTCTTCCTTCGTAAAAATTGCTCGGTTTTTTGAGTAGAATCACTGGTCCTCGGGAGCAAAACCAATGAAAATTCACATTGTGTAATATATGGCGCCAAATTTTGAATACTCAACTTGGATTTCGAAAATGAGTAGTTATTTAACTCGAAAGTCATAAACTCTAACTGTTGTAGTACCTACTTTAGAACCGCCGGCTTAACTCGGACCGGCTTTTTTCGGACTATTTTAATACATTAACAAAACTGAAAAAAAATGAAAGAGGAGTGTTTGGCATGGTATGGATATTATAATGACATAATGAATGATTAGTATGTTTGTGGATGGAAAGGAATCGCGAAAATAGCTGAACAAAAGATGGATGACCTGGCCTGTGTGAAAGACGATATGAGAAACACAAATAAATTAAAATAAGGGCATGCCAATGACGACTATTATACAAAAATAAAATGCTTAGGATTCATTTAAGTATTTCATTCCAAGTAGTTAGCAAAACATCAAGGGATTATCAATTCTTAGAAACAAGGTCGGCTGAGACAATCGCCTTCGATTAAAGTGATCGCAGCGTAATTGATGAATGAATAATAGCTAAAGTAAAATTGAGACTATTTTAATGTATCTATACACTAATAGTACCTAGGTGTACTGAAGTAGCTCGCAACTTATTATTGGCAGCAACATTTTTACAAAACTTCTCAAGCAAGGATAATGTCTAAACTAAAAGCATCACGTGCCTGCTCCCCAGCTCCAAAAATTATTTCCTAACGACAACATTATTTCGACGACGTTATTTCGTTATACCAGGGTGGATAGTGTGCCAAAATGAATAGCTCTTTGCAGGACAAAGAAAGCCTTCTTTTCGGAAAAGTCTGGGATTCGTTCGGGGTCTCAACAGATTTTGAAGCTACGTAGAAAAGTGCTTTAATGGTAGTTTTATTTTCAGAATCATTCTCACTACATACTCGTATTTATTGACCGCCGTAGTAATAAACAAGTGTAACAACTCTACAATTTCAAGCCAAATGTTCAAAAATTCACGTTGAACTATTTACACACTTTTCTTATATTCTGTGTTGATACTTATAGTAGAAGTCAACATCCGCAAACAGAAGAAAAAAATCAGACAACAATAACCTATTTCGAATTTATTTATACAAAATCCGGTTGTAAAAATGTTCCGGAGTCCAAAAATGTAAAATATGATTCGCCATTGTGAAGGATCTTAGTATTCCATCGATATTGTCGTTCGACGGTATAAATCGAGAAGTGCATCTGATAAAACCCTAATAGCGTGCATTGACAGAATTTTAAAATAAAACGAATAAGCTTGGACGGAGAAGGTATAGGTACACCTAAAATACTACCTACTGAGGAATAATCAAATTTTGATTCCCAGAGCTGCGACGGATATGTAAATTGGAACAATACCTTAAAAATTACGTGATCACTTTCTTAATAAATTTGTACAAGTGCGACCGAAGAAGCTCGAAAACACTGAGAAAACAAATGTTCCTTAAAATAAGACCAATCTAGCTAGACATATCTATTTAGATTTTAGATTCATTCAGTAATTTTATTTCGGCGTACACCTAAATAGGGTCCTTCCTAATCAACTTCGTTCCTTTTAGTATGTTGCTTGGGCCATGAAACTGAATACCTTTACTTTCACCTCCTATATAAAAAGCGCTATCAGCCAGTCTATCAGCTGATGCAGATTCTATGAAAATAATTTTTCGTTTTTCGTTTTCGTTTTTCGTTAATCCTTGGGAAAATGGTTCAATTCTGTGGTCCGAGTAACATATTCGAAGGAACTCAGTTAATAAGAAAGCACCCTGTATAGGTATATCTTTGCCTCACATACAATGTTGAAGAGGTTCTTTTTTTCATTTATTTACTCCTAGCTGTTGTCCGCGACTTTATTCGCCTTAAAAGCTCTTTCAGTGGGAAAAAGACTTGCTGTCACGCGGTTCAAATGAATATTTCGTTAGGTGTAGATGTGGTAGAGGAGCCGACAAGAATTTTTCAAGTGATAATCAGGGCGACAAAGAGACGTCTCAGTAGATGGGGCTTTATGAGAGGATCACAACAAACTATGTAAGAAGTTCCAGACCGGGGCCCGGTGTTCAGGATACCATTGTTTGGAAATGAAAAGTATTTTATTACGTGATATTCTAGGCGAACGAAAGTGATTGCTTGTAATAGAGAAGCTTATACTGATAAGAAATACACAAAAACCAGACTAAAATCTGAAGACGTTTGGCAAACCAGACCATTAAATTGTTTTCTATTGACGACTTTCTATTGACGATTAAAATTTAACGTGACAATCAAGGCGAAAAAGAGATGTCTCAAAAGAAGCTGCTTCATGAGAAGATCACGAAAAACTATGTAAAAAGTTCCAGATTGGAGCCCACAAATATTGGAATAAATATTGGAATAAAACACATTCTTGAAGGAAAAAAATGCACTTCTAAAGTACTTCACAGTCAGTTTTACCTGTTATTGTTCACATTCTAAGTTTGTACAATCAAGAGCAGGTCAAGCTTGATACTATTTGGACTATATACTATGTGTCAAGCTCGACGCGCTCTTGAATGTACGTACGTTTGCTTTCTCTCCCAAATGACAATGCACCTAAAATGCGATGACCTGCGAGCAATAAATGTATATGTAAGTGCTATAGGTATGTCATGCTTTGAGAGTCTGCATAAAGAGAGAGAACTATAAAGAAGGCTGGCTATACCTATGCCGTTCCACTCGCATCAGAAAGAAGGAAAATTACTGATTTACTCCTGGAAAACTGAGACAAGAGCTTGTGTCATGCTTCGCCAAAGTCTAAAACGTGGTGCATTTCTTTGTATAATAGCGTTTTAAATTACTCTTATCGCCATCTGTAATTTTATATCTAAATATACCCGCAATGTGTACCAGTAATAGCGATCCCAATAAAAGTTTATAGGTTGTTTCAGTATAAGAGAGCTCAACCTAGTACTCAGCTTCCAGATGATGAACGCTAGTACTCATAACGCTAGTAAGTTATTCTGTGATGATAAATAATGGTGAAACATATCCTATCCTTTAATTGAGACCTTCAGTAACATAAATGTGAAAACCGTACGTAAATCAAAGTAGCCGTTTTGTGTTATACGGTAACAACAGATAAAATTATTAAATTGCGGTTTTTATCGATAAAAAAGTTAAGGTTTATTTCATCGTTTCGCAAAATATTTAATGTACAGACACCGACCCGTCTTAGTCATATTACAGGTATAGATTTTTGTGACGATTAAAGTGAGCATTCATTTAAAAGTCTTATGAACATGGCAAACTATTCTAGGTACAAGCTGCAAAAAAAAACAATACAGCGAGCCCTTTCTGTTTTATTTTAAATAGAAGTGCATAAAGCTTCAGACGGGTGACGCTAACGACGTCGTTGAAAAATTATTTTGTCAGTTGCAACATCGAATACATAAAAACGAATGGGGCCGTATTTTCTGGGAAACCACTATCAACCCATAAAACTTATACAGTAGCTGTCTTAATATTAAAATAACCAGAAGGTTACTGAGCCTGCCAAAGAAAATAGCGAAGATTTCTACTCAGATGTATGAAGCTTTATCATGTCTTTCCGGATTTTCGATTAATTTTTGTGTTAAGCGAGCAATATTTTTTTTAACTGATGGGGTGCTAGTGGACAGCAGGTAGCCCCTTAATTTTGAGAATAATGAAACTGAATAACTTTACTTATTATTGAACTATCTTACACAGCCGTAAGTTTTACGTGTATATATACATCTATGTAGGTATGCAGAAAAAAATCGGCCTTTCAATACAAACTGTCCAATAAAATTTGCAATTTTGTATGGAGAGGCCTTTTTTTACGTTACCAGAAAGTTTTAATCGCTGAAAGTTGTTGAGTTACGTTGATTCATCATACACTTTTAGTGTTCGGAAGGCTGACACCCGCTGTATACCGAATGTAATCGTTAAGTGTGCGCAGGCGATTATTTCGTAACTATTACAGACAGCAAAAACTTTAAACTGATATCGATATTGAGTAAAATGACAACAATAACTTTTTTTAAACCGGCCAAGTGCGAGTCGGACTCGCGCACTGAGGGTTCCGTACAAACCTGTAGGTATATAAGTAAAAGTTATAGTATTTTTATTGCTAAATTTTTTTATTATGTGATCTAGGTAGGTAACTAAAAATTCAGACTTTTTTAGGGTTCCGTACCTCAAAAGAAAAAAACGGAACCCTTATAGGATCACTTTGTTGTCCGTCTGTCTGTCTGTCAAGACCCTTTATCTCACGAACGGGTAAAGGTATCAGGTTGAAATTAATACCATATGTTAGGGTCTATGAACCACACAAGATCTGAAAATTCAAATATTTTACAACGACGCAATCAAAAGATATGGCTTTTTATGTCCTCATCTCCATACATTTATGCAAAAATGAAAACCTACAGGGTACTTCCCGTTGACCTAAAATTATGAAATTTGGCAAGAAGCTAGGTCTCACAGTACAAATAAAGGGAAAAGTCTGAAATCATTAAATATTACAACTTTACTCACAACTAATGGTAACCAATTGTGGTGAGCTCCCGTTTCAAGAACATTCATATAATTTTTGTTTTAGTTCTATTTTAAAAACGATAACACTTACAAACTTGAAAATTGGTATGTTTATAGTTCATAAGCTATAAAATAATAACAAATAATAAAATTTGGTCAAGCGCGTGTCAGACTCAAAAAATCTAGCACATAAACTTACTGAAATTTCAACTAATACAATTATGATTATGTGGTGGTACGGAACCCTCAGTGCGCGAGTCCGACTCGCACTTGGCCGGTTTACATGTGTACGCAGACACATGTCTGCGCCTTGTTTGGTACAGCAGCACTGCACTTACTTTCGCGCAAAATGCGAGAGTCATCATTCGACAGTGTCCCCACCGGGAATCGAACCCAGAACTTCCGGATCCAGAGCCGAATGCTCTAACTACTAGATTATAAAGGGTTGCGGATAGTAAAGAGTAAATAAGAACCAAGTGCAAACTTAAGTTTGTAAATCCAATTTCCATACAAATAATATGGAAATACAAATTTACCTATACTAGATTTATGTAAAAATTTTTCAATGAAATATGCAGTCAGGTACATAACTAATTTAGAATTCCAATTTGAAGCATTAAAATAAGCTCATTGAAACCGATTTTAAGTAAATCACATTTTTAAATTTTAGTAGTAAGGTAACACACCTTATATGAACTTCCACAGACCAATGGATACTGCCGAAAGATACCTTGCATGGAGAGTCTTAGTCATGCAAAATTTCATCAAGATCGTTTGAGCCGTTTTTGAGCAAATCGCAATTTTTCATTTCCATTGTATGACACCCTACCCTTTAAAAGAGAGCCATGCATAACGCTCTTCAGTACCCTTAAAACAAAACTTGTTATGAGATCTGTGTAACTAAATGGTGAAACTTGGCAAGTTTTGAATACATTCAGGCGGTCAGTGCATAACCATCAGGTAAAACTTACCAAGTTACGCCATTTAGGTAAAAGTCTTAAAAATCACTCGATAAAGTTCAAAAAGAATTACAAGGATCAATTTCTAAATATCACTCATTGGGTGATAAAATAATATCATCCAAAAATCTAAATAACGTTTTTAGGGTTCCGTAATCAAAAAGAAGTAAAGCAGCCAGCGATAAAATGTAATGACTGGAAGTTACTCCTTCGACAAGAGCCAAGCTCTTAAATTGAAAAAGAAATCAAAAAGAAACCCTTATGGTTTCGTCATGTCCGTCTGTCTGTCTATCTGTCTGTCTGCGGCTTAGCTCAGTGATCATTAGTACTAGAAAGCTGTAATTTGGTATGGATATACATATTAGTCACGCCGACATAGTGGTAAAATAAAATCTTGAATAAAATATATTTTTACCGTAAAGAGGGGATGATTATTTTTTACTCGTCGACCCCTTGATGTAGGATGTCATCGTGTCGTGGAGGTCTTTTAAAAATATTGTGAGTTTGCAAAGACCGCTTTTTGATTTAGGTATCCACTAGCTAAATATTTAACTTAAAACGCAATTTTTTGTCATCGGAAATTATATAAAAATCAAAGTAGTTGTATATATTATGAAATTTAAAGGAAAACTGTCACAACCTGTATGGAAGGCCTTACTAGTTAAGAAGTAATAGTCGAAAAACTGAAAATAATAGAAATATCAGTAGCAAACAGGTGCTGGACCTCACTGGTCGTTAGAAGAGAAAAAAAGTTGATGAAAGAATCAAAACCTGCTTAACAATAGTAATTCCTAAAGCAACTTAACTACGGAACCCTACTTTGCCCGTGGCCCGACACTATTTTCTAGACTGAATGTTTGAGTATTAATTAGCTTAGCATGTAATATGATTTACCTTTTAACAGATAGGGCTAATTTCTTATCTCAAAAGACATATTAAATAGTACATATTCAACAATTGGGTCCCTGCTGAACACACATCACGAGTTGGTATTATTTCGGCCCCCCAAACACATTAAAATCGTTATTCAATTGAACGTCTCTTCTTGTAGACCAATGATAGCAATTTGAATGTGCATTGTTATCGACTCTACCAAAAATAATAATAACTAACTACTGGTGTATCCTACGACTGGCTGACTGACTTCACATTTATTTCCCGTGACAAAAAGCATAATGCCTGTGATAATGCTAAGCGAATGTCAGCAGTACTGGGTGCGTACTCCGAAGTTTTATCGGAGCTCCGATATTATCGGATTGACAACAACAATTACGTTCGGAAATTTACTTTGTATGGCAATTTCCTTGTCAAAGGCCGAACCATAGACTAATTATCGGCGCGATATTATCGTAGTTTCACTTCGGAGTACGGCAGCTGTAATGAGTTAAACAGAGTTTACCTTCTTCAAATTATAATATATGTGGGTATTTCAAGATTCTTTTATAAAAAATGTCATCCTTGAAAATGTCAGTCTGTGGCCGAGCATTAAAGGTTATCGTGTAACTGCGTGTTTAATTTTGCAAATATCCCAAAAACAGGATATTTTTGGCGACGATAGTAACCCACGGGATCATAAAAAGTGTAATCGTAATAAAAAACAGTGTGGTGCGAAATATGGGCGATGAACAAACAGTGCACGGTGGAATATTCGGCGGCAGTCTCACTTTCGACCACCGCGTGCAGGAATGGAGCATTTTTAAAAGCCGTTTCTCACAGTTTTGTACGGCAAATAATATCAGCGAAAGCACTGATAAGGCTGGAGTGAGGCGACGAGCGTTGTTGTTAACTGCACTTGTGGAAGATACCTACCGCGTAGCGAGAGATTTAGCTTTTCCCAAAGAGGTCGAAGAAGTGGAATATGTGAAGTTGATCGATTTTAATCATTTTAAGTCAAAAAGAAGCTCTTTTGGAGAACGATTAAAGTTCAATATGGCACAACAGCGACCGGGAGAAGATTTGACGGAGTGGGCAGCGCGAGTGAGAAGCTTAGCGCAGTATTGTGGTTTTAAAACGGAACTCGAAACCGCGTTGAGAGATCGATTTGTCCTTGGAATGGAACCATCTAAGGAAAAAGAGAAGTTATTTGCAGAAAACGTCGACACATTAACCTTCAGCAAGGCTTTAGAGATAGCGCAAAGTGTGCGGTGTGCCCGAATTGCGCTGCAGTCGGCGCAAGCGCAGCAGGAGTACAGCGGTAGCGGCGGCGGAGCGGGATCCGCGCAACCGGTGTTTGCATTACGAGCAGCGGCGTCGGCCCGGCCCGGTGGCAGCGGGGGAGCCGTACCACCGAGAAATTCCGCGAGTGCGAATCGTTGTGAAGTCTGCGGTTATAAAAATCATACAAAAGAAAAGTGCCGTTTTGCTGATTATACGTGTAGGAAGTGTAATAAAAAGGGACATTTAATGAGGATGTGTAAATCGGCTGTGAAAAGTAATTATTTTTTTGCCGTGGATGATGACAACATTACTGAAGGTAATTTTGATTTATTCAATATTAAATGTGTTGATGGCAAGCCGATGCGACAGATGGTTTCTATGGAAGGAATAAATATTTTATGCGAAATAGATAGTGGCAGTGCAGTTTCTGTTTTGCCCGTAAGTACCTATCAATCATGTTTTTCAACAAAGTTTGGTTTAAAGCCGTGTGATATCGTATTAAATTGCTATAATGGTAGTAAGATTACACCTATAGGTTATTTGTTGTTGTCAGTAACATATGATAAACGCACTAAACCTATACAATTATTTGTGATTGACACACATCATAATCAACCGGCTTTATTAGGGCGAGACTTTATAAGTAACTTTGGTTTGCAACTATGCGCGGTGGATTTTAACAACTTGGCTACAAGCGGGGTGGGTGATTACTTAAGGCAAAAGTATTCAGATTTGTTTACAAACGAACTCGGGAAATTTAATAAGTACAAAGTAACTTTACAAATAAAACCAGATGCGCAATTAAGGTTTTTTAAACATCGACCAGTTCCTTTAGCGTTAAAAAGTAAAGTGGAAAATGAATTGAAGCGTTTGCAGGATTTAGGTATTTTAGAGAGAGTAGATCATTCCGAGGTAGCCACCCCCATAGTACCAGTTTTGCGTCCTGATGGTGATATTAGGATATGTGGCGATTATTCTGTAACCTTGAATAAAATTTTATGTACAGATAACTATCCTTTACCGCGAATTGAAGATTTGTTCGCAAAATTACACGGAGGTGAGGAATTTTCTAAACTGGACCTGTCGCGGGCTTACAACCAATTGGAATTGGATGATACAAAGAAACTAACATGTATTAACACGCACAAGGGCTTATTCCAGTATAACCGATTGGTATTTGGGTTAGCAAATGCACCGTTTATTTTTCAGCGAACGTTAGAACAATTGTTAGCAGGAATAGAGGGAACGTGTATATTTTTAGATGATATTTTGATAACAGGTTCAAGCAAAGAAGAACACATTAAAAGGTTGGAGATGGTTTTGTCAAGGTTACAGGAAGCAGGGTTAAGATTAAAGCCAGAAAAGTGTGAATTGTTCAAAGAATCTGTAGAATATCTGGGTTTCAGGATCGATAAGTACGGTTTACATAAATCGGAGAAAAAAGTGGAAGCTATTTTAAAGAGTGAACCACCTAAGAATGTAAGCGAGTTAAAATCATTTTTGGGAATGATTAACTATTATAGATGTTTTGTACCGAACACATCAAGTGTTTTAAATCCTTTGCATTTATTGTTAAAAAAGGGTGAAAAATGGTTCTGGGGAGAGGATCAACAAAACGCATTTAGGAAAATCAAAGAAGAGATGGCATCAGAGCGCGTTCTGGCGCACTACGACCCCGAGCTGCCGACCGTGGTGACGGCGGATGCGGGGCCCTCGGGACTCGCCGGGGTGCTCGCCCAGCGGCAAGCTGACGGGAACGAACGGGTCGTGGCTTACGCTTCGCGATCGCTGTCTAAAGCTGAGCGTAATTATGCACAAATTCAGAAAGAAGCTGCTGCCATTGTCTTTGCGGTAAAAAAGTTTAATCACTACTTGTACGGCCGCACGGTCCCATTTACGTTACGTACGGACCATAAACCCCTTTTGGCTATATTCGGTAGCAAGAGAGGAGTACCTGAAATGGCAGCTAATAGGTTGCAAAGGTACGCCTTATTTTTAACAGCTTACAATTTTAATATTGAATATGTTAAGAGCGAATTAAATGTCGCAGATTTTTTATCAAGAACGACGATTTTAAATGAGAATGCAGAGGATTTAAACGGTGTAAACGAAGATAGGTCTATGTACATAAATTTTGTTACAAACACGATTTTGAATCCAATAACGGTTAATGATATTAAAGAAGAGACGAAGCAAGATCACATCTTAAAAAAAGTCGTAGAATTTTTGATCAACGGTTGGCCAAAGAAAATTACAGATAAAGATTTAAAAGCATATTTCGATTGTAAAAACGAATTATCATTAGAAAACGGGTGCGTATTACGTGGCCATAGAGTAGTAGTGCCAGCCACATTTAGAGAAAGGTTGTTAGATGAATTACATAAATCACATTTTGGCGTTGTCAAAACAAAAACAGAAGCTAGAGCACGAATGTGGTGGCCAAATATCGACAAACATATCGAACAAAAGATAGGTTCATGCAGTGTGTGTAATACGCTACGCTGTGCCCCGCCGCGCGCGCCGCTAGCCTCATGGCCCTACCCGGCGCGCCCGTGGGAGCGGGTTCATCTCGATATGTTGTCGCTAGAGGGAAAACAGTTTTTAGTTGCCATTGACGCACATTCTAAGTGGTTGGAATGTTTCCTTATGACAAGCACTGACAGCGAATCAATTATATCAAAACTTTGCGAAATGTTTAGTAGATTTGGTTTAGTGCGCACAATTGTTACTGATAACGCTTCAAATTTTACCTCAAACCAATTTAAAGATTTTTGCGGCAGTAACGGTATCCAACATTTGACGATAGCAGCATACCACCCTCAATCTAACGGGCAAGCAGAGAATAGTGTAAAGACAGTGAAGAAGGCGTTAAAAATCATTATGCAGGAAAATAAAGTACCTAAAATAATTCAAAGCAAACTAAATAAATTTCTGTTTGATTACAGAAATAGTGTACATTGTACCACCGGCTTTTCGCCAGCTCAGTTATTGTTTGGTCGCACTTTGCGTTGTAGACTCGATCTGTTGCGCGGCGAGAGCCAAAATATCGAAAAGCAAACGGAAATGTTGCCATCAACCCCGGCTAAAGAAAATGTTCGTGAAAAACAGATCTCACAGCATAAGCAGTACGGAGGACATCGCAGAACTGATTTTAAAAAAGAAGATAAAGTTTTAGTAAAACATTATTACAAAAACGGTACGAAACATACTTGGAAAGTTGGAAAGATAAAAGGAAAAATCGGTTCTAGGATGTACACCGTATACATACCAGAACTACGTAGTAATTTAATAAAACATGTAGACCAACTAGTCGCTTATAGAGGAGACGATACTTCATACGATTACTGGGACTTCGACACAAAGGAAATTACAAGCGAGAACGTACAAAACACAGACACGGACGTTCAAGAGAATAGTCAGCAGCACAATGCGGTTGATCAGTCACACGAGAAGGGAAAAGAAGCAGAGAATGTGCGTGAAAGTGATTTGTCGTTTGAGACACCGGACAAAGAACCACCAACAGAGAAAAGAATAGAAGATAGCGACTGGACAGCGTTGTTTACTGAGCCTTTACCGGACCCGACTAAGGATCTAGGGTTGGAGGGAGATGAGGTTCCCATGGGAATCGTTTCTAACCAGCCGACTGCTTACGTTGACGCTTCTGCAGATCGTGGAGGACTGGCTCAACTTGCCGATTTAGGCAGCGCGGATGAGTCTCCAGCTAGTACAAATCAAAGACCAGTACGGAAGACTAGAAATAAGAACGTTAATTATAAATTTTAGTTGTTAGTTTTAAAATAGTGGTGGAGGGATATAATATATGTGGGTATTTCAAGATTCTTTTATAAAAAATGTCATCCTTGAAAATGTCAGTCTGTGGCCGAGCATTAAAGGTTATCGTGTAACTGCGTGTTTAATTTTGCAAATATCCCAAAAACAGGATACAAATATACAGTCAAAATAGTACATTAATTACTCAGGGGGACCACAAAACAAAATTACCCGTAGTACAGTCAAGAGCATATCAAGCTTGACACATTGGACTTTACAGTATTTTTAGGGTCCCATAGTAAACAAGAAATTATAAAATATTTTCATTTATTTTTAGGAAACCAATGTCTACAATGTAAAGATTTACTTTAATTTTGAAATCAACTCAAGAAGCCCTTTCACATGATAGGTCTCTGAAAAATTCCATACAAAAATGTGTTGACGTCATAATTCTCTCATAAATAAATCGCTTTTCCAATGTTGCCACTCATTTTGCTATTATAAGACTAGGAAACAAGTGTAAGAAGTAACACCACTCTATAATATTTAACGCCGAATATTCCCGGTATTCTAAACGACGCAAATAAAAGTCACTATAAAAGATCAAATCAAGTGACAAAAACCGGCCAAGTGCGTGTCGGGCCAATAGTGCGTGGCGTGTAGGAATTAATATTGCCAAGCAGGTTTCGATTTTTTCACAGCTTATTCCGTCCTAACGATCAGTGAAGCCAAGCGCCTAATTGCTATTTATATTTCTATCATTTTCAGTTTTTCGACTGAGAAGCCTACTTAGCTATGATAGTTTTCCTATTAATTTCATCATATATGCCACTGCCATGATTTTTTCTACTTTAGGTATAAGGGTACCCCAAAAACTCAGTTTATTTTTCAAGATTTTATTATACCACTGTCGGAATGTGGATGTAATGTATGTATATCAATACCAAATTACAGCTTTCAAGTACTAAGGGTCACTGACATGATGAAACTATAAGGGTTCCGTGTTGACTACGGAACCCTAAAAACGTAGTTGACAAACGCCAAGGAAAACTTCCTATTTTTGACGTACTTCAAAAAAAGGAGATTATCAATTCGATCCATATTATTATGTATGTAATATTGTTAAAAATACATAATTTTTGAGTAGGTATGTCAAAACTCCGTCTTGTGTCCTGTCAGGTGTAATATTTTGTACAAAATAAGTTAAAATTACTTTATTTACGGCATAATACCAGTCATTCTACATGTGCGACCAGTGGGTCAACTAAATGCAGAAATCCTAAATTGCCCTGCGTGACCAGTATATCGATGGACTCAGGATGCTGTTGGGGCTGCCCCGATGTTCGCAGAGGCCAGTACTGCGGATTTTTACGTCGTCATTGTACGCCAGAAAGTAGCATCTGAATTCCCTAATGAGTCGGATTCATGGCAGCACCAACAGCTTGATGAATGTTTTGGGGGATAGGGTGGACAGTCCCGTTTTTCAAAAACTAGGTGGCTGTCCACCTATCTTTTAACAATGTAGACCTAAATGTATTACTGTGGTATTACCGAACTAACATAGATTATGAGTTCTTGTTACTAACAAAATATTTGCAAAATATGCAATATACTCGTATGAGCTTTTAAACAAATGTACCAAATTTCATAAGTGTTTGTATGCTGCAGGTATAGTTGTCCAAGCATATAGAAGTAAAAGTCAGATTGCAAAATTATTTTTGAGTTGAACCACGTTGAACTAGGTACTCGTATTGCAGTACTTATCTAGTCCCTGGCTGGGACAGTTCGCTGCCAGAGACGTTCGCTGGTCCCTGGCAGCGAACTGTCCCTGGGTACCTCTAAGGGTACAGTCAAAATTGGGATCAAACTCTCTGATTTCTTGTATTACTTAGGTTCCTTAATCATTTTTAGAAAGCTGCAAAATACCTTTACAAACAAATTTAGTTTTGCGGTCCTAAAAATTAACGCGAGTCCGAATCGCATTTAACCGGGGTTTTTTTTATACCAACGTATAGCACGTGTCAGTACTACTTACCTACTCGTACATACATACCAATAAGCAATTACAATTAGATTCCTTTTTTACTGCCTCGTACCTAGTCTACCCTTTTGTTCTTCATCCTTTGATTCGGTCAGCGGCTTCTGAAATATGTGTGATGCGTTCTCTTTGAAGTCTTACACGTAGATATTTACAAACTTTTTTTGTAACTAGCCAACCCAACGTTAACCAACATTTTCTTTGTGAATAAACCTTTGAAATGAACGTACTCCACAATACTGAATGAATAAATGACGTTTATTTGCAAGATTAGACATTGTTCTGCTGAACCTTTTGAGTAGTTTTGCATTGTTACCAAATGGTCAGGACCTCTTACTGACATAATTATAGGAAAGTTGTTCAGTTTTTATGATTTGGTTATATTTCGATGTTACGAAACCTGTACTGACCTAAATTACGGAGTATTGCTCTGTTTTATGGTCTAAATAATACGAGTATACACAACACCCGGTCAATCGATAAAACCATAGTATTTTAGGACCGAAAAACTAAGTTTCTTTGTGAAGGTTTTTTGGAGATTTCTAAAAAACTGAGCTCCTTATATTTTTCGTTTAATATTTGCCTAAACCTCTCTGGACTACAATTATTTCATAATTACTCGTATCATTAAGTAAACTTAACTTGAAAACTAAGAGAACTGATACTAAAAACTTGGTTTTGAATATACACTCGGGGAAGAAAAATGTTCGCAACCTTGAGATTGGTTTTCGCTTGCACCAGTGCCAGAATTAATCATACCAATATCTAAGTACAAGAAACAGTACTGCCAATATTGAAATAAATGTAACGTTTGGTGCAAAATAAGGTATTGTCTGTTTTACCCACTATAGAGTTTTATATTTGATAGTTTTTATTGGAACATAAAACTCTAAAGAGATTTTACAGATTTCATCCCGTTAATGTGACAAATAACTCAATAATGAAGTGACAGACACTTCTAAGAACGTAACCAAAGAGATGAAGTCAAACCAACACGAAGCTTTTAATTTATCAAAATTTTGATATGGTATATAATCTTCTTGGACAAGGTCTGAATTAACTTGAACTTTATTTTCGAACAGTAAAGTATACTTTTGTATGCAATAGTGGAATCTTTATCACAGTTTCAAAAGGTAATATGTGCTCGAATCAATTTGAAAATTAGCAAACATTTTTCTTCCCCGTGTGTACATGAAAACCCTTTTATATAACACCCCACTGTACCTGGCAATCTAAAATTTTCCCCCATCATGTTTATTTTTTTTATTCTTTTGCAACAGACAGACAGACGATTTTGCGCCATAAGGTTTCCGTTTTTACCGTTTTGTTTTGGAACCCTAAACAATTGAACTAATTATAAGGCTATGGTTATTTTTGTAGAAAAAAGGGTGATTTAAAATAATTTGATACCTTAAACACACATTAGGCTAACAAAGTACATTAAAAAAAACCGGTCAAGTGCGAGTCGAACCCGCGCCTTAAGGGTTCCGTACCTATCTACCATATGATATATTAAAAGCTTTTGCTCTTTGATTTTAAAAACTCCGCGACCATCCAACTTGACCCCTCTTTTATAGAAAAGTTCTTGAAACGGGAGCTCACCTTAATTGGTTACTATTAGTTTGAGAATATTTAATGATTTTAGACTTTTCCCTTTATTTTTACATTGAGACCTAGCTTCTTGCCAAATTTCATAATTTTAGGTCAACGGGAAGTACCCTGTAGGTTTTGCTTTTTTGCATAAATGTATGGAGATGAGGACATAAGCCATCTCTTTTGATTGCGTCATTGTAAAAAATTTAAATTTTCAAATCTTGTGTGGTTTATGGACCTTAATATTCGTTATCAATTTCAACCTGATACATCTTCTCGTTCGTGAGAAAAAGGGTCTTGACAGACAGACAGACAGACGGACAACAAAGTGATCCTATAAGGGTTCCGTTTTGTTTATTTTGAGGTACGGAACCCTAAAAATTTACATTGCCACTTAAACTAGCACTTAGGGCTCCCGCACACGACCGAGAATCGGTGACCGATTTTTTGTCGGCATCCCGCTCTGACGTGTTATCACCTGAATCTTCCCTCCTTGTCTTGGCCGATAATCGCCCACCGATTCTCGGTCGTGTGCGGGAGCCCTTAATTGGAAAATTTTGGGATCTTGGTACTAAAATCGAAAAAAAATCTCTAAAAAAGTTATCAGACTTTGCTTAGGACAAATATGGCTCACACAACACCCCCTTGAGGCATTCCATCCAGCTTCCGAACACCCTGTATGTAGCAGTTAAGTAGATAATCAATGTCACTTATGTACCGGTGGTACGGTGCAGATAAATATCACATTCCTGTAAATCATTTTAGTAGTACATTCAATCCAACATATTATACGCCTTTGTTAATGTATGTCTGTAAATTATCGCGTACATTAATTGAAATGTTAGGCATTCGTTTCGTGGGCGCATGCGCAAGCATTAATGCACACAGGGTGACCTATTGTAACACCACAACTCTGAATCACTTTCCAAAATAAACAAGGATAGAAAAACAAGTTTCTTTTCTTATACAAACCGTATGCGCATTTGTATGCGATGCGACTACCAACGTTTTTCTCGTATTAGAGATAGTACCTGGGCGACCGAGCTTTGCTCTGTAAGCAAAGCCCACTAACAGATGGCGCTATTAGGTTAATGAAACGCGCTATTTTCAATAAATGCTCAAAAAAGTGAGAAAACAAATTTTCCCAGACACGAGACCTAGCTAGTTCAATTTTTCACCCTAGAACCCATACAAACAAGGATTTGATAAGATATTTCAGGCGGGGAGGGAAATTACGTTTTGTGGTGGTTTATATATTTTTTTTCATACCCGCCTGCAATATCTCACAAAATTCAAGTTAACGAAATCCTATCCTAGCTGGTTTTCCTCTTTTTTGTTTTATTTTAATATCATAATTTTTGTTACGTCCAATTAATTTTTCTTAAACATTGGTTAAACATACAAGTTGTATATACATACTTGTAAAAACCCTTTATTTTGACAATTCCCTTCATTTCATAAGTTTAGGAGAAAAGAAAACCTCAAGATGCTGCATTTGGCCCAGTAAACCCTCCTTTTTGTAGTTTTAAGCTTTTAATATAATCCAGTGTCATTTGCATTATTGAGACGAATTTAAGGATTTATAATTCAATTAATGAAGAAACGAACATATATTTACCATAGTTGCAAGTCAAACATATTTTATAACCCTCCTTTTCGGCTCCGCCGAAGTCGGGTAAAAATAATATTTTATAAGGAGTATAATAGTATACATTTATATTACCTAGTATAATAGTGATAAAACTATCCCACTATAAGTATATAATACTTTGACTTTCATTTTACATCATCATCATCAACATATCAGCCAAAAGATGTCCACTGCTGGACATAGGCCTCCCCTAAAGATCTCCATGACGACCGGTCCTGCGCTGCTCGCATCCAGCGGCTTCCTGCGACCTTGACCAGATCGTCGGTCCACCTTGTGGGGGGCCTGCCAACGCTTCGTCTTCCGGTACGTGGTCGCCACTCTAGAACCCTTACGCCCCATCGGCCATCGGTTCTTCTTGCGATGTGCCCTGCCCACTGCCACTTTAGCGATTCTCAGTGCTATGTCAGTTACTTTAGTTCTTCTGCGGATCTCCTCATTTCTGATTCGATCGCGCAGAGAGACTCTGAGCATACTTTGGGTGACTTTGAGCTTCTTGATAAGGCCCATCGTGAGCGGCCACGTCTTGGTGCCATATGTCATCACTGGCAACACACATTTTACATAAGATCAGTGATTTTCACAACATATGACCACCCATAATGACTAAACAAAAATATTCTGTGTTTTATTAGAATTACAATATCAGCCTGTGGTTAAGGACTGACATAGGCACCTACACAATAATGTACTTACGATTGGCATAATCTAGTGAGGATGTAAAGATTATAAAGTCCTGTTTTAATTATTGGTATCACCATGTGCGAGCCGCAAGGGCTTAAACTCCGCTTGAATCTAAATTATAATGCAAGCTGGTCAAATACAGACAGGGTGTTTATTAACTTGCGTGCAAAAAGCTCTTGTAAGTATACAACGGTCTTCTCTAAAAGACAAAATCTTCTAAAAACCTTAAAAATTAAAGTATTGCCTTAACAATCAGCAGCAAATAAAAATAGATTTAATAAATGTCTTTCCGAGAAAAGGTTTGGAAACCCTAAGATTAGCCTTCCGGTGAGCGTCGCGTCGCGAGCGCGCATGAACCAACCGGCCATTGCAAATATCTTTAAAAATCATTTTCATGTATTTTCGCCGCTTAACTGCTTCTCTCAGATGTCCGACGCTGACGCCTACGCACAAGAAATAACGGTCAGGTTTTCTGCCAAAGAAGTTGACTCTGTTATCAAGAATATAGTGAAAATCAAATACCCTGGCCATGATGGCCTTAGCGTCGAGTATCTGAGGTATGCGGGTGTGCACCTGCGAAGGATACTAGCAATGTTATTCAACCTCTATATCAGTCACTCATACTTACCCACACGCTCTCCTTTATAAATCTGTGTACTTACCATACGTTCTCACGTTTACTACAGTGGTTCAAAAAGTGAAGAATAAGACGGGGGATGCCTCTGACCCCGTAAATAATTTATTATACGCCCAAAAGTGGTTTCGTTGAAGTTTATTATTCTTCCCTATCTATTATGCTTAAAACTTTGCTGTGGTTTTGTTGAAGTTTAGGTACTATTACCCCGAGAACTCTGTTGAAAAGTAATTTCGTTAAAGTTTACTACCTTCTCCCTACCTATATGCCCAGAACTCTGCCCAAAAGTTGTTTCAGTGAAGTTTACTATGTTGTACTTTTCGTACAGAACTTGCTGGCCCAATGTTTTGTTTTCAAACACTTACAAAATATTTCTGAACAGATAGGGCACCGGTTCGTTTTCGAATCAAGGGACATTTAAGGCAGTTGCTGGGTGGCAGCACCTTACTTTTAGAAATAAATTTATTGCGTCGCAAATACAAAACTTTTCAGTAGTATTGTTCATTTGGCGGCATTATAGGGTAGTTATGTATGTTATAACCCATGACATCATACTCGTAGCTTAGCTTATCATTTATAGCTTTGTATTGGTAAAGTGCTAAAAGTGGCCGTTTTTGTCAGTTTTACAATATAAAGCTATTCACGATACGCTAAGATGTGATGTGATGGATAATAAAATATAGAACTACCCCAAATTGCCGCCAATCAAACAATCCTTATTAAATGTTTTGTATTTATGACGCAATAAATTTATTTCTCAAAGTGGCAGCACTTCTGATCAGCAACCACCTTAAGGGTTAATTAGGTCCCCATTGAATGGTCCATTAACTGTAGGCAGTTCACGCTAGAGTTTTTACTTTGGCCTTAACTACTATAAATTGAACTGACCAATTAGCGCCACATTTTGCATGCTTTTTCTAACCGACCATGCGATGCGGTGTGGCAGTGAACTTAACGGCCATATAAAGCCAGCGCCAGACAATAAGGACGAGAATCAAAATAAAACCCTCGTTTAAAGTTTTGCACGCCAAGCCAATTGCCTAAGAAGACTTACGCACTTATGAGTCTTTTTTTATTTGGCAGTTTAAAATATTTTAATGGTAATGAACTTCTTTGAACATCCTTAACGATCCTTGGTACACCTAACACAACAGCTCGTGAGCCTATGCAGTGTCTCTCTCTTCTAGCCTTAATCCCATTATTTGGGGTAGGCTCTCCTAGCTCTTCTTTGCCAGGACACTCAGTTCCACGTCGTCTCAGGTGGAATTTGTGCGTTTTTCAAGTCTTTCTCATCTGTGCTCAGCCATGTTAGTCGAGGTCTATGTTCTTAGGTACTGAGCCAATATAGTGTCTCGTGGACAAATTTTAACGTTGGAATACGATCAAAATGTCGATTTGAATTAGTTCCATAGACAAACACTCCATTGAAGGACCGATGAGTACAGCGCCAAAATGTTAGGACATGATTTCGAACTAACACAATTTCGTTCAGAACCCACAAGATAATTTGTTAGCAGTCTAGCCTCATATAGTTGGTGCCCAATAGCCACATTCTCCGTCCCTTGCTAATTAGGTGCGAGGAACTCGCATGCCTAAGTGAAAAGATGTTTTAGCTTGATAAGCAAGAAACACACAGGGTTTCTACAGCGTCTTCGTAAATTGCAAGATCAGCTTGCACTTCAAAAGATAAACTTAAATTCAATGAATTTTTCGAGCGGATTAGAAGCAGCGAAATATTAGTTACACTTAAATAAAAGTTTAAAAAATCAGATACTGCAACGAATAAGAGTTTTTTTATATGTTTTTCAACAAATTTGCTCATAAAACAACTCTATTTGCACTGCTTTAAGGTTCATAATCATAATAGTTCATACATAGTTCATAATCCTTAGGAAAAAAAGGTAAGCGAATTTGACTGGTTTTTATTCGCAAATGTGTTGAAAAACGTCGTAAGAAGCTTGTGCGCTTTGGTGATTACACCCTCGGCTCCATTACGCCCTCGCCTGCGGCTTGGGCTGCAATTTCTGAGCCTCGGCTGTAATATCCAAAATAGCGCACGTGCATCTTAATGTACTATTATACAAACTTTAGTTAAATTTATAAAGTTATGATTACATGGTGCTCTATCATACTAATATTATATGGAGAGGAAAAAAGGCTCTTACTGTCATGGACTAATAATTTTTGTGCTCCTACCAGTAGGAGTATTTATGTTAGTAGGAGCACGAGACAGCATCAAAACAATATTGTGAATGCAAACGTACTAACATGCCTGTCTAGTAATTTCTTAACTGTTGGCGTAAACTCGCACATTTTGTAGTCTCTCTCATTTGATATCAAGTTTACAAGCTTAGCCCTAGCACAATGCTGTGTCGTGAGACTCTCATTTGTTAGTCATTAGTGCAGCGGATATGAGGAGAATTATGCCTCCATCATTCTGTTAGCCGCGCATGGCTGTTCATTTGTCTAATCAATACTAATAAGTAAAAATCAAATGCTGACTTGGCTCATCCGTTCTTCAGTGTCCTCGCTTTTACTTATAGAACGTGTAACAAAAGGGGTAAGGGGTACGAAAGACCTTAAAAATGCCCATGAAGAATTTTAAATTTTAACTGAACAAATTGTATATTGTTAGAAAGCTTATTAAATTACCTTTCATTCCATACCACAACTAAGGCTGAAAGTATTCTGTAAACTAGGATTTGGGTCGTGCAAAGTTCACAGCAGGATTTTGATAAGCGGTCTAACAAAATCCCATTTTTCAACTAGCCTTACCGTATCAAACTGGACAAATTGTATATTGTTAGAAAGCTTATTAAATTACCTTTCATTCCACACTACAACTAAGGCTAAAGGTATTCTGAAAACTAGGATTTGGGTTTTGCAAAGTTCCCTGTAGGATTTTGATAAGCGGTCTAACAAAATCACATTTTTCAACTAGCCCTACCAAATCGAACCAAACGAGTTGTATATCGTTAGAAAGCTTAATAAATTACCTTTCATTTGACACCACAGCTATGGCTGAAGGTATAGAGGAGGCGAGGATGTGGGTAATTGAAATTTCATGTAATAGAAATGCTTGTACACACGGCCGCACATCGGTAGAAACACTTTTGGACCTTATGGCATGGTAATAGAGTTGAAAAAGTTTCTACCGACAAGGGGTTGACCGTACGTCCCCAAAAAACATTTAATTTCTACAAATTTTAAAATTTAAACCTGTTGTGGTGCATAATGTTAGATTTGAAATTTGGTAACATTTGGTATGAAGTTGACCTCTAGATGTACCTCAGAAGGCAAACTATCGGTTATCGAACTTTCAAGTGTTTACGTTGACAGAATGTCGTTTAAATGAATTTCATGCCGTTTATTTAAGATTCGGCTGTAGATTTTAGCTTGTTTTACCGTTAGTATTATTATAGTCTAAGGTTTTACCATACTTAGTACACGTTTCTTTTGAAATTTGACCTCCTCAATTTGGTCGGGTTATAAAACTCGTCTAACTATTATTATAGTCTAAGGACTAACTTTTTCTGCTAACTTCACACCGGCAAATAGTTCATGAGCGAAAGTGCAACCTCTTTTAAGTTCATGATTCAATGACTCGTGAATCCTTTTTCACCCAGCGGCGGCTCCAGCCCATGAAGCGCCCGTGTGCAATCAATATCCCAGCGCCCTCTATAGTCTAATAGGATCGTGTAATCTCGAGGATTGTGTGACTTCGTATACTTGTTTCTTAGTACCCCAAGATAATTAGATTTTGGCCTAGACAAAAATCGGAACCAAGATTTTCTTTTTGTGGTTTATGAAGTCTTGGAAGTAATTACATAATTACTTAAAATTTAGCATATCACCAAATGGGACAAGGCGGCAGATTAAAAAAACCCTATTATTTAAATAGTTACTGTGGCAAAAATGCCAACTAAACGAAATGTTTTCTGGGCTCGATCAATGATAAACTTTTAGTATTTTACAAACTAATTAAGCACCAAAGTTCTTAGGTAAAGCCTAAAATCTAAAAAATCCCACTAAAAGTTTTATTTCTTTTTGTCTGCTCGGGCAAAATACATAACTATCTCGTGACTTTTTGTACTTCAAAATTTTGTTGTACTTGATGAAACAGTCATAAAAGTGAACACAATATGTTAAAGCTTTACAGTGGTATAATTATTGAGGGATGTCTCTTTGGCCAAAATAGTTAACTGAATGAAAAGTGTTTGATTATACTCTAAAACTGTACTTACGTTTATTACTTTGAAAGTTAAACATTTCAGGCAATAGCGTATCTTTTTATATAAAAATTACATTATGTAGCGCTTTATATCGACCCTAAAGAAGTTGAAATAAAGTTCATAATTGACATTAACATAGTACACGGCTCGTGATTGCACGGTACGGCAACGTCGCATTGCTTCGCTGTTTTTTTCGGTACGCGCTTCGGAATTTAAAGTTAAACATAAAAGATGAAAATTTACATCGGTTGTACTAAGCTGAAAATACTTTTGATCTTCTGATCTAAATCTAAATATATAAAACAGCATGCCCTGACCGACTGACTGACTGGCTGACTTATTCATCAACGCCGAGCCGTAACCGATAAAGCTACAGATGTTAAATTTTGTAAGTAGTTTTTTTGTACGTCAAGACTACACATTAAGATAGGATTTTCTGAAATTCATCCCCTGAGGGGTTGAAAAATGGGGTGGAAGTTTGTATGAACATTCTACAGGTTTGACATGAGACTCAAAATAATTGTGGATTTGATCTAATGAAAGGGAAAAACCGGCCAAGTGCGAGTCGGACTCGCGCACCGAGGGTTCTGTACCACCACATGATATAAATTTTATTAGTTGAAATGTCAGTAAATTACTGTGGTCGATTTTTGAAGTTAAAACTTCTTCAGCGGCGCTTGGCACTTTTTAAGATGGGGAAAAAATTATTAACTCGCATCAGAAGTCGCGTCAGATCTTGGATGAAGTATAGAAATGGATTTGAAAATAAGCATACCAAGTTAGAGCAGGCTCAATACATACAAAAGTTCTAAAGTGTGATAAAGATCAAAACATCATTTTTATCTTTGTCGCGTCAGATCTCGGATGAAGTATAGAAATTGATTTGCAAATAATCATACCAAGTTAGAGCAGACTCAATATATACAAAACTTCTAAAGTGTGATAAAGACCAAAACATCTTTTTTGTCTTTGTCATAGCAGGCCTGTCTGTGAAATAGGCAGCTTTTTCCAAGATCAAAGGAGTGCGACTCCTGTAAACTTGTTTACTATTATATATTCTGTGGTCATAGTCTCGGCTTTTTTCGTTGTGCACAACGTGATATGTACACGACAGACTTGACGTACTGGTTTTGATCGTTATTTAATAGCGAATCCTAAATGTATGAGATCTACATTTCGAATGACAGCTGTCAAACTAAAAATCGCTATAACTCGAAAACTACTGACCCTTGACTACTCGTGTGCTGAGACAAATGATAGGACTCGATGAGATCTTAATTTCGGATGACAGCTGTCAAACTGAAAATCGCTATAACTCGAAAACTACTGACCCTTGACTACTCGTGTGCTGAGACAAATGATAGGTCTCGATGAGATCTACATTTTGGATGACAGCTGTCAAAGTAAAAATCGCTATAACTTGAAAACTACTGACCCTAGACTACTCATATGCTGAGACAAATGATAGGTCTCGATGAGATCTTCATTTCGGATGACAATTGTCAAACTAAAAATCGCTATACCTCCGAAACTACTGACCCTAGACTACTCGTGTGCTAAGACAAATGATAGGTCTCGATGAGATCTACATTTTGGATGACAGCTGTCAAAGTAAAAATCGCTATAACTTGAAAACGACTGACCCTAGACTACTCATGTGCTGAGACAAATGATAGGTCTCGATGAGATCTACATTTCGAATGACAGCTGTCAAACTAAAAAACCCCATAACTTGGAAACTACTGACTCTAGTATACTCGTGTGCTGAGTCAAATGATAGGTCTTGATGAGATCTACATTTCGGATGACAGCTGTCAAAGTAAAAATTGCTATAACTTGAAAACTACTGACCCTAGACTACTCATGTGCTAAGACAAATGATAGGTCTCGATGAGATCTACATTTCGGATGACAGCTGTCAAACTGAAAAACCCCATAACTTGGAAACTACTGAATCTAGAGTACTTGTGTGCTGAGTCAAATGATAGGTCTCGATGAGATCTACATTTTGGATGACAGCTGTCAAAGTAAAAATCGCTTTAACTTGAAAACTACTGACCCTAGACTACTCATGTGCTGAGACAAATGAAAGGTCTCGATGAGATCTACATTTCGGATGAAAGCTGTCAAACTAAAAAACCCCATGACTTGGAAACTACTGACTCTAGTGTACTCGTGTGCTGAGTTAAATGATAGGTCTTGATGAGATCTACATTTCGGATGACAGCTGTCAAAGTAAAAATCGCTATAACTTGAAAACTACTGACCCTAGACTACTCATGTACTGAGACAAATTTTAGGTCTCGATGAAGAAGTACACGAGCAATGACGCGATTGACCCTTACAAAAACATCATATTCAAAAATTCAAGTTTTCACTTCTGCCGGCACTCTCGGAGTGCAACTCGTCCTTTTTTGAGTCCGACTCGCACTTGATCAGTTTTTATATTTTACAGCTTATGCAGCATGAGATACAGCCCACTGACAGACAGTCAGACAGACATCGGAGGCATATTAGTGTGATCCCGTTTTTCACCCTATGGGTACGGAACCATAAAGTCTGAAATAATTAAAGTTTACAACCTTTCTCAGAACCAATTAACGCTAGCTAGCTTCCACTTCAAGTAAATTCTTATTAAAGAGGAGTCAAGATCGGGGGGTCAAGAGCAAAAGCTTAGCACGCTAGTCCGACTCGCACTTGCCCGGTTTTTTGTAACACTGTATCCCACAATGATATTTTCTCCTTTCAATGGACTGTTTGAAATGTTGTTGTTTGTACAAGCAGGCAGCCAGACACTTGCAGCCCACTCTAGCTACTTGGACTGTTGAAATAAGAACACTAAAATGTTTAATATTATGTCAGGCTTGACGTACTCTTGACATTACGTAGAAGAAAAAAGTCTCGGGGCGCACGGCACGCCATACCGGTTCCAAAGAACATATAATATTACGCCGGTTCTCGCTCGCTTGACGCGATCTATTGAATTAAAAATCAACTTTTTTATCTTTTTATAATTATGCTTAATTTTATAAATAAAGGAAAGAACACACGATGAAACCTGTAATTAAACAAAAGTTTTTCAGTTGGTATTTTTGCTTCAACATTAAATACGAAAATATTTAACTTTAGATTAATATGCTTAATTTTAGGTAATTTGCTCAAAAACTGTCCTGGAAAGTCTATCAAATTTAAAATAATTTGGTTGCCATTTTTGCCTGGACTTTTATGTAACTTGCATACAAATTTGCTAATAAAAAAATATGCGCAAATATTTTTTGCTTAGTTTTAATTGAAGTAGGTACCTTGGAACCCACATCAAAAGTTTACCCCATCAGATATTAGTTACAATTTTTGGCTTGACTTCACAAGCATAAACAAACAAAAAAATATATTTTCTGGAGAATCTAAAAGCCAGCCAATTCATTAAAAAATATTTTTTACATAAGTTTAAATAAATAAAAATAAATAAAATAAATAAAAAATAAGTGTTCCACCACCTATTATAATACATAGCAACTTTATGGTAAATCGACGGTTTCGATTTATGTCCAGCCAATTAAAAATTACAGCTTCAGGACTCGGCCTATAGTCCTATTAGACTAATATGACTCGGAGCACCGGAAATTCCATTGATGTATGGGAGAGTTATGACGTCATAAATTTTTTTAATGGAGTTTTTTTTTTTTGCAGAAACCTATCATGTGGGGTATCTAATGAAAGGGCTTTATGAGCCGATTCCGTGTTGAATGCCGTTTTGGAGATACCATGGTACGCACAGCAGCGAACACGTAGAGGCCAAACCAGCTGAAGCCAATGATATGTATTACAATTTTTTGCTGAAGCCAGCTGAACTAACACTACGCTACAATCGCTCAAAATCTACTCTAAACCAGAGACTGGTCAAATTGTTTACATTGACGGCCGCGTGTACAAACCTATCTATAAGTGGGTTATTTATTACTGACCATCAATTTTAGAGATTTATCCGTGAAATGCTCGAACCTTTTTAGTGACGATTCATAATCCCTTAGTCGCCTCTTACGATAGCCATAGATGGAATAGATAGATTTGTACTATTATTAGCTGGCACCACACAGTTCACATGTTTATGAATCATGACAGCGCCGAAATATCAGGAGGAGCTCACAAAAATCCACTATATGGTAAGTAACCTTTACACTGTTATCGTAGTACTTACTGCTAGTGGAGGCCTCCACCCCGAAAAGACACCTATCTGGGGATCAATTCTTGAATATCTCCGGATCAAAAATATCAAGTAAGTAAAAGAAGATTAATCTTTAAGAGTTTTACTGATATTTTTAAAATTCATAATAATATCATACATAATGAAATTCAAGAATTAGGTCCCAGTCGCTGCTATTCCCTAATTTGTGTTCTTGCAGCTATAGTTGCTAGTTGGCTATTTGAAGTTCAGAAGAGGTAAGTTAAGTTAATTTAGTCTATAATTACATTTATTTGGTAGCGTATTCTAATTTGTATGTAAAAAAAACAGTCACGCTAGTTAGTATAAACATTAAATTATTACATACATACATACATAACATCACGCCTTGTTCCCGTCGGGGTAGGCAGAGACCACAGTTCTCCACCTGCTACGATCTTGACATACTTTTCTTGCTTCCTGAACCTTCATCAATCCTTTCATACATGCTCGTCGGTTTAGGGTACTTTTAACCTGGCCTTTATTCAGAACGTCCTGAATTTGGTTCTGGTACGTTCGCCTGAGGCCTTCCCCTTCCAACGTTTCCATTCACTCTCGCCTTGTGGATCTCTTTCGTAAATCTTCCTTCATTCATCCTCTCTACATGACCAAACCATCTCAGCATCCCTTTCTCAATTTTAGTCACTACGTCTTCTTTTACGCCACAACGTTCTCTTATCACACTATTTCTAATCCTGTCACTCAATTTCACACCAATCATACTCCTCAACGCTCTCATTTCTACTGCATTAATTCTACTTTCATGTTTTTTCTTCCATACCCAGCTTTCACTGCCGTACATCAGTGTTGGTACTAAAACGCCTCTATGAACAGCCAGACGAGCCTTGTGAGACACATTCTGACTCTTCATAAAAGCATGCAGAGCACCATTCACCATGTTTCCAGCATTCACTCTTCTTTCGATATCACTTTCACACTTTCCATCTCTCGTAAACTTAGATCCCAGATACACAAACTCCTTTACTTGTTCGACTTGTTCACCACCTATTAATATAGTACACTCTGTCATACACTCTTCTCTTTCAAGTACCATTACTTTCGTCTTGCTTACATTAACTTTCATTCCTTTCCTATCAAAAGCCACATTCATCATTGTTACCAAATTATTACAACCCTTTTATGTCGTTCATAATCATGGTATTTATGTACAGGCTGTTCTAAGCGCTTTTTAATACTGTTACAACTGGCTACGTTCCCCTAGTTGAACGCATTGTAGTTTAACATTGACCTTCTTTTCACAATTTAGACGTAAATGCCCAACACCTGTTCTCATTTAAAATAGACCAGTTCATTTTTACCAGTTGCGTAATCTGAATTAAGATGCAGTGAATTATAAAAAAGAAAAATCATAAAAAAATAAATTTTCAAAAACATGATATTTGTTTATATCTAAACTCTGCACCTACTTTGAGGACTTTACGTGTATAATGTTACAGGCTCCCCGTATGAAATACATTTTTAGTATGTATGTTGTCACTAGATTCTTATAATATCTTACCTACTATTTATTAGGGGTGTTTATTACCTATTTTGCTCCCATGCACTCGCACTCTGAATATAAATGTGGAGGAGTTGTAATGTAACGTTGTTGCGACTACACAGCACAAAACATCCCGTGGACGAGAAAACGCACGCGTGGCACGTAAACTTCCTGCGCTGCGACGCGCGACCGAGCTAGGAAAACTTCTTTTGATGCGGTATATGTTCTGAAGTTCACTAAATCGCAAAGGTTCTCTAAATTAAATGTCTGTTAAAGGTTCCGTAGTAAACAAGGAACTCGGGTGTTTTCACACGACGCCATGTGCCGCGGCGGCAGCGGCGGCGAGCGTCGTCGTGTGTAGGGCTCCATTTAAATTCTAGCTAGAGTAATTATTGCAGCGGCACTGCGGCGGCGACGGTGCCGCTGCCGCCGCGGTGTCGTGTAAAAACACCCTTACAGTTTCGTCATATGTCCGCCTGTCCGACCGCGGCTTACCTTAGAGACCCCTAGTATAGAAAGCTGTAATTTAGTAAGGACTAGCTGTTGCCCGCGACTCCGTCCGCGTGGGGTTCAGAAAACGTAGCTAATGACTTTTCCCATGGTTCAAACTATCTTCGTACCAAGTTTTTATCACAATCGGTTTATCGGATTAGTCATAAAATTGTAACAGACATACAGACAGTGCAGTTCTCGCCTTTATATTATTAGGTATACAGAGTACCGATAATACGGATTTTTGTAAATTAAACACCTCTTGTTTACGTGCAGACTGTTAGGTCGCCCACTATCCTCGTAAGTGTAAAATCATAGTCGAATTCCACGCGGAGTAACTATGATACGGGTTTCGTTATTTCTCATACAAAACAAAGCCTAATTAAATCTGAGGCTCAGACACTTTAGCTTCTGGGGCTACTGCGAAAGAAAAGAGAAAGAGCGGTACAAAGTCTTTTAACTCTACATGTACCTACATACAAAACTGTTGGACTTCACTTCCGTACAATCTTTGTAACTTATCTCTCCCCTTAAAAGACAATTCCTAAATAACAATTACTCACTTCTCTCTTTATTTTTTGAAGTATTTCGTTTATAAGTACCTACTTCCTAAGTTTTCAAAACTTTAGAACTTTCATAATTTTTTTTACATTTGTTGCACCGCCATGCCGAAACAGGAATTTTTTTATTATTATTTTTACAATAAAACTAAATCTAGATTTTACGAATCTTTAGCTGTACCCACGACTTTTACACAAACAACTGGACCGGATCAAACGGAATTTTCAACAACGTATTGGGCTTTCTTCCGTACAAAATTATAAGCTTTTTTTGATTTCAGCTCGGTTCACAGTTTAAAACTTTGAACTCGCCTATTATCTGTTTGAATGAACCGATGGCAATAAAAAAAAGTTCAAATATTGCACGAAAGCAACCCAAATACGTTATTGAAAACCCCGTTTAAGTCGTTCAAGTAGTTTGTGAGGTATTGGTGCGGCCGCTTAAAATTTCGCGAACCTTCTGTCTGAGTGAACCGTTTGCAATGAAATAAAGCTTATACTATGCACAGAAAGAAGCCCGATGCGTCATTGAAAACCTCGTTTGACTCGGAACCAGTTCAGTAGGTGAGTTTTTGGTTCTGCAGCTTGAAACTTTGCGTATCTTCTGTCAGAGTGAACCTACCTACCGCAATGAAACTAAGCTTATTTATTGCACAGGAGTAAGCCAAACGCGTTATTGAAAGCCACGTTTGAATTTGCTCAAAAGTTTTTGAATTATTCGCGCCTTCGCTTGAAACTTTGCGTAACTTCTATCTGAGTGAACCGTTTTCAACTAACCTAAGCTTATATGTTGCACGGAAGTACCTAATCCAAGCACGTCATGAAAATGCCAGTTGGAGTCGCCGCCAGGCGCCGCCTATTGAAACTTCGGGCATTCTCTGTCTAAGTGAACCGTTTTCAATGAAAGTAAGCTAATACATTGCAAAGAATTAAGCTAAACACGTTATTGAAAACCCCGCTTAAATCTGTTTAGTAGTTTGTGAGTTATTGTGTAGCTTCTGATTGAGTGAACCGATTTGAATGAAACATAGCCTATATGTTGCTCAGAGCTAAGCTGAATCTATCTGCGAAAACCGCGAGAAAATCCGTTCAGTAGTTTCGGAGTTTATCGAAAACATACAGACAGACAGACAAAAAGTTCAGAAAACATATTTTTGAGTTCTATTAGTCGTTTCTCATCGCCCACACTAATTTTTTTATAAATTTATCAAAAGTACAGACACGCGGTTTCTACTCTTTTATTATATGTATAGATGTACGTACAGTCCAGAGCACGTCAAGCTTGACACATTGGACTTTGTACCGTTCTTATTTCAATAGACATATACGGGCTAGAGTTTTATCCACGCCGACAGTGGTAAAATAAAATCTTTAAAAAAAACTTTAGGGTACTTTCCTAGAAGTAAAGTGGGAGAGATTTTTTTTTCTTGTCTACACCATCTCGGGTGGGCTGCTGTTAGACAGCTCTTGTAAAAATAATATTAGATCCGTATGTAAAATGTTTAGCTTAAAAGCGCAATTTTTTGTTGGAGTTAAGTGTCCCCCCCTTACCAGCTAAACGGTTGTTATTGCAAATGTGAAAAAATTCATAATATAGTAGTATTTACGATTAAATTAAAAGGAAAACTATAAAAGCTAAGAAGGCTTCCCAGGTTAATGAGCTACTCGTATAGCCGAAAAACTGAAAATAATTAAAATAGCAATAACAGTCAGGCTCTAGGACATCGCTGAGCATGGGAGGTAAACGTTTATGATATGAACGTGATGAAATACTTTATCATAATCATAATCATCATTTATTGCAATCACAGGTATCAGGTACAAATTGATGTTAAACATAATTTTGTTTCACTGTAATTTGCCTTATCAGCATGCAATTATTACATTTATAAATAACCAATTACATATTACAATAAAATTACCTATTTTCATTTCAATACAATAAATTATAAACAACCAATTATTACAATAAAATTACTTACCTAGGTATTTTCATTTCATTACAACACATTACAATCATGTCAATTAAATTAAAACTATCAAAATAAAACCAATAAAAATTAAATGTCAAAAATAAAAAGAGAAAAGACAAATATCAATACCAAATTATAATTTAAAATACGAAACATAGAATATCATAAATAATCAATTCAGTTTAATTTTATCATTCAAAAATTCTTCAATACTATAATAGCATCCATTTAGTAAAATGTTAAATAGACTAGATTTAAATATGTTAATTTTTACTTCTTTTATACAGTCAGGTAAATGATTATATAATCTTGGCGCCATTGTATAAATCGTATTAGAATAAAAAGCCATATTAGAGAAATTTAAAGGACGCATGATACACTTATTTTTTGTCGATCTGTGATGTTTATTCTCGTGACATAAAAAGTATTGTGGATTCATTTTGACAAAAAGACATGCTTCGTATATGTTAAGTGACGGTAGGCTTAAAATTTTCAGTTGCTGGAAGAGAGGCTTACAGCTTACTCGTTGGCCAACCCCAAACATAGCCCGAACACATTTCTTTTGAGCCCTAAACAGTGGGAGGATATCAACTGATGCTGCATTTCCCCAAAGTATTATACCATATCTTAGGTTTGATGAGACATAAGCATGATATGCTGTTAGCGCTGTTTTTCGAGATACCGTTCGAGTTAGCGTTCTTAGAGCATACACATACCTACTAATTTTAGTTGTTAGGCTGATAATGTGTGGTTTCCAATTTACATGACAGTCTAGTACCTATTACTCCTAAAAACTTAATTTCAGAGACCTCTTGTATAATCTTATCATTATAACAGTTTGCTAGTTCTTTCGGTTTATTCTGTTGTGGTAAGTAAAATTGCATAAATTTAATTTTACTAAATTCGCGGCCAAATTATTTGTTTCGAACCCTGTTCTACGTCAAAAAATCATAAAGAAACTATTGAACCCTATACAGCGCGTGGCCCGACACGCACTTGGCTGGTTTTTTCATCATAAAAACTTAAAATATCGGTGTTTTAGGTGGAAATGCATTTATTTTAAAGAAATAGGCAACTAAAACAGAGCAGCTTCAAAACCGACGATAAATTGGTATTTCACAACTATTCTGTGTTCACCACGGTTAGTCAACGAAGCGGATCGTTGTATTAAATCCTCAGTCGATGAAACTTCATGCTGGGGTATTACACTATACGAGACAAACCTGCTATAAAAAATCCAAAATAAAATCGGTACTTTTAATTTTTCCATACAAAAATTACAAAAAATGTATGAAAAAAAATTTATGTTTATTTTTTTTAGTATATTAATTTATCATCCTGTCAAATAAAATCTGCCTGAGAGAATTATGTTGGGGTCAACTGCTTCGTTGCCTACACTAGGTACTTCTTATTGGCAGAATAGCTGAAGTGATTTTAAAAAGAAACTAAACCCAAACAAACACTAAACGGTTCACCTGTTTGATGAACTTTCTGGCGGGCACTCTTTCACTCAAGATAAATAAACAGACAAGAGAGAGAACCTACTTACTTCAAAAAGTGTTTCGGTTAACGCACCGACAATTTTTAAGTTGGGTTTTATACATCGTGTTCATGTTGTTATGCATTAATTTTGAAGGCATATTCTGCTCAGTCAACGAAACAGTCTTGAAGGAACTAACATACACTTAAGAGTGCACATTTAGTCTTAGCTGTTTTTGGAAACAGTCTTGAAGGAACTAAAATGCACTTAAGAGTGCACATTTAGTCTTAGCTGTTTTTGGAAACAGTCTTGAAGGAACTAAAATGCACTTAAGAGTGCACATTTAGTCTTAGCTGTTTTTGGAAACAGTCTTGAAGGAACTAAAATGCACTTAAGAGTGCACATTTAGTCTTAGCTGTTTTTGGAAACAGTCTTGAAGGAACTAAAATGCACTTAAGAGTGCACATTTAGTCTTAGCTGTTTTTGGAAACAGTCTTGAAGGAACTGAAATGCACTTAAGAGTGCACATTTAGTCTTAGCTGTTTTTGTTTACATTCTAAGCATGTACAATCAAGAGTAAGTTAAGTTTGATACTTGCAGCACGACTGACTATAGTGGTGAATAAAAACAATATGCCAAACTCGACGCGCTCTTGACCAGTTTTTATTATTTGTTGTTATTGTATAGCTTATGCACTTTAAACATACCAATTTTTTCGCTTGTAAATGTTTCTCTTTTTACGATATAGAGCTAAATAAAAACTCGAGCAAAAATCGCTTAGAATAACACTTTTTTTGTAGGGGGGCTACCTATTTATATTTTGTTTTTAGTATTTGTTGTTATAGCGGCAACAGAAATAGATAATCTGTGAAAATTTCAACTGTCTACCTATTACGGTTCATGAGATACAGCCCGCTGACAGACAGACAGACATCGGAGGCATATATTAACAGGGTCCCGTTTTTCACCCGTTGGGTACGGAACCCTAAAAAGAGTGCATTTTAAAGAAAATTTGGATATTATTTTGAATAAAATGTTTAAGTACTTAAGTAGGTAATAGTCAAAGCTAGATTTCTCATCATCCCATACACTTTTTGATGCTCTGCCTGCCTACCCCGTGAGGAAGTGATATAGGCGTGAGATTACACTCAATTACACATACAGGAAACATCAGCCAAATTCTATTCTTTGTTGTAGATAAAACCATTACGGAATGAATGTCAGCCGTTGGCGATAGCACGTGTTTCTTTGCAGTTGTCTAAATTTTTTAATTTATTTCTGTTTTTCCATCTGAATTTGCCCTGTTATAATATTTTTTATCGTATTTTTCTAGACAAATTACTTGGTTTATTTTAACTGGGGCAACCTTCTTTTCGATCGGTGACGATGTCGTCGATTCCTCCTAAGCATCCGGATCCACCTGATGTTAGTATTCCTAATACCGATGTTTCGCAAGCCGTTTTTTCCGAGGAGCCAATGGATTCGTCAGATGAATCTACAGATAATCCGTCGCGTAAACGTACTGCTGAAGCTTCTCCACCGCACCGTTCCAAAAAAAACGTTTCTTCGCCTTCAAACTCATTGCAAACTGTGTTTATTCATTCCAGCCTAACGGAAGTAAAAAAATACCGTCCTAATGACGACGGTCCTTTTATCGTGCACGTTTCACACTCAGAAGATCACCCTAGGGGCTGGTTCTACAATAAATGCAATTAAGTTCGGGCAAGTAATGGTAAACTCTAAAATTGATCAAATTGTTAAACACGGCATTTCTAAGATAGGCCGTAACAAAATTTGCATCGAGTTCTCTAGCGCCGAGGCGGTGAACTCCTTCATCGACAACCCGTTACTGAAAGCTCATAAATTCGGTGCAATAATTCCTACATTCAATGTTACCCGTATGGGTGTAGTTAGGGGTATTCCTACAGATATGTCGATGGAGGAGTTTGTCGACGCGACTGACCTTCCTCCAGGCTGCGGCCAGATTTTAAAGGCTAGACGTTTAAATCGTAAAGTCATTAGTGAGGGTATCACTGAATGGGTTCCCACTGGTTCTGTGGTCATAACATTTAGCGGGCAAATGCTTCCTAACAAAATTTTTTGTTTATACACTTCGCTCCCCGTTGAATTATATCAATTTCCTACCTTACAGTGTCACAACTGTTGCCGCTTCGGTCATGTTGCTGACAAATGCCGTTCTAAACCGCGATGTTACAAGTGTAGTAAGGATCACTCCAAACAATTTTTCTAGATGTTTTAAATTCTTTTTTTGAAATAGGGCGCGTTCCAGATTGTTGGAAAACACAATTGGTCCTTCCATCATACACTCATCATCATTCCTCCGCTCATCATAATTCATCCACTCATTAACTATCATCCGCGCATTACTCATCATCATTCATCCACTCATCAACTATCATCCATGCATCACTCATCATCATTGATCCACTCATCAACTATCATCCGCGCATCACTCATCATCCGCTCATCATCGTTCATCCTTTTATCAACTATCATCGGCGCATCACTTATCATCATTCATCCACTCATCAAATCCGTCTCAAGGGGAAAATCTAACAGACCTGACGAAATAATGTAGCCTGTTTCCTGCCTAAGTTTGGCGCCATTTGCTTCTTTAAAAAAAGTAATCCATTTAAATCCGTGCCATCGTTGTACATTTCGTTGTTTTTGTGATCGAAAGATCAAAGGACACATACTAACGATCAAAAGGCAGTCTTATTTTGAAAAGCCATGCCATGGAAATCCGTCTCAAGAGGAAAATCTAACAGACCTGACGAAATAATGTAGCCTGTTTCCTGCCTAAGTTTGGCGCCGTTAGCTTCATTTAAAAAAGTAATCCATTTAAATCCGTGCCATCGTTGTACATTTCGATGTTTTTGTGATCGAAAGATCAAAGGACACATACTAACGATCAAAAGGCAGTCTTATTTCGAAAAGCCGTGCCATGGAAATCCGTCTCAAGATGAAAATCTAACAGACCTGACGAAATAATTTAGCCTGTTTCCTGCCTAAGTTTGGCGCCGTTTGCTTCTTTTAAAAAAAGTAATCCATTTAAATCCGTGCCATCGTTGTACATTTCGTTGTTTTTGTGATCGAAAGATCAAAGGACACATACTAAAGATCAAAAGGCAGTTTTATTTCGGAAAGCCATGCCATGGAAATCCGTCTCAAGAGGAAAATCTAACAGACCTGACGAAATAATGTAGCAAGCAGCACGTTCAAGTTTCCGATCATTGAACCTAAACAGCTATTCCTATTCCGACCACTGCCAATTACCCATCATCTACCGGTCACCCATCATCTACCATTGACTCGTCTTCCGCCGGTCACCCATCAATATCATCCACCAGTCACCCATCTTCGTCCGGACATCAATCACGTACAAAAAATCTATCACTCTGATAACCCTTCTGACCGATCACCCATCAACTACCTATCTTCCTCCGCCTACCCTTCATCACCAGTCACCCATCACAAAACAAAACTACCTAGGTATGGTATATAAGTAGGTACTTACTTGGTTAAAGGAATAGATATTTTTTTGAATTTTTGACGGGATACATAATATTTATCTTTGCGCTTCCCCATTTCTCTAAAACAAACATTTAATAAATACAAGGAAAGAAATATCTTAGTTTAGAAAATATTAAAAAACAAAGTTACCTTGTTACACTATGAAAGCAGAGAATGTATATACGTTGAAATGCGATCTATAATTTTGGTGCGTCGCGGTGCAAACTGACGTGGTCTCACTTCGAGCTCTTGTGGGTCACTGGTTTATCCTCCTGCGCAGTCCTCTCGCGCCCCGGAATTGCTCCGTCGGCGGGGAATCCTCTTGGAGCTGCTGTTGCTCCCTGAGGAGGTTTCAAGCGCGGCCTGTGGCTACAGGCCGGTCGTTGGAGAGCCGCCCTCCGCGGTGCCAGCCCCCCGGGTGAGACTCCCTAAGGAGAGGCCCGGTGAGCGACCAGCGAGCGGGCGGCTATTGGCAAACTCGGTGATGGAGGTGGTGCGGTAAGGGTAGATAATGGGGATGTAGTGCGGCAGGTGTTGGTAGGTCAGGAGTGGTCGGCGGGTGTGGTGTTGACCGAAGTTGGAGAGCCGCCCTCCGCGGTGCCAGCCCCCCGGGTGAGACTCCGTGAGGAGAGGCCCGGTGAGCGACCAGCGAGCAGGCGGCTGTGGGTCAACGTGAGGCAGGGTCTCGGTGGTGTGAAGATGGTGGCAGGTTTCGGTGGAGTGTAGTGGCGACTCAAGGTGGTGACTTGGTTCTTGATGGTGCTTGGTTGTGGCACTGATGGTTGGAGAGCCGCCCTCCGCGGTACCAGCCCCCCGGGTGAGACTCCGTGAGGAGAGGCCCGGTGAACGACCAGCGAGCGGGCGGCTGTGGGTCAGTGCAGTTGTTGTGATGTGGAGGCTTCCCCTCGGTAGTCCTATGCAGGAGGTCCCTCGGGAGAAACCTGGTGTATTTTCCTCGTTGAGGAAGGGTGTCGTCGTCTGGAGGGCGTGCGTGGTCTGGTTTATCGGCCGCTTGTCAGAGCTATTTATTAGACTTCGCGCGGCCATACTAAAAATGTATGGCGTAATCGTAATGGTTTTAAAAAAAATCATATATAAATATGTAAGCAATATTTCAAAAATATGAGAACGGCTAATTGTTCTATGTACATTTGGTTTTGTTATAATTAAAGTTTATTATCGATATATAAGTATTAATATCGATTTTTTGTTGAACGGCAGAACGCCTTTTTCTAAGTTTTGTCCAATTTTACGTAGGTTTTATACTATAAAGGAATTTTTTTAAATTTTTTTTTGCTCCGATTAATTGTTGGCATGTTCATTGTGATGTTTTATACATGATTTTTATGTTCAACATAGAAGCATAATGAGCGAAATCCTTTAAACCGTGACTGCCGTTTTGGTAGTTTTTACGTAGTGCACTCTTAAAAGCGCCGCGCGCGAAGTATTCAAATCAAATCAAATCAAAATTTTGTTTATTTTCTCACCACAAAATAATACAAAAACAACAATAAAAAAATGTCACAGTATTTGTGGGAGACTGGAGCCTAAACTAAGCCGAAGCCTGTATTTTAGGACTCCAGGTCTCCGTCCTACACAATGTCTAAATCTATGAGTCCGCCATATACATATTCTGTATGAGCTAGTGAAGTGTAAAGCGTCTCACTGTCGCCCATGCTAGTCGGTCAAAAACTCAGTTAAGTAAGTTAAAAATCTAATGTTAAACTTTGCTTGCGAAAGTGAAAATATGTCGTTTTTTAGGGTTCCGTACCTCAAAATAAAAAAACGGAACCCTTATAGGATCACTTTGTTGTCCGTCTGTCTGTCTGTCTGTCTGTCTGTCTGTCAAGACCCTTTATCTCACGAACGGGTAAAGGTATCGGGTTGAAATTAATACCATATATTAGGATCCATGAACCACACAAGATCTGAAAATTTAAATTTATTAAAATGACGCAATCAAAAGATATGGCATTTTATGTCCTCATCTCCATACATTTATTAAAAAATGCAAAACCTACAGGGTACTTCCCGTGTACCTAAAATTATGAAATTTGGCAAGAAGCTAGGTCTCACAGTACAAATAATGGGAAAAGTATGAAATCATTAAATATTACAACTTTTCTCACAACTAATGGTAACCAATTGTGGTGAGCTCCCGTTTCAAGAACATTCATATAAGAGAGGGGTCAAGTTGGATGGTCCCTGGGGCGATTATTGTTTTAGTTTTATTTAAAATCGGGAACACTTACAAACTTGAAAATTGGTATGTTTATAGTGCATAAGCTATAAAATAACAACGAATAATAAAATTTGGTCAAGCGCGTATCCGACTCAAAAAATCTAGCACATTAACTTACTGAAATTTAAACTAATACAATTATGTTTATGTGGTGGTACGGAACCCTCAGTGCGCGAGTCCGACTCGCACTTGGCCGGTTTTTTTTTACTTGTGAATTGATCATCACCTGTTTCCTGCCTAAGTTTGGCGCCGTTTGCTTCTTTTAAAAAAAGTAATCCATTTAAATCCGTGCCATCGTTGTACATTTCGTTGTTTTTGTGATCGAAAGATCAAAGGACACATACTGAAGATCAAAAGGCAGTTTTATTTCGGAAAGCCATGCCATGGAAATCCGTCTCAAGAGGAAAATCTAACAGACCTGACGAAATAATGTAGCAAGCAGCACGTTCAAGTTTCCGATCATTGAACCTAAACAGCTATTCCTATTCCGACCACTGCCAATTACCCATCATCTACCGGTCACCCATCATCTACCATTGACTCGTCTTCCGCCGGTCACCCATCAATATCATCCACCAGTCACCCATCTTCGTCCGGACATCAATCACGTACAAAAAATCTATCACTCTGATAACCCTTCTGACCGATCACCCATCAACTACCTATCTTCCTCCGCCTACCCTTCATCACCAGTCACCCATCACAAAACAAAACTACCTAGGTATGGTATATAAGTAGGTACTTACTTGGTTAAAGGAATAGATATTTTTTTGAATTTTTGACGGGATACATAATATTTATCTTTGCGCTTCCCCATTTCTCTAAAACAAACATTTAATAAATACAAGGAAAGAAATATCTTAGTTTAGAAAATATTAAAAAACAAAGTTACCTTGTTACACTATGAAAGCAGAGAATGTATATACGTTGAAATGCGATCTATAATTTTGGTGCGTCGTGGTGCAAACTGACGTGGTCTCACTTCGAGCTCTTGTGGGTCACTGGTTTATCCTCCTGCGCAGTCCTCTCGCGCCCCGGAATTGCTCCGTCGGCGGGGAATCCTCTTGGAGCTGCTGTGGCTCCCTGAGGAGGTTTCAAGCGCGGCCTGTGGCTACAGGCCGGTCGTTGGAGAGCCGCCCTCCGCGGTGCCAGCCCCCCGGGTGAGACTCCCTAAGGAGAGGCCCGGTGAGCGACCAGTGAGCGGGCGGCTATTGGCAAACTCGGTGATGGAGGTGGTGCGGTAAGGGTAGATAATGGGGATGTAGTGCGGCAGGTGTTGGTAGGTCAGGAGTGGTCGGCGGGTGTGGTGTTGACCGAAGTTGGAGAGCCGCCCTCCGCGGTGCCAGCCCCCCGGGTGAGACTCCGTGAGGAGAGGCCCGGTGAGCGACCAGCGAGCAGGCGGCTGTGGGTCAACGTGAGGCAGGGTCTCGGTGGTGTGAAGATGGTGGCAGGTTTCGGTGGAGTGTAGTGGCGACTCAAGGTGGTGACTTGGTTCTTGATGGTGCTTGGTTGTGGCACTGATGGTTGGAGAGCCGCCCTCCGCGGTACCAGCCCCCCGGGTGAGACTCCGTGAGGAGAGGCCCGGTGAACGACCAGCGAGCGGGCGGCTGTGGGTCAGTGCGGTTGTTGTGATGTGGAGGCTTCCCCTCGGTAGTCCTATGCAGGAGGTCCCTCGGGAGAAACCTGGTGTATTTTCCTCGTTGAGGAAGGGTGTCGTCGTCTGGAGGGCGTGCGTGGTCTGGTTTATCGGCCGCTTGTCAGAGCTATTTATTAGACTTCGCGCGGCCATACTAAAAATGTATGGCGTAATCGTAATGGTTTTAAAAAAAATCATATATAAATATGTAAGCAATATTTCAAAAATATGAGAACGGCTAATTGTTCTATGTACATTTGTGTTTTGTTATAATTAAAGTTTATTATCGATATATAAGTATTAATATCGATTTTTTGTTGAACGGCAGAACGCCTTTTTCTAAGTTTTGTCCAATTTTACGTAGGTTTTATACTATAAAGGAATTTTTTGAAATTTTTTTTTGCTCCGATTAATTGTTGGCATGTTCATTGTGATGTTTTATACATGATTTTTATGTTCAACATAGAAGCATAATGAGCGAAATCCTTTAAACCGTGACTGCCGTTTTGGTAGTTTTTACGTAGTGCACTCTTAAAAGCGCCGCGCGCGAAGTATTCAAATCAAATCAAATCAAATCAAAATTTTGTTTATTTTCTCACCACAAAATAATACAAAAACAACAATAAAAAAATGTCACAGTATTTGTGGGAGACTGGAGCCTAAACTAAGCCGAAGCCTGTATTTTAGGACTCCAGGTCTCCGTCCTACACAATGTCTAAATCTATGAGTCCGCCATATACATATTCTGTATGAGCTAGTGAAGTGTAAAGCGTCTCACTGTCGCCCATGCTAGTCGGTCAAAAACTCAGTTAAGTAAGTTAAAAATCTAATGTTAAACTTTGCTTGCGAAAGTGAAAATATATCGTTTTTTAGGGTTCCGTACCTCAAAATAAAAAAACGGAACCCTTATAGGATCACTTTGTTGTCCGTCTGTCTGTCTGTCTGTCTGTCTGTCTGTCAAGACCCTTTATCTCACGAACGGGTAAAGGTATCGGGTTGAAATTAATACCATATATTAGGATCCATGAACCACACAAGATCTGAAAATTTAAATTTATTAAAATGACGCAATCAAAAGATATGGCATTTTATGTCCTCATCTCCATACATTTATTAAAAAATGCAAAACCTACAGGGTACTTCCCGTGTACCTAAAATTATGAAATTTGGCAAGAAGCTAGGTCTCACAGTACAAATAATGGGAAAAGTATGAAATCATTAAATATTACAACTTTTCTCACAACTAATGGTAACCAATTGTGGTGAGCTCCCGTTTCAAGAACATTCATATAAGAGAGGGGTCAAGTTGGATGGTCCCTGGGGCGATTATTGTTTTAGTTTTATTTAAAATCGGGAACACTTACAAACTTGAAAATTGGTATGTTTATAGTGCATAAGCTATAAAATAACAACGAATAATAAAATTTGGTCAAGCGCGTATCCGACTCAAAAAATCTAGCACATTAACTTACTGAAATTTAAACTAATACAATTATGTTTATGTGGTGGTACGGAACCCTCAGTGGGCGAGTCCGACTCGCACTTGGCCGGTTTTTTTTTACTTGTGAATTGATCATCAATACTAAGAACGGACGCGTAAATAATCCGTAATAGCCTTTTGATGCTTGATTTTTAAATTTTAATGGTGTTTTCACCAGAAAAACTGTGGTAGTAACATTTATTAGTCCCATGTCACATATTTCTCAGAGAGAAAGATAAAAATTTTACGTTTTTAGGATTTGAAAAAAATCCATACATTTTAGTATGGAGGTCCTACGCAAGAAAGTGGTACGCTTATGGCTCCCTCCTTAGCAGAAAGAGCTGCTACTTAAACCTCCTTGGGGTATGGGCTTACTCTGAAAATTTAACTGTAGTTAGAGGACTACTCAAAAATTTCCCTTGCAATAGGAATTTACCGGGCCAGAAAGCTAATTATATCTGACTAATTCCAAAATCTTTGAAGCGCCGAGTGAAGCACGGAATCATTGTAGCCATCGACCACATCATTGATACGCAACGAAGAAGTCTAATAAGTGGTATAAGATCCCACGACAAGATTATGCACCTTTCTGTGGTTTGAACGAAATGTAGTCTATATGGAATAGAAGGTTACACACTTGCACATTGGATCATACAACGCCCTAGGGTTGCCTAAAAATTTCTTGCCGCAAGTAGGTACCTTAAAAACACATGAATATATATAAAAGAAGAAGGTGACTGACTGACTGACTGACTGACTGACTGACTGGCTGACTGACTGACTGACTGACTGACTGACTGACTGACTGACTGACTGACTGACTGACTGACTGACTGACTGACTGACTGACATATCAACGCGCAGCCCAAACCGCTGGGTCTGGAGATCCCAAATTTGGCATGTAGGTTCCTTATGAGGCCTAAGGGGGTAAAATAGGGGATGAAAATTTGTATGAAAGTCCGTCAGTTTTAAAGTTAGGATCTTCAAAAATTGTATTTAGGCTGACGACTAAAAATTAATATTTACGTGTCTCAGGGTTTTTGGAAATTCGCCACCCTTAAGGGTGAAAAGGGGGATGAAATGGAAAATTCTTTATTTTTAAAGTAAAATCCACATAATTTATTATTTAGGCATTAATGATGTAATTCTATGCAACGTTCATCACTGTTATTGAAATTCCACCCCAAATTCAACCCCTAAAAAAAAAGGGAAATGGGGTGAAAAAGTCTAAAAACCAATATGGGTATCGTTTGTATGGTTTATCGGGTCGCTGATTACGAAAACTACAACAATTTTGAAATCCAACGTGGTGGTCGTTAAATACCATCATTCCCTTGGGTTGGGGTGCGATAGGGTTGAAATGTGAATATGGGTGTCGTTTGTATGGTTTATCGGGTCGCTGATTACGAAAACTACAACAATTTTAAATCCAACGTGGTGGACGTGAAATACCGTCATCCCCCTAGGGATGAAGTTGGGTTGCGATAGGTTTGAAATGTCTAAAAATAAATATGGGTGTCGTTTCTATGTTACGGATAGCGGTTAAATTGGCGTAAGGGGTAGGGATAGGGGCAGGAATAGGTAGAGGTAGAGAGGTAGAGAGGTAGAGAGGTAGAGACGTAGAGAGGTAGAGAGGTACAGGTAGAGGAAGAGGGAGAAGATAGATAGATAGATAGAAACTCTTTATTGCACACAAATTAAGAGTAATTGCGTAAGAAAGCTTATATCTAATTGCGTGCAAAGGCGGCCTTATTGCTTAGAGCAATCTCTTCCAGGCAACCTTAGGACTGGGAATCGCTGAGATGGACACGAGTAGTGCAGAGTTTGCTTAACTAAGTTAGACTAATTTGAAAATAAATTAGGTACATAAAATCAAACAATAAACTTATTTACCAAAATACTTAAATACCTACAGACATAGAATAAATAAATACACATATATACTTACATAAAATAATACACATATACACAGATGTAATATACATAAATAAACATAAAAATATATACCTTTATATATACATACATTATATAAATAATATAACAACAAAATGCAAATAAGTGTCCTATTTTCCTACAGACAACTTTCCTCTTTCTTTAGGTAGAATTCGATCAATTTAGATTTGAAAGCATTAATGATTTTTGCTTCACGAATGTCACGTGGCAGTTCATTCCACAATCGGGCTGACATTTTTGTAAACGAATTATAATAGAAATTAGATTTTGCGAATGAATGTCGAGAAGGAGGGGAAGGGGGAGAGGGAGGGAGAGAGGGAGGGGGAGGGGGTGAGGGAGGGGGAGAGGGAGAAACAGGGGAAGAGGGAGGAGGGGGACGGGGACAGGAAGGGGGGAGAGGGAGAGGGTTTTAGTTTTTCTCAATTACTTCTGCGAATTGGCTCTGTTTTGAAATATTACATAAAGGTGTCTCTCATCTCTCTCTTTACATTTGTTAGGATACTGCTGCTAAGTTCCTCTGTTCTGAGTAACTTATGAGTAACATCTGTATATTATATAAAATTCAGCTGGATCTTGAATTATACTCATTGATTTGCGCAGGGTTAGTCCAGTTTTTCCTTAGTTTAAAATTACCCCGAAATGACGGGAAAATATCTCATTGCTTCGGAAAACCGGTAACAACATAAATACGAAATCCACGCGAGCGAAGCCGCAGGCAACAGCTAGTATCAACATATTGGTTGTCCTGGAACAACCTTTTTGTTATTTTTTGCAGAGCAATGGATATAACCGTAAGATACCTTGAATAGAGATTCTCGGTCTGACAGAGTCGGTCATGCAAAAAAAATAAAAAATTGCAATTATCTCGAAATCGGCTGTAATGATTTTGATGGAACTTTACATGACCGAGAATCTCTATTCAAGGTATCTTACGGTAATATCCATTGCTCTGCAAAAATTATCAAAAGTGTTCTTACAGTACAACCAAAATGTTGATATGGTTTGCAGTAATTACAGTAATGTTGATGTGGTTTAATGTTGATATGGCTTACAGTACAACCAAAATGTTAAGGTACTTGCGGCAAGAATTTTCTAGGCAACTATGGCAATGCATCATGGCGCCGCTGAGTTGCCTATCAAAATGTTGCCGCAAGTACCTTTAATTCACATTTTTATTTTCCATTAAATCAAAATATTAACATGTGATTTAGAGTTACTTGCGGCAACATTATGCTAGGCAACCCAGCGGCATTGTATGACCATGCAACGTTGTATGACAACACAGTAGGGTTGCCTATTGAAATCTATACCTTAAAAACGCATATCAACATTTTGGTTGTACTGGAAGAACCCTTTTATTAATTTTTGCAGAGCAATTTATATTACCGTAAGATACCTCGAATAGAGATTCTCGGTCATGCAAAGTTTCATAAAAATCGTTACAGCTGATTTCGAGATAATAGCATTTTTTTTTGTAATGACAGCTACCCTCAAAATGAGAGCCAGCAAGAAACTACTCAGAATAATTAAACGAATTAGCCTAAAACCATTACATACATACATAACATCACGCCTTGTTCCCGTCGGGGTAGGCAGAGACCACAGTTCTCCACCTGCTACGATCTTGACATACTTCCCTTGCTTCCTGAACCTTCATCAATCCTTTCATACATGCTCGTCGTTTTAGGGTACTTTTAACATGGCCTTTATTCAGAACGTCCTGAATTTGGTCCTGGTACGTTCGCCGAGGCCTTCTCCTTCCAACGTTTCCATTCACTCTCGCCTTGTGGATCTCTTTCGTCAATCTTCCTTCATTCATCCTCTCTACATGACCAAACCATCTCAGCATCCCCTTTCTCAATTTTAGTCACTACGTCTTCTTTTACGCCACAACGTTCTCTTATCACACTATTTCTAATCCTGTCACTCAATTTCACACCAATCATACTCCTCAACGCTCTCATTTCTACTGCATTAATTCTACTTTCATGGTTTTTCTGCCATACCCAGCTTTCACTGCCGTATATCAGTGTTGGTACTAAAACGCATCTATGAACAGCCAGACGGGCCTTGTGAGACACCTTCTGACTCTTCATAAAAGCATGCAGAGCACCATTCACCATGTTTCCAGCATTCACTCTTCTTTCGATATCACATTCACACTTTCCATCTCTCGTAAACTTAGAACCCAGATACACAAACTCCTTTACTTGTTCGACTTGTTCACCACCTATTAATATAGTACACTCTGTCATACACTCTTCTCTTTCAAGTACCATTACTTTCGTCTTGCTTACATTAACTTTCATTCCTTTCCTATCAAAAGCCACATTCATCATTGTTACCATCTCCTGTAACTCGTCAGCAGATGACGCAAGTATAACTTGGTCATCAGCGTAGAGAAGACATTTGATGAGTAACTCATTCATTCTCAGTCCACACATACTCTCTTTCAGATCAGTCAAACAATTATCCATGAATAGGTTAAACAGCCAAGGTGACGCTACACATCCCTGCCTAACACCTTTTTCGATGCTAAACCATTCAGTGTACGCCCCGTTTATTCTGACGCAAGCACTAGAATCCTCATAGAGAGATTTCAGTGCTTGACTCAGATGACCGTTCACCCCATACATAGATAATGCCGACCACAATTCATTCCTCACCACTCGGTCATAGGCCTTTTCCAAATCCACGAACGCGCAGTAGACTTTTTGGTTTTTGGCCAAAAACTTTTCAGCTATGCACCGCAAGGAAAAGACCTGATCTGTACATCCCATTCCCTTTCTAAATCCCGCTTGTACGTCCCATATTTTTTCGTCAGTATCTTTCATCACTCTTTCAATCAAAACCTTTGCATACAGTTTGCCGACGACACTGAGAAGACTTATCCCTCGGTAATTTTTGCAGTCCTGTTGTGACCCTTTTCCCTTGTACAGCGTTGCCTTGCACCAGTCACCTGGTACTTGGCCGTTCGTCCAACACAGGTTGAAAAGGCGGTACAGCTGACTAGCCACAATGCCTCGCCCAGCCTTCAACATTTCGACCGACACTCTATCATACCCACCTGCTTTACCTGATTTCATACTTTTCATTGCTTTCATGAACTCATTCATACTTATCTCACTTGCATTACTCTCATATTCATTCTCATGCATTTCCACAGAAGACCTCGTTACGCTAGCCTCTGCTTCTCTGTCAAACAAACTTTCAAAATATTCCTTCCATCTCTTCAGCACACATTCTTCACTTTTTATAATACTGCCATCCTGGCTTCTGATTTTACTCAGCTCCGACGTTCCTCGGGCTGTCCGTATGGATTTCCAGAAAAACTTTTGGTTTGACTGGAAATCTTCAGAAAGCCTTATGTCAAACTCATCTTTTTCACTCCTCTTTCTTTCTCTCAACAACCTCCTTTACAATACCTTTCACTCTTTTATATTCCTTTCGTGCTACACTAACATCATCACTTGTGGCCTTCTGCATTCTTTGATTAGCTTTTACAGCTAACCAATCTAACCATGCTTTTTTCTTCTCACAAACAGCTGCCTGTACACTTTTATCCATCCACACATTCTTCTTCTTTCCACCATTTCTCCTTTTCGACACCCCACAAACATTGACAGCTACTCCTACTAATCCATCTTTAAATTCATTCCACAAGCATTCAATATCATTCACTTTATCTAGGTTCTCAAATCTTTCACTCAAGCCTTTCAAGTATTCACTTCTGACATCCTCCTCTTGCAATCTCTCCACTTTAATTTGTTCCAAAACGCTCGTCTGCTCTTGTGATTTATGCCGCCACCGATTAAATAGACCACCAATTCGGGTTACAACCAGGTGGTGGTCTGTGTCGATGCCGACTCCGCGATATGCGCGAGCGTCCAGAACCCTTTTCCTCAATCTTTCATCCACAACTACAAAATCGATCATACTTCTCGCATCACCCTCCTCTCTTGTATACATATGGATCCTTTTGTGGTCAAACATAGTGTTTGCCACAAAAAGATTCCATTCCAAACATACTCGTATCTCAAGCAGACTTACACCATTTTCTTTCACACGTTCATCACCAAACTTACCAACAACTCTTTCATAACTGTCACGCTTTCTTCCTACCCATCCATTAAAATCACCTAGCATGATAACTCGTTCATTCTGTTCACATTTCCCTAATGTATCTCTCATATTTTCCCAAAACTCATCTATCTCTTTTTGGGCTTTTGGAGACCTTCGCGAACCTACATCCGTAGGTGCATATGCACCCAGAACGAAGATTCGAGTCAGTCCGACTTTTAGCCTGACCCAGATGAGTCTTGGGCTCACACACTCGACTTCTTTCACGCACTCTACCATTCTTTCGGTAAGTATGACACCGACTCCCTGACAGCCTCTGCTGGTACTGGGAACACCAGACCAGTACGCTAAACCATTGACGTAACAAAAACGCTAAAACGCCCCCTGATTTTCTGGTCTGGTCTGGTATAGCCTTTTGATTTTCCAGATTTTGGAAACTACGCCAAAATCTTTGCCTAAAACTCCTTAATTTAAAATTTGGTGTCATTCGGACCTGTCGTTTAGCCGCTAGGCTCATTTTTAGGGTGGCTGTCATACAAAAAAAAATTAAAATTGCAATTACCTCGAAAACGGCTGTAACGATTTTGATGAAACCTTGCATGACCGAGAATCTCTATTAAAGGTATCTTCAATGATATTACATTTGGGTATCTTACGGTTAAATCCAGTACAACCCATAGAATACACAATATGTTGATATGTGTTTTTAAGGTACTTGCGGCAAGAAATTTTTAGGCAACCCCAGGGCGTTGTATGATCCCATGTGTATGTGTAACCTTCCATATAGACTACATTTCGTTTAAATAACAGATAGGTGCATAATTGTATTGTATATTGATTTAATGGCATCTTATCGTGGGATCTTCACTTCACTTTTTAATATTTTGGCAATCGGTCGTTGTAAGGGGGAACAACCATTCCTGCCAATCTCACTATAAGGTGTCAATGTCAAGTGCGGTGTCAGTACCGTCAGTACTGTCCACAAGTTTGCCAAAGTACTGTCAGTGCTGGTCAAGGAGGTTTTAACCCACGCTACGCTTAGCGTCGATTAAAACCTCCTTGGTGCTGGTACTGTCAGGGCGCCGTCCAAAGAGTACTATAATAAGGGTCGATCGATCGGGTCGTTTGTCAACATTTGATGATGACGGACGTGTATTTATTTCAATATTTGTTCTACATGTTTATTGAAGAGTTTAATGAATAATTTTGATTGGGTTTTATGCAGTAAACGACTTTAAAAGTGAACATCTATTAGAAGATTGGAATACATGCTTTTACCGAAATATTTAGATGGAGAGAAGCGGCTGACATCGAGACTTCAATAATTTTCCCTATCAACTTATCGGAGTCATCATAGTACACAGGCATAGAGTAACACGATTTTCGCGCGGGCTTGCGCGGTTTGACGCGTTGCTCTAAGTACACAGGCCCTCGTCTTCGTGATGTGGATTCCTGTCACTGACCTCTATATATACAAGTCTTGTATATATAGAGGTCAGTGATTCCTGTATAAATCTTCCACTGGACATTGGCGAACTCGCCATAATTTTATAATATTTTCTTTACTTTGACTTTGGCAAAATACGACTTGTAATGAGATGTGACGCCATTAAATAAATATATCTATCTAAGGGTAGATCGGTCATATCCACCGATCGTACGTTGTGAAATTGAATTATAATTTGATTATGTGCTTTTCTATTCAGTAAAACCTAAAAAGACACAAAATGTTTATGATCAATGTTATGATGCTACAATGTTTTCTCATGTTTTTATTTATAGTTCTCTATTATTTATTGACCGGTAAGGGCGAGGCGCTTAGTTTTGGCTGGTTCCTCGCCCATACATCTCCTTACATGTGGGCTAATTTTGGAATAGCAGCTTCCGTAACTTTCTCCGTGGCTGGGGCGGCTCTGGGCATCCACACGGTCGGAGCGAGCATCGTCGGAGGAGGAGTCAGAACTCCAAGAATTAAAACCAAAAATCTCATCTCGGTGATCTTTTGCGAAGCGGTTGCAATCTATGGGTTGATTACGGCTATTATTCTTGCCGGTATTGTAGAAAGATTTAATGAAGCAGAGCATGAAATACTGAGAACGAACATAATAGGAAGTCATATAATTTTCGGTGCAGGCTTGTCCGTTGGACTTGTGAACTTTTTCTGCGGGATATGCGTCGGGCAGGTCGGCTCGGGCGCAGCCTTATCTGATGCAGCTAACGCTTCGCTCTTTGTTAAAATACTAATAATAGAAATTTTCGGATCAGCTATAGGGCTCTTTGGACTCATTGTTGGAATTTACATGTCATCAAAAGCAAAAATGGGTAACCAAGGATAACTTAGTTTATCGTACCTAGTTATTTTCGTAAGTTATGCTTGTATTATTAAGTTTTCAACTCATACTGTTTTGTATTTTTTATAAGGAAATATGATAAAACTAACAAAATACACCTAAGTTTTTATTTTAAGAGGCCGTTCACTAGCGTCCTCATCTCAATGTGTACCTATTGTCCTAAGACAAAATAAAAATAAAGTACTAAAAACTAAAACCCAGGTAAAACAAAATAGCGATGGCGGGACGACCTTCTTAAAAGAGGTTAAAATATCGTGACCAATGGAAAGGCACGGGGACGCCTTTGCCCTAGTTTGCCCAGGGATCTAGTAAGTTTGCCATTCTCACTAACTAAAACACAATGTTTGCTTTTCTCCTGAAATTAGATCGATTCCAAAATCCAGCTTATAAAACACGCATGCCTTTTTACGCGACTGCGGCGAAGCCCAAAAGAAGGGTTATGTTGTTTGACCTGTATCTCACCTGTATGCATAGATTTATATGTATAGTCAAGATGGGGTCTTGGGAACAAGCGGTTAAAATTTTCCCAAAAATAAATAGCGCCATCTGTGATAAATCGCGTGAACTACGTTGTGTCGTACTTCGGTCGGTGCTAAATACACAGAATGGAAATAATGGTGTCGATTCTGGCAGGTGTCCGTCTTCCCAGCAAGCCCGTGCGAGATATGGCCAAGTGGCATACACCAAAATTTTGTGGAAATTGGTTCATTCCATCAGTATAGTGTCAGATTCAGTGCATCAAAACTGATGACACAAACTTTGGGTGGCTGTAGCAAAGAGATTTGAACCTCGCTACGCAGCGCAGCGAGGTTCAAATCTCTTTGGGCTGTAGAGACGTCTTGTCAGCCAGCCCATTCTATACAGGGAAAACTACGAAGATTACATAAAAGCAAAATAGTTCCACATTTACTGCATAGTGGCTGTAGCAAAGAGATTTGAACCTCGCTACGCAGCGCAGCGAGGTTCAAATCTCTTTGGGCTGTAGAGACGTCTTGTCAGCCAGCCCATTCTATACAGGGAAAACTACGAAGATTACATAAAAGCAAAATAGTTCCACATTTACTGCATGTCTAGTGCAATTTGATTGTAAAAAAACCGGCCAAGTGCAAGTCGGACTCGCGCACTGAGGGTTCCGTACCACCACATAAACATAATTGTATTAGTTGAAATTTCAGTAAGTTAATGTGCTAGATTTTTTGAGTCCGACACGCGCTTGACCAAATTTTATTATTTGTTGTTATTTTATAGCCTATGCCCTATAAACATACCAATTTTCAAGTTTGTAAGTGTTTCCGTTTTTAAATAGAACTAAAACAAAAATCGCCTCAGCAACCATCCAACTTGACCCCTCTCTTATATGAATGTTCTTGAAACGAGAGCTCACCACAATTGGTTACCTTTAGTTGTGAGAAAAGTTGTAATATTTAATGATTTCAGACTTTTCCCATTATTTGTACTGTGAGACCTAGCTTCTTGCCAAATTTCATAATTTTAGGTCAACGGGAAGTACCCTGTAGGTTTTTCATTTTTGAATAAATGTATGGAGATGAGGACATAAAATGCCATATCTTTTGATTGCGTCGTTGTAAAAAATTTAAATTTTCAGATCTTGTGTGGTTCATCATTTCAGCCGAAAGACGTCCACTGCTGGACATAGGCCTCCCCTAAAGATCCCCATGACGACCGGTCCTGCGCTGCTCGCATCCAGCGGCTTCCCGCGACCTTGACAAGATCGTCGGTCCACCTTGTGGGGGGCCTGCCAACGCTTCGTCTTCCGGTACGTGGTCGCCACTCTAGAACCCTTACACCCCATCGGCCATCGGTTCTTCTTGCGATGTGCCCTGCCCACTGCCACTTTAGTTTAGCGACTCTCAGAGCTATGTCAGTTACTTTTGTTCTTCTGCGGATCTCCTCATTTCTGATTCGATCTCGCAGACAGACTCCGAGCATAGCCCTTTCCATAGCTCTTTGGGTGACCTTGAGCTTCCTGATAAGGCCCATCGTGAGCGGCCACGTCTCGGTTCCATATGTCATCACTGGCAACACACACTGGTCAAAGACTTTCGTCTTGAGACACTGCGGTATTTTGGACGTGAAGATGTTGCGGAGCTTCCCGAACGCTGCCCATCCGAGTCGGATTCGACGAGTAACCTCTTTCTCTAAGTTGGATTTACCCAGCTGGACTGTTTGTCCCAGGTATACGTATTCATCGACAACTTCGAGCGTAAAGTCTCCAACTTTGAGTGGAGTGGGTACAACAAGGGCGTTAGACATAATTTTCGTCTTATCCATGTTCATTTTAAGACCCGCTTGTTGTGAAACTCTACTGAGGTTATTGAGCATCGTGCCGAGATCTTCCAGGGTCTCAGCCATTACGACAATATCGTCGGCAAATCGAAGGTGGGTCATGTACTCGCCATTGATGTTGATGCCAAGTCCTTTCCAGTCCAGGAGTTTGAAGACGTCTTCCAATGCAGCGGTGAACAGTTTAGGAGATATGACGTCTCCCTGTCTCACTCCTCGATGCAATTGGATAGGTTTCGAGTCCTGGTCCTGAAGACGGACTGACATAGTGGCGTTTTTGTACAGATCCTTTAACACTTCAATGTACCGATAGTCGACTTGGCACCTCTGGAGAGATCGTAGCACAGCCCACGTCTCGATCGAATCGAAGGCCTTCTCATAGTCCACAAACGCTAGGCAAAGTGGCTGGTTATACTCTTCGGTCTTCTGTACAACTTGCCGTAGCGTATGTATGTGGTCTATGGTACTGAAGCCTTTACGGAAACCGGCTTGTTCGGGAGGCTGGAAGTCGTCGAGCCTGCGTGCGAGACGGTTCGTAATGACTCTCGAGAACAGCTTATAGACATGACTCAGAAGTGAGATAGGTCTGTAATTCTTCAGCAGGGTCTTATCACCCTTTTTAAAGAAGAGCACCACCACACTTCTGTGCCATGCCTGTGGCGTTTTCCCTTCGACTATGACAGAATTAAACAGCTTCTGAAGAGCTTTTAGCACTGGCCTTCCGCCTGCTTTCAGAAGCTCAGCCGTAATTCCATCGTGCCCGGGTGCCTTGTTGTTTCTAAGCTGTCTGAGAGCCATTCTAATCTCGTACAAGCTGACGTCCGGGATATCTTCGGTATGGTGTCGGGTAAGTCTAGCTCTTGGATCGTTGGCCAGACTGCTAACGGGTGGGCCGGTTGACGTGTATAACTGTCCATAGAACTTCTCGACCTCCCTCAGTAGCTCAGGCTTGGACGATACGGTTCTGCCATCCTCGGTCTTCAGCTTCGTCAACTGGCTCTGTCCAATAGACAGATCTCTTGCGAACACTTTGGAGCCCTTGTTCCGCTCAATCGCTTCTTTAATATGATTAGTATTAAATAGCCGAATGTCGCGAGTCAGAGACTTAGAGATCTGTTTATTGAGCCGCCGATATTGAGAAGCATCTCCCGAAGACTGCAGAACCATTTCGCGTCTTTCTTCCATTAGCTTGAGGGTATGATCTGAGATCTTTTTGGTTCTTTTAGTACGGTGGGGTCTGAAATACTTTGACCCAATTGTATGGACAGTTTCCACGAACCCGTTATTGTAGTCGTCCACATCTATGCATTCACCAAGGCATTCGAAGCGATTTTGCAGTTCGAGCTGAAAGCCGTCGGGATTTTGGATATTGGTGGGTGCGGGTCGGAGCGTAGACTTCATCAGTCGAGTTCTTTCCAGCTTTACGTTGATATTCAATGTGCCTCTTACCAACCGGTGATCGCTTCCGGTTTTAACCGCATTGATCACAGAGACATCATTGAATATTTGCTTCTTCGTCGACATGATAAAGTCAATCTCATTTTTTGTAGCACCATCGGGACTAATCCAGGTCCATTTTCGGTTTTCCGACTTTTTGAAGAAGGAATTCATCATAAAGAGTCCTTCTTTCTCCAAAAAGTCGGCTAACATGTGGCCCCTGGAATTCCGATATCCAACACCAAATTGCCCCACCCTCAGCTCACCATCGCCTAGCTTGCCCAGTTTCGCGTTGAAGTCCCCCATGACAACGGTATAGTGGGTCTTAGGCGTATGTATGGCTTTAGAGATATCCTCATACATAGCCTCGACTTCATCATCAGAGTGTGTCGATGTGGGGGCGTATACCTGTATGAGCTTCAGCGAATACCGTTTGGTGATTCTGAGTATAAGGTACGCTACCCGCGACGACACACTCTCGATCATGACGACGTTGTTCACGAGAGACTTGTGGACCATAAACCCGACACCTCCCTGGGACAGTTGGTCGCCCTCCCGGAAATAGAGCAAGTTACCTGATTTTAGGGTTATCAAGTCCTCCCCCTCTCTTCGGACTTCAGATAGACCCAAGATGTCCCAGTGTAACCTGCTCAATTCTTCCTCGAGTTCAGCAACCTTCTCGTCGGTCCGCAATGTGCGCGTGTTGTACGTTGCCAGGGCCAGAGGTCGTCGTTGTTGGTAGCCTGGCATCTGCCGGGGATTCTTCGCACCCCCTGCCCCACCGTTACCATGACCGCTACCAGAGCCAGGAATAGCGGGGCCGCCGGGGACTAGGGGCCGGTGCTTATTGACGTGATTCATAGGATTTTTAGGGGGTTTTACCATAGTCGCCACGCTTGGCAGACGGGTTGGCGTCCGCAGTGTGATGGGATAATACACAGAAGGACGCTGCTGCCCATCCTCTGGATTTCATTCCCTTAGTCGCCTCTTACGACACCCATTGGAAGAGATGGGTCGGTACTATTCTATTCTGGGCCGGCACCGCACGGCTAGTTCAGTTTTTGTGGTTCATGGATCCTAATATATGGTATTCATTTCAACCTGATACCTTTACCCGTTCGTGAGATAAAGGGTCTTGACAGACAGACAGACAGACGGACAACAAAGTGATCCTATAAGGGTTCCGTTTTTTTCTTTTGAGGTACGGAACCCTAAAAAGCCGAATCGAAAATGTCCATACGGTAGGAGCACTTCATCAATAATTATGGGTGGCTGGAGAGACGTTTTCCCAGCCAGCCCAGGTGATATCTCGGAACATATAGTAGGTAGGAAGATAAAACAAAGCTTAATATTTACTACCTACTCGGAACAGTAGGAAGCAAATATTTCAAAATCCTAGCTCCACTAACTTTTGAGATATTTTTATTTTTTCATGGGCTTGCTGGGGAGACGTCTCGCCAGCAAGCCCATGCTGTAACTCAAAAAGTACTGCACGTAGAATGCTGAGCGATATACCAATAGAGAGTGCATATTTGATGCAATAAGCACCAAGAAAAATAAGTCCCTAGGTCTTATGGTTTCGATGCTAGAAACAAAAATCATTTTCCGGCTGAAAATTTGGAACGCATGATGTGAAGTGCAACGTTGCCGTTCTTTGCAGCTCTACATGTTGCTGTTGGAGCATTCAAAAATCAATCTTGTTAGTCTTCTAAATATTTTTTTTGGTTTGCCTGGAGAGTCCCACTGCAGGGCAAAAGCCTCCCTTTTTCTTTTCAATCGTCACAGTCATGGGTCATGCCCTGCTAACCCTTGCATCGAGGTCGTCGCGGAACCGTTTTTTAGTCACCCGTTGACAAACAGCTAATTTGGACTTCTGAGAAGCAGTCACAGACCATACCTTCGCATTGCAGGTTATGAATTTAAAGACTAATTCGGCATACATTGCTGGGAGGCTAGGTGTGATCGTGGCTATATCACAGGCAAAATGCAAAGAGTTTGCGTTTGAGAAATGAGGAAAAAGGTCTCCTATTTCACAAAAAAAGCCGCGATCGTCCGGTAGGTTTTAGGGTTCCGAACCAAAATGGCAAAAACGGAACCCTTGTGGTGCGACTTCGTCTGTCTGTGACACCTGTATATCTCAGTAAGTAACCACTCGTGCTATCGGCTTAAAATTTGGAATAGTTTTAGAATATGATTGCCCAACTTAATTGCAAACAAGAGAATTAAAAACAGAATTATTATTATGGTAAAGGGGGCCCAAATAGGGGGGCCAAAATATCGTTACTAGGTCGAGTGGGGTATCATATAAAAGGACTTTACTTGTATATTCTAAAATTCATTTTTAGGGTTCCGATACCAAAATGTTAAAAAAAGGAACCCTTATGGTGCCGCTCTGTCTGTCTGTCTGTCTGTCTGTCCGTCTGTCTGTCACACCTCTATATCTCAGCAACCACTTATGCTATCAACCTGAAATTTGGAATAGTTTTAGAATATAGTTGCCCAACTTAATTGCACAAGAAAAAATTTTGAAAAAAGTATGATTATTAATATAAAGGGGGCCAAAATAGGGGGGGCCAAATTTCAAATTGTCGCTACTAGGTCGAGTGGGGTATCATATGAAAGGGCTTTACTTGTACATTTTAAAATATATTTTTGTATTTTTTTAAATTTCTTAGTTTTAAAGTTATGATGAAAAATGTCAAGAAAAATACCATTCCCCCCCCCCTTATCTCCGAAGTTTGAGTAAGGAAAAATCTGAATTAATTACAGTTGACAGAAGTTTATATAAACTTTACAGCAAAAATAAAACGATCTTTCTAAGTTGCACAGTTTTTCAGAAATCTGCAAAAAACCTTTACAAACAAATTTAGTTTTGCGGTCCTGAAAATGGACTTTATTGCTTCCAAAAATACTATAGGTATATCGGAACCCTCGGCGCGCGAGTCCGACTCGCACTTGACCGGTTTTTGTTTCTTTTTACGACTCTTATTTTATTGTTATGATGAAAAATTTAAAAAGAAATACCAATTCCCCCTCGGTATCTCCGAAGTTTGCGAAATAGACTTTAGTACTTGCAAAAATACTATAGGTATAACAGAATCCTTGACGCGCGAGTCTGATTCGCACTTGACCGGTTTTTTTTTTTGTTTGGCGACGGTTGAGATAAGTTTTACACGCGCTATTTTTGAGTAAGGAATTGAAGAAAGACATAGTCAGGCATCTGTATTTGAGACAATCGGAATAGGATTCATCATCATCATTTATTCGTAAACAATTACATTGTATTCGAAATTAGCACTTAATTACCTACATTGTATTCGAAATTAATACTTAAACATAACTTTAAAAAATTAAAAATAAACTAAAAAGTATAATGCATTTGCAATAAAATTGTCAACATCAATAAAAAATATAAAATTTCATTATAATTCGTCAATTGAATACATGCATTTCCCTAAAGCAATGATTTCAAATTTTCCTTAAAAACACTTAAATTTCTAATCAATTTTAATTCTTTAGGCATCTTGTTAAAGAGAACTATACCGCGATTACAGCGAGATTTGCATTTTATTCCGTTTTACACTTGTTAGAAGTGAGAAAAACGTACTTTAAGAAGATAATGGCCATTATTCTTGACGTAGTACCGTCTCTACTTGTGGGTGTCGTAGAGGCGACTAAGGGTTTAGTTTAGTTTAGTTTATTTAATCACATATTGTAACTTCATACAATTACATTTCATGTCAAATTATATTCTTTCACAATACGATCGTCAATAAGTATATAAAAAATCTATAAACCGGAAGATGGGCAGCAGCGTCCTTCCGTGTATCGTAGCATCTTACATACTGCGGTCACCAACAACCGCGGTCCATGGTGCCAGCCATAACGCTAACAAGCGTTGTGACTAAGGTACTTCCCCTCCACATTCTTCTATCAAGAGCTGGAATTCTGGAGAGAGCTCCCTGCCCTGTAGTGGACATAGTATGGGATGTTATGATGTACTAGAATGACTTTGCCAATTGCTCAAAACAGAGATGTATTCCAGTTAGAGCACCCCACTAGGTAGGTACTAAAATTCAGTCAGTAGCTGTTTTTAAAACAACCCAACTTAACACTGTTTCAAAACCTATGTTTATACAACGTGTTAATGGAATAAGCGAAACCCTCATACACCTTAACTGATTTTTATTAAAATAAATCCATTCTTGTTAAAAAATTCTTTAAAAACGTTATTGTTATTTTGAAGTTTCTACACTGTTCTCGTTGTTATAAACCGCGCACGCCGCCGCGCAGTGTCACTGCCAGCGCGCGTATCCACAGAAATATTTAGAATAGAAGGCAAAAATTTAAATAAAAAAAAATACCCCTATCAAAAACCCGTGAAATTGATTCTACTCTTGATTCTGAACAAACTACTTTCTCAGTTTCGCTTATTCCGTTAACACGTTGTATAATTAAACAAAAAACCTATCGAGCCGCTATAGTACACTCAACAGCACGTCAGTAGAAACACTTTTGGACCTTACAGCGTGGTAATAGAGTTGAAAAAGTTTCTACCGACGAGCGGTTGACCGTACATATCTTAGATTATGAATAACGGCTATGGTACATATCGTCGCTGATCTTACTAATTGACGTAACTAGCATATTAGTAATTGTTCAGAACAAGCTTTTTTCGGTTTCGTGCATTGCTTGTTGAATTGATGCTCAAATGTTACGAGACGGATCAAAATAAAATTACTATAATAAATAAAATAAAAAAATTAGGTTTCTAGAAATATAAATACATTTGTAATATTATTGTTAAATACGTTAAATACTAAATTACAAGCATTTAAAACAGATACGTCACTTTCGTTAGAACTTTGTAAAATTTTATTTTCATTCAACTTTCAGATACGTCTGTGAAAAATTACAGTAAAAAAACACATAAATCTCAAAATCAACCTTTATTTATTAAGAAAACACTATTTTGTGCTTATTTCTAAATTATCAAATACAAAATCAGTCTCAAATACTTTGCATAAGTGAAAACAGTCTCTAGAGTCACTATAAAATTCAACAAAAACTAAATTTAAATGTTTGTGTTAACAAGTACTTATACATTTTCAAGGCTTTTGTCCAATAGTGGACGTTTTCAGGCTGAAACGAACCAATGACCTTAGAGATACCCTACCAATCAGTCTGATCCTTATGGGTTGTATAAGAAGATAATACTTATTTAGGTTTTAGGTTAACACCAAGCTCTTATTAAACTAATACTCCTATAAACTACTAATCAGTCACAATCAAATCACAGATCACGTTATTAACAAATTATGATAGTAAATGCCTCAGGCTCTTGCTTATCCTAAATAGGAACTACTCAAATAATTATGTTACTAGAAAAATAGTATTATATGAAAATAACAATATTCTTGAAATAAGATCTTAATGAGATCAACGCTTTAACAATGAAATTACCAAAACTTTTTTATAGAATTAAGAGCACTATTATTAATAGAACAAATTATAAATTTAATGAGGAAGCGACTTATAGAATTCTACATAATCTGGCAACCTGATAACAGGTGTATCACCGCTTGTTAAGTACATTAAGTCTTCATACTTTTCAGCCGGTATTTTGGGTGGTGCACTATTACGTGGTGTGATTTCAGTATGAAGATGAAACATCCTCTGTCTTCTCAAACTCAAGCTGCGGTACGATTCTTGGTCGTGGCCAGTTTTAAAGAAAAACTTTGTTGGTTCAGACTTTTGAACGTAGAATTCGGTCATTTCAGTCCAATTCACTTGAGCTCCAGAGTCGTCTCTTCGCAAAAGAAGTAACTGAATGTCTTTGGACAGTTTTTTGAAGTCAAGAATGTCTTTATATATTAGGGGAAAGATTCGATAAGGCTGTTCCATTCTTGCCAAACTCATTATCGGTATAAGCTGAGCTGGTATAAAGACGTCTCCAGCTTTTTTAATAGCGTAGCTGATTGCGCTGTGAGCAGAATCTCCTGCACTTTGACCGTGGTTTGGAATAGAAAATTGCAAACTTATTTCCTCTATATTTAAAGAATTTGCTTGGATATAAATCAATGCAGCAGCCACAATAGTATTGCGGTTTTGGCCACCACAACCATCCGAGAATAGATAAATCCGCTTGAAACCTTTTCTGTCGCTTTCTTGAAGGAAAATATTTATAGCAGTAGATATCTCTGATGCGCCTCTTTTACTTTGACCTTCATGCCAGGTAAAACAGCAACAATCACGCGTCACCATGTCATAAATAGTGAAATTAAACGCGGATAAACGCCTTTTGTAGAATACTGCATTTTCGTTTGTTATCGGTAAATTTATCACCTGTTGTAGGTCGAAAGTTGCGCACTGCACCACGCCAGGATTTTCTTTTGCCTCATGTAAACACGCTTTTCTCTTCTGGCGAAAAGTTAACTTGTCAATTTGATGTTTTTGAAACGTTTCTTGTAGTCTTGCTCTGACCTCTTCGGTTCCATTATAATATGTGAGGCAAAGGCTGCACTGGTCTTTCTTCGGCCGATGAAAAGATAAATTTTTTGTTTTGAAAACTCTTTTGTATGTGGAAAGGCTGGGTTTAAGTGGATTTCCTTCCAGGGAGCTGATAAACATTTTGTACATTTTTCTTATGGTTAAATCAGCGTGCAGGTATTCTCTACTGCTATCCTCTCGGCAATAGTGCGATTCCACTCTAGGGTAGCGATCTATATGTTTTTCACATAAATCGCGAGAAAGTGAGTCGAGTTCCAGTTTGCTCTGAGGTCGACCTCCACGATTGTCTTTGTTGATAACTCCAGTCTCTGATATTTTTTGAACTGCAGTTCTAAGCACACGTTCAGTTATACAATACAATACAATATTCTTTATTCTTTAGTTATACTTAGAGTGTTTAAAAACAGAAGGCGACAAACGTGGAGTTTTTCTCCATTAAGTGTCAAATAATATTTATAGGTTAATTTTCTTCTTGAATTGGTCCCAACTGTTGTTCGTTGAGTGGCAGTTTTTTCTACGTGTCGTGCAATAAACTCACGCTGACGATGTAGGTTGCCTTGTGACCAGTAATCTTCAAATACAACTTGACGATTTTCCTCGTCAAATTTGTAGCACTCCCGTTTTAAATGTTGGCAATATCTGATATTGCATACAGGACCTAATTTCTTTTCTGGCATTTTTCTCTTCTCAACTTGTGTAAAATATTCTTTTCCCTGATCTTTTTGAAGTTTGTTTTGCTTTTTCTTATTTATTTTTTTCTGCTTAGATGGTATTTCTACTTCTCTAGGATCGCCTTCCATTTCATAGTCCTCTGGAGATTTGCGCGTAGTAGTAGTAGTTATATTAGAAGATTGTATAACTTGTCTATCGCGTCGAACATGCGATTCACACGAAATGTCGTCATTTACAAAATGATCCCAACATTGGAGTATCAAACATCTAAAGCAAGAACTGAACACTTCTTCATTGCATCCTACTACCTCATATGTTTGTTTGTCATTAGACACAGTTATCGAACTAGGTTGCTGATCTATCTGCATGTTCTGTAACTCTTCAAAATGTGTGTGTGGTTCTTCAGAATAGATTTGAGCATTGTCTACTTCTAGATTTATATCTTGTACAATATTATTTTGAGTAATCGTAATTTTAGGAGATGTGGATTCAATTTGGAAATGTAGCTCACAAGAAACATTGTTTTCGAAATGGTTCCAACATTGTAGAACTAGACATCTAGGGCAAGCGCTGAAAACTTCTTCAGTACACCCAAAAACTTCGCAGGTTTGTTTTTGATATCCACTAGCTATATTCATTACTTCGGCTATGATTTATGAATGAACTTTCTGGTCCGATCCGACTGAGCGGCGATGGCTTTTCAATATACACTGGGTACATGTTAGTATTATTATAATCTAAGGTACATTTTATTCGTAGAGTTAATTGATCACAAGTAGGTACAGTAATGACTGAAAGTGACGACATCTTGACGGACGATTTCGACCAATACAGTACGGTCTTAAACTGACTAAAAATGACGTCAATTAGACGAACGATTCCGAACAATGTAGTACCGACCCTGTCCTGACCAAAAAATGACGTCAGTTTTACGTCCTATCTCGACGAATGTAGTACTGACCCTAAATTGACCTTAAAATGACGTCAGTTTTTCGTCCTATCTCGACGAATGTAGTACTGACCCTAAATTGACCTTAAAATGACGTCAGTTTTACGCCTTATCTCGACGAGTGTAGTACTGACCCTAAATTGACCTTAAAATTACGTCAGTTTTACGTCCTATCTCGACGAATGTAGTACTGACCCTAAATTGACCTTCGTCAGTTTTACGTCCTATCTCGACGAATGTAGTAATGACCCTAAATTGACCTTAAAATGACGTCAGTTTTTCGTCCTATCTCGACGAATGTAGTACTGACCCTAAATTGACCTTAAAATGACGTCAGTTTTACGCCTTATCTCGACGAGTGTAGTACTGACCCTAAATTGACATTAAAATTACGTCAGTTTTACGTCCTATCTCGACGAATGTAGTACTGACCCTAAATTGACCTTCGTCAGTTTTACGTCCTATCTCGACGAGTGTAGTACTGACCCTAAATTGACCTTAAAATTACGTCAGTTTTACGTCCTATCTCGACGAATGTAGTACTGACCCTAAATTGAACTTAAAATGACGTCAATTTTACGTCCTATCTCGACGAATGTAGTACTGACCCTAAATTGACCTTAAAATGACGTCAGTTTTACGTCCTATCTCGACGAATGTAGTACTGACCCTAAATTGACCTTAAAATGACGTCAATTTTACGTCCTATCTCGACGAATGTAGTACTGACCCTAAATTGACCTTAAAATGACGTCAGTTTTACGTCCTATCTCGACGAATGTAGTACTGACCCTAAATTGACCTTAAAATGACGTACTTTTTTCGTCCCAGACGTCATTTTGCTACCTGGGGCAGCGAGGGCGCCTATAGTTCGAGGGTCAATTGATGCTTACACCCGAGCTAACTAGTCTGCTTTACATCTCGATTGTGAGGTAAGTAGGTCCTTATTACCACCAAATTGTAGGTGACCAATTAGCGCTATAGGGTAATAATGTAGCTAGAAAAGCCCTAGGGCGGTAAGTAATTAAAACGCCCGCCGCCCCGTTGCTGGAGGCGGCCATCAAGGCGGACGTTATAATAACTTACCGCCCTAGGGATTTCTTGCTACATTATTACCCTAGAGCGCTAATTGGTCACCTACAAGCCCCATTTGGGGGTAATAAGGACCTACTTGCCGAATATGAGAGATGTAAAAATCCATTTGTGCGAGCTCCCCAGTTTGGTTAGGACATTGCAGGATGAATCACCTGATTGTCCGAAAAGTTAGATGATTCCGTGCTTCGGAAGGCACGTTAAGCCGTTGGTCCCGTCTACTATCTACGGATGTAGTCGTTAATGAGTCATGTCAGAAGCCTTTGGCGGCTCCACAACTCTGACACTAGGGTTTGTGAGGTCGGTCATCGAACTTGCAACCTACACGATATATGATATACTGTGTATCCATGAATATCTAATGCAGGGGTAGAGAGTTTGGAACGTATTAGCAGAATTATTGTTTTTATCAGAGTTCTGTTCTACAGCTGTTTATTTTTTATATTGTTATTATTTTATATTGTTATTTTTTATATTGTCCAAAAGGACGAAAAACCAAAATTTTACTATTAATTGCTAACAGTGTTAAGTTAAAGTTGTTTTGTCAGTATGGCCAGTCTCATAAAATATTTTTATCTACTCTCATATCGTTAATCCTCAATAATGCGTTCAAAAATTGTAGGTAAACATCTTCATAATGTCAATCTGTGCTTAGAAACACTCTTAGCAGCATTTTTTATCTGTGGGAGTGTATTATACAAGTCATCGCGGGAGACCTATTAAACAATTTTTTTATTTTATAGCCGCGCCATTGACAGCTTGATGCGTTTGTAGTCTGTGGCTGCAAGGAGGTTTCATTGCAATAATGGAAAACTCAGCAAACAAAAGTTGTAGTTACATCATTTTATTAGTTTTGTAATGAAATAAGTGATAAAATCATTTACGATTTGCCTTCGAGTGTTTTTAAAGCACCTATAGGAACTTCACTTAGCACTTATCACCGGAAAAAGAGACAAACATTAAGGTTTGTTTTTGAACATATTATTTTAGGATTCACGATATGAGAGTAGATAAAGTTGTGTATGCAACTCCACATAATTAGGTATAAAACACTCGTGTCTTCTATTATGGAACTTGGCTCGCTACGCTCGCCTCGTCCTATAAACCGACACTCGAGTTTTATACCCCTCATTATGTACCGTTGCATAAACTACTATTAAAGCATTTGTGTCATCAAAAATATTCTGAAAAGCCATTTGAAGATCTAAAAAAATGTTTAGATGAAGATAACTGATTTGTTTATGGCATTAAAAAATAAATAAACTAGCTTATGTGGTGCGAACCTTTTAAATCACATGTTTGATTATAGCCCTTTCTTTTGAGGTATCATTTACGCAGACTTCATTAACTCTTAAAAATAGGGCATAATTAAACCTAACGAAGGAAGATGAGTAAAAATTTTAATGGGTACGTATTAAAATTAGCCCATTTCCCATAATTTCACGTCGCTATTTAAGACTCATATCCAAGTTGGAGTATTTCACGCTATTTTGGCCGGTGTTCCTTTGTTCATAGAATCAAGTCCTCTCATAATGTGCTTGAGCCTATGCATTAATGTGAGAATTTTCATTATTGAGCAGATCATAAAAATCGTTGTATAAGCTTTTTGTTTCTACCCGTCCCTGCGTCTTCTTTTTCTTCCTCATTAAGGCAAGTGGTATCGGTCTCTTAGATTGCGGTTGGGCGGAGCGCGGTTTTATACACCTTTCTAGCATTTGGCCGTCGTAAGTCATCCCATCCCATCCCACCGGAGTTTATTTACATTATCGCAATCTTTTGAACTACCATGGCGACATCAAATGCTCATCTTGTATTTATAACACTACAGTGTTGACTGTTGGCCTTCTTATTTCAAAATTTATAAGCTGCCATAGGCCTTGTGGGTACATAATAGGTACATATAACTATTTGAAATAGCCCTTGGTTGGTAGTTACAGTTGGATGAAATAGTAAAAAGCATGGCGTTTGGAAAGGCAGTTTTTATAACAAAATATAAAACTAGACGCTCTTCTTCACTCATACATAATAGCACTAACAAAATGCTTAATCTCAGTTTGTTTATCAGCTTTTGCTTCAGCAAAACTCCCTCTAGTCAAGTATAGTTATGTAGTTTTATAATTTTTGTAACATTTTTGGAATAACTAAATATATTTTGTTTATTCGAATCAAAATTTTAGCGTATTATTATATTTCACATTAGGAAATCAAACGTCTTAATCAGCACATATAACGCGAACGTGTCACGTTACAAATGTTAGCCGTCTCACAGCACAGGACGACAATAAAATTGAATATATATTCTTTATTGCACAAAAAAATTTAACAGAAAAGACTATAACTAAAGGACATACACAAAGGCGGGCTTATCTCTAAAAGAGATTTCTTCCAGCCAACCGAACGCAGTGAGAAAGTTGTATTAACGGGAACACAATAGTGCAAAAAAAAGTGAGAAAAAAAATGATGTATCATAAATAATAAATAAAGAAAATAGACTATTAAATAATACAAATACATAATTCACATAAATTTATAATAAATACAAATTTATAGGTAATAAATATAAATAATAAATAAATACATAACACACTATATACTACATAAATAAAATGATGAGTGCTTAACAGATATATTTACAATGATGATGGCTATGAAGCAACTTGTGACAGGAAATGATCTTTTAACCTTACTTTAAAAGTGTGAATGGAGGGGCTTTCTTGAATAATTCGAGGCAATTTGTTCCACAATAGAACGGCACGGACGGAAAAAGAGTGAAACTGGAAATTGGTATTACTCCTAGGCACCTCAAACATCTGTGTAATGTAAGGGCGCCTAGGCCAAGCGGGAGGAGGAAGCAGCTGAAAACGGGAACGAAGGTAAGGTGGGGAGTGCGGGTCATTGAGGATGTTGAAAAGGACAGTTAGGATATGCATATCGCGACGAAGGCGGATAGGGAGCCATTTAAGTTGAGCACGGAATTGAGAAATGTGGTCATATTTTCGCAAGCCGAAAATGAAGCGTATAGCTAAGTTTTGAAGGCGCTCTAACTTGTTAAGCAGCTCCTCAGTCACATCCAAATAACAGACGTCGGCGTAGTCAAGGATAGGTAACAGGAGAGATTGCGCAAGCATAATTTTGGTGTTAAAAGGAAGGAAATACTGGAGACGCTTGAGAGAATGGAACGTAAAATGCATACGCCTGCTAACATCGTTGACGTGAGATATCCAAGACATGTTGCAGTCCATGAGCAGGCCCAGATTTTTAACCTTATCACAAAAACTGATCTGGACACCTTTATAGAAGAGTTTTGGTACTATATCCCAGTCTATCTTGGACCTGAGTCTACTACTGCCGAGAATAATTGCCTGTGATTTAGCAGGATTAACTAGCAGACCAAAAGATTCTGCCCACAACTGGATGGCAGTAAGGTCTTCGTTTAGAGCATCAACAGCATTGGATATCTCAGTCACGACAAAATGACGATAAATTTGCAAATCGTCTGCATACAGATGGAATGGAGAAGAAATTACACGAGATATGTTATTTATGAAAACAGAAAAAAGTAAAGGTGAGAGAACGCCGCCTTGAGGAACACCAGCAGTGAGATTTGACCAGTCCGAGCCAGCATCATCGGTTCTCACACACTGCTGGCGTCCGAAGAGATAAGAGTGAAACCAGTCTATTACCGAGGAAGGAATGTTAACAGCACGAAGAGTGCCGAGGAGGATATCGAAATCAACAGAGTTGAAAGCACTGCTGAAATCTAACAAGGCCATCACGGTGAGCTTGGTGTTATCCATAGCACACCGGATGTCCTCCGTTATACTCAACAGTGCACCAACAGTGCTGTGGGAAGGACGGAAACCAGACTGGAAAGGACACAATAGGTTGTTGGAAGTAAGATAAGAATAGAGTTGTTTATGCACAACTGATTCTAGGACTTTAGAGAGGATGGGGAGTATAGATATGGGACGGTATTGTGAAAAGGATGTAGGGTTTGTGGTTTTCGGTAAGGGAATGACAAAAGCTTTCTTCCACGATGCTGGAAAGATATTGCGAGAAAGCGAATAGTTGATAATGTGAGAGATCACTGGGGCAATTTCCTCCAGCACGGGAAGAATCATGTCCAGGCTTAAATTGTCACTACCGATGGCTTTGGTGGAGATGGCACGGACACTCTTCTTTATTGCATCAACGGAGACTGGTTTAAAAGAGAAGGGTGGACAGTCAGGTGGAGTAAGTTCAGAAAGATAAGAAAGAGTTTTTGTTTTAGATAAAGAGTCTAAAATGACCGGGGGAGCAATAAAATGTTGATTCAATGCATTGAGATCCACATTGCTTTGACAAGCATCAGTGGTTTTTCCCACACCCAATGACCGTAGGAACCTCCAAACTTGCGCCTGGCAGAGATCCTGAATTGTTGTATGAATGTAGCGACGTTTAGCATCCCTACACATTCTGTTGCAGACGTTTCTTAGTTTTTTGTATGCGTCGAGATTTTCCTGACACGGATGTTTTTTGTGTTTGGCTTTAGCCCTGTCGCGTTTAGCCATAGTCCTCCTGATCACCGGCGTTAACCAGGGAGCAGGAGCACGCTTCACACGCACAGGCCGAACAGGCGCATGAAAATCATAAACTTTAATCAGTTCAGTAGTTAGAACTTGTACCATATCATCAATGTTGTCGGACAACAGCACCGATGACCAGTTAATATTCTTAACATCCTCTCTCAAGCGTTCCAGATCCATATGCTTAAAATCACGCAGAAGTAGAACTTTGCCTCTAACCTTTGGAGGACGTACTTTATAAGACAAGAAGACTAAGTCGTGGTAAGAAAAGGGAGCAGCCATTTGACCATGAGAAAAGACGAGCTTTGGGTTAGAGACAGCAATTAAGTCAATTAAGGAAGGCCTGGAGTTAGGGAAATAGTGAGTGGGAGAACTCATGGGAAGAATTTGTAGGTTAAATGATGTTGTAAGAGCATGGAGGTTTTGAGCTCTTGCATCACCCTTCAATAAACATGTATTAAGATCTCCCATAAAAATCACGTGGTCATAAATAGGTACTAACTTCCCTAAAGCAGACTCTAAAGTGCTAAAATAGTTCACCTTGTCACTAGGACTATAAAGGACACCGAGGAGTATTTTTTTGTGGCGCACTACTACATCCAAAAATAGGTATTCCAGAGAGCCAGTGTAATCGGATGGGGAACAGGAAACAACGTTGGCTGAAAAACTGCTTCGTAAATATATACTGACGCCTCCGCCACCACGTCCGGTGCGGTCGTTTCGATAAAGTTTATAACCAGGTAGGGAGCAACTAGTTGATGGAAGTGAGGGTTTCAACCAAGACTCGGACACAAGTATGCAGTCAACTACGCCGGAGTCAAAGGATGTGAGAAGGTCGGAATAGTGAGCTAATATACTCTGAGCGTTGATATGCACCAAGGAAAGGAAATTGGAATTATCAATGAAAGCCCTCGAAAGTTTTTCTCCTAATGGATCCGAATCCGATAGTGAGGTGTTACTACTAACAGCACTTACATAGTCATCAGAAGAGCAGGAAAAAAAATCATCATCAGACATAATATAGGAATATAAATGATATAATAAAATACAATATAAATATCAGTAAATAAATACTTAAAATATTCTAAGGTGGATATATACGAACTCGTATACAACTTTCTCATGCTTAAGTTGACTGAAAAGAAAAAAAAAACACACTACATAAACTATTTCTAACACACTTCGTAAACGAACAGATAATAACAAAACAAGACGCAACGCCACATGGCAGCATATTACAAAAAAAAAAAAAACAAAGGATAACAAAACGCAAAGTTGACATTTTTAAGACATTGACGTTTGACGTTTTGAAGTAAATAATTGAAATATCAAAAAGTGACTGGAAAATTGGAAATCTAAAAACACCGGTAGAAAAAGAAATGAGTTATTTTGCTTATACCCTAATTTAAAATTGATGCGAAAACAATGTATAAAGCGACTAAATAAGGAGAGACCTGACTTCACTTATCGACGATGTTGGGATGTTGTTTTATAAGCTGGTTGAGAGCTGCCGACGAAGTGACCTTCACTCGGGTCTTGTTGGGTAGAAGAATAACAATAATTCCGTCTGCCGACCAAACCTTCTTCATTCCAAAATGTTTGCGGGCTGCGACAAAGATGTCCTGGCGTGACTTAGTTAAAAACTCAGTGATAGATATTTTTGAGCCTTTAAGCTTAGTTTTTGCTTTCCACACCTCAGAACGAGTGCGCAAAGATGTAAAGCGCACAAGTACAGGCCGGGCCAAGTCTTTTTTAGCACCAAGTCTGTGGCAGGATTCTATCAACTCAGAGCCCCCGACAGCCATCTTCAATTGGTCGGTTAACACCAAAAGAGTCTTCTTGAGCACATCTTCATCCTGGTCCTCTTTGATACCATGGAAGAGGAGAACTTTCCTGCGTGAATGGGTCTCCATGCGGTCCATACCTAGAATGAGAAGCTCCACCTGTGACTTAAGTATGCCAAGGGACTTCCACACAAAGGTCTTAAATGTGGAGAACTCAGCTGCCACCAGCTTTATTGTGGGATTTGGACCAGTGACGCCCGGCTGCTGCAACGTCTTCTCAAACTCCTCCATCTTGGTGGTGAACATGGTGGACAATTCCCCCATGCTTTTTAGAAGCTGTTCTGCTGTGGTGTCCATAGCTTGATAGTGATGAAAGTTAGTGGGAGAGTACAGTACAAGTCAACTTAGGCACAGGTAATTCTAATTTTAATTCATATGCACATTAAATATTTTATAAAATTTAATAATTGCAGAGCACAAAAAATGCGTCTAAACACTTTCGCGTCTACCCGCCGAAAAAAGTAATGTTGTAATGCTTTCTTTGATAATTTTGGAGCTGCTATCTACAAAGAGTAATGAGGATTGTTTGTGCGAGAGGCAGTTAAATGTTGTTTTGTAAGGTGACACGTTTGTCGAGTGAGTAACGGTGCCCTTCCCCCTGCCCCTTGCCCCTTCCCGCTCACGCCCTCTGGTGTTATAGCGGGCGGCGCCTCAGCTGAGCGCGTTGGATCGTTGCAGAATGATGTGGACGCACCGTCGCCGCCAGCTTCGGAGCAGCCTTCCGTACATTCCATCCCATCGGCTGAGCCTACAGCGACGCCCTCAACTGGTTCCATGTCTGCGCCGCAAACTTGCGGGGACTCGTTCCCGCAGCCGCCGTTCCTGCCGGCAGTTGAGCCGCGCGCATAGCGGTACGCCACCGACCCTCCGTGCGACCGACGCGGAATCTTCAGGCAGTGCTCGCATGGATACTACCACCGAATCTCTAAACAAGTGTGTGAATTCAACGGAAGATTTTTGTGCGCAAGTTCAACATATGGATCAGAACCGAAATGTACAGTGCACGGAGATGAGCGAGTCGGTCGCCCAGAGTGTGGATTGAACAAACCCACCAGGCGTACTTGTGGTCATGTCGAGACTATATTAATCTTCTTCTCGTGTACACGGTATAACCTATTGGACTATAAAAAATAACTACATATACATATAGGGTAAGAAGACATTTACCAAAAAATTTGACTGCGGATTCAGACCATGAAACTGAACAAATTTCCCCTAGGAACGCGTGGGTCGGAACACAAAACTTTTTTTACTTTTCATAGAAGTAAAAAATATTTCGTTATTTCTTGGGTAGAGTTGTTCAGTTTCATGATCTCAATCCACGGATTCTATTTTTGGAATATGTCTATTAATACCCTGTATTTAAAGTGCGAAAGAAAGATTAGTTATAATTTACTTTACAAAATGATTCAAATTCTAAATTAGATATAACTATTTGAGAAGTGAAAACATGCATGCGTATTGTCCGGTACAGAATGAAATGAAATTGAGCCGTAGATTAAAACGTAATATGGAGAAAGAATATTTCAAATAAAAATTGAAAGATACAACAAATGCGGCATTGTACCTACATTGGTGCCTTGCAAAATATACCGTATTATTCATAGTTTTCTTATATATTCTTTCATATATATTGTTTTCTTATATAAATTCTTAAGATTGAGCTTGTCTTACTATAGAAATAGAGGAAATTAATATTCTGCATTCTTGAGTTCAAAATTAATCTTACGACAGCAGAACCTGCTTGGTTTCATTAAGAGCAAAACCAATGATATTTCACGTTGTATTCATGTTTGTATTTTTTTCATAAAGTGTGTCCATATCGTCTGCATAGCTGACGTTATTGACTAATGATAATACTGAAGGGTGTGAATCTGACCATGAAACTGAACATTTTTTCCCAAGGAACATAGGTCGAAATACGAAAAACCAAATTTGACCTCCCATACAAAATGCGATACTGATGCAGTTTCTATGGGAGGTCAAAAATTGATTTTGGTCTATGACGACTATGACCTATGTTCCTTGGGAAAAGTTGTTCAGCTTCATGGTCAGATTCACACCCTTTAGTATTATCACACCTTTCCGTTACACGCTGTATTGTGCACGCTTAAAATTATACGAGTCTTTTTACTCATTTTTTGAAGCAAGCAAGCGAGTGCCGAAATCCACACTTAAGCCTGTACATACATGACAGAGGTTCTCCCCTTATTGACGTTTATAGAACGTTTAAAAAACAGACCATTCAAAATACACGCCAAAAAAACACAAAAATACGCAATATTACAAAATTATAAATGTGTAAGGTAGGGGTCTATTTATTTACCTATTTAGTATGATAAGATACAATGTCCAAATTTCATTATTTGCGATCATTTATTAGATATTATTAATTTAGTAGTGTAGGGCGTAATCTCGTAGAAATCAAATAATCAATCAGCTCAGATCTGCCGGCTGTAAAAGGCTGTTCTCGCTATGTCTAAAGTTAGGACAAAATCACTGATAATGTCGAGGGTACGTTGGAATTATTTTTGACAAAATGTTGAATGCGTGAAAATAGCCCTTCTAGTTCTTGCGATGGTTACTGCTTTTCTACTTGTTTACGCTGTTACTAATGCAATTTCTTTCTCCATATTCATTCGTTAGTTACTGATAAACTTACGAGTGTGTACAGTCAAAAGCACCTCAAGCTTGTCCCACTTCCCTTCCTTCAGTGATGGTGATAAAGCTTGATTTGCTCTGAACTGTTCATAAGGGCGGAAGTAGGTAACGAATGCTAGTGCGGACCGCTTAGCGCTTCTATTTACTTTTTGGTTATAGATAGCATAACAAGGTTTTGTTAAAAATAGGTAGCTAGTAAATTAATATACGTAAATTTATTTTATCATACTTTATGTAATTTGTCAAAATATCTGAACATTCCTGTGCCTATAAAAACTATTGATTTGTCATCTGCAAAAATCTCAACTTATACATTTTTTTCACTTCTTGAAAAGGGTTTCTATTTTATTATTAGAAATATAGAAAAAAAAAGGAATATCGTTATGAAAGAGATTCTGAGTATACATTAGTTAATTAGCATCATGAATTTATGCTATAACGCATGCATAGGCTACGAAATTGATTTGTTAATATTGTCATTATACAATTGATTTATTACAAATAGCTTGGTTGGGTAGGTAAGGTGCATGTATTGGTCTATAATATTTTTCGCCTACTCCCAAGTATATTTTTACAACAAAATCGATCAATTCGAGATTTGTAGTTGCCCCTGATGTCAAGAATCTTCAAATATGGTGCCGAGTGAATCGTCCACATAATAAGACATCACTGAAAACTGAAACATTGGATTCGGACTACGAAACTGAACAACTTTCCCCAACGAACACGGGTCGAATTTAGTTTTTTTTTTCTTCTTATACATAATGCACTATCACGTGATTTAGTTTCTATTGGAACTAGAAAAATTTATTTCGGCTTGGGGAAAAATGTGCAGTTTCAGATTTCGGTAGATGACTTTTTATACCTTGTTTGTAAATCTATGTTTGTAGTTCTGGCAACGATATTAGCGCCTTCATGCTCATTTACCGATATGATATTTGCAATAGGAAGTATATTTTTAAATGTATTTGCTCAATAAATATCCGGTATTATTTCTCGATCTTCGCTTGACCAACCGCCAAACATCGATTAACTGTATTTCTTGCATCTCATAAGTACGGCAAAGAAATAGTTTTGTAACCTATTGTTGCTACAAAAATGGAATCATATGTTGTTATTTTCAAAATTATTCGGTGTTTGTAAGAAATGATTCGTTTTCCTATACAACGTATAACACTAACAACGCAAGCCCTCTTGCGTCGTCGATTCACTCATGTAAACTGAACATCTTTTGTTCTACACCTTTTGGAAATTGAAAAATAAAAATCTCCACACAATGTGCCTGATCATATTCTTATTTTGTATGCAGTACATTTTTTTTTTGCTTATTTTAATATTCAAAGATCACAGAATTAAAGTTATTTAGTTACACGGGTGGAACTACCACCCGAGAGGTTTTGCGTTACCTACGTGAGTTACGGATGTAAAAAGTAGAAGCTTTTTAATCTATATGTTATAGGCAAACTCCGAAGCTCCGGCGCTCCTAGGTTGGACTGGTCAATCCTCAGGTCAGACTGAATGACTTAGTCAAAGCCCAAACAAATGTAAATTTTCGGCCTTTGACTAAACAATTTTCGTCAAACCTGGGAGAGACTAATTTGGTCAGGTAAACGTCAAAACACAATTTTATTAAATCGGGGTTTGACGAGTCAAACTCCGATATAGGTATGAAGTGTCTTATCTTCGTATATTTGGAAGCATTTTATCATTTAAGCAGCTTTCAAGTCTTAAGAACCGCTTAACTCTGCCAGTTCTGACACCTGATTGGTCAGCTTACGTGATTTTCACTTTTATATTTGAGATGCTTTGAGAGAATGCCGTGTGGCATTAGGCCCGCCTTTTGTACGATGTGCAATAAAGTATAACCTAACCTAACCTTTTTTTTTTTTTTTTCTTTTGTCGCTGGGAAAAAATACTTTATGCATCCCCTCCCACCGGGGAATGGAAGGGGTATGTGGGAGTCCCCGTATACCCGGTATACCCACTAAAACAACCCAGCGGCACTCCCGCGTCGCCCGAGTGGCGGGGGCCTGGGAAACCGGCAGAGCCTTTACTTCCAGTCCCCACACCGGCGACCGCCCGCCTACATGGCAGGCCCTTCACGCCCCTCACATAAGGAGGGGCCGGAAATGGCCGTGAGTGCCCGGCCATTCCCTCCCGCGGGGGACCCATCCAGAAGGGCGCCAAACATCCCCGTGTCTGAACGCCCGGGGTCCCTTGCGACGGGTCAGGTCAGTGGCCCCGCCGCCTGCTACATCGGCTGCAGAGGATAGGGAGAGCGGCACAACGTAACACCGGCACTCCTCTTCCCCTGCAGCCCCACCGCGTCCGCCATCAAACGGTGGCGACCCCGCCGAGGCCGCGGAAGGTAGGGAGAGCGGCACAACGAAACACCGACACTCCTCTCCCGCCGCGGCCCCTACACCTCAACTGCGGTGCCTCCCATACGACACCGCAGCCCGCCTCAGTTGCGATAGCGCCCATACACTACCGCAACCTACCGCCATAAGCCGCTCCATCGCGGGCTTGGAGACCAAAGCCCGGAGGAGCAGCCCCGCCCGGGGCCGCCCAGTCGAACACCGGAACGGCCCCGTGGTGTTCCTCTTCGCTTCGCCGTGGGAGACCAGGCCACGGGTACTAAGCCCCCCCGCCACGACAAGGCGGGAACCCTTCGGGGGGGAACCTAACCTAACCTAAAGAGACATTATGAACCTGTTTAAACATGTTCAGATCAACGTTTGACCGAGTTTTGCAGTCGCTTCTAGGATTGACTAGGCCAAAACCGAAACAGAATAATTTACTTTCGACGTTTGACTGAAAAGTTAGGAGCTCCTGGGTTTGACTAAAAATACTTCAGGCAAAGGGCGAAATTGAAATGTATTTCGGGGATTGCCTGATGGCTTTGGCCAAACCTAGGATAAACCAGTCCTTCCGCGAAGAGACTGTGTATCGGACTTTGACTATAACATATATATATAAAAGAAGAAGGTGACTGACTGACTGACTGACTGCCTGACATATCAACGCACAGCCCAAACCACTGGGTCTAGAGATTCCAAATTTGGCATGTAGGTTCCTTATGAGGCCTAGGGGTGCACTAAGAAAGGGTTTTACAAAATTCCACCCCTAAGGGGGTAAAATAGGGGATGAAAGTTTGTATGAAAGTCCGTCAGTTTTGAAGTTAGGATCTTCAAAATTTGTATTTAGGCTGACGATTAAAAATTAATAATTACGTGTGTCAGGGTTTTTGAAAATTCGACACCCTTAACGGTGAAAAGGGGGATGAAGTTGAAAATTCTTTATTCTTAAAGTAAAATCCACATAATTTATTGTTTAGGCATTAATGATGTAATTCTATGCAACGTTCATCACTGTTATTGAGATTACACCCCAAATTCAACCCCTAAAAAAGGGAAATGGGGTGAAAAAGTCTAAAAACCAATATGGGTATCGTTTGTATGGTTTATCGGGTCGCTGATTACGAAAACTACAACAATTTTGAAATCAAACGTGGTGGACGTGAAATACCATCATCCCCCTGGGGATGGAGTTGGGGTGCGATAGGTTTGAAATGTCTAAAAATCAATATGGGTGTCGTTTGTATGGTTTATCGGGTCGCTGATTACGCAAACTACAACAATTTTGAAATGCAACGTGGTGGACGTGAAATACCATCATCCCCCTGGGGATGGAGTTGAGGTGCGATAGGTTTGAAATGTCTAAAAATCAATATGGGTATCGTTTGTATGGTTTATCGGGTCGCTGATTACGAAAACTACAACAATTTTGAAATCCAACGTGGTGGACGTGAAATACCATCATCCCCCTGGGGATGGAGTTGGGGTGCGATAGGTTTGAAATGTCTAAAAATCAATATGGGTGTCGTTTGTATGGTTTATCGGGTCGCTGATTACGAAAGCTAAAACAACTTTGAAATCCAACGTGGTGGACGTGAAATACCATCGTCCCCTGGGGATGGGGTTGGGGTGCGATAGGTTTGAAATGTCTAAAAATAAATATGGGTGTCATTTCTATGTTAGGGATAGCGGTTAAATTGGCGTAAGGGGTAGGGATAGGGACAGGTAGAGGTAGAGGTAGAGAGGTAGAGAGGTAAAGAGGTAGAGAGGTAGAGAGGTAGAGATGTAGAGACGTAGAGACGTAGAGACGTAGAGAGGTCGAGAGGAAGAGAGGTAGAGACGTAGAGGGGTAGAGGGGTACAGGTACAGGTAGAGGGAGAGGGAGAAGGAGGGGAAGGGGGAGAGGGAGGGAGTGAGGGAGGGGGAGGGGGTGATGAAAAGGGAGAGGGAGGGGGAGAGGGAGGGGCAGGGGGAGAGGGGGAGGGGGAGAGACAGAGGGAGGGGGAGAGGAAGGGGGGAGAGGGAGAGGGTTTTAGTTTTTCTCAATTACTTCTGCGAATTGGCTCCGTTTTGAAATATTACATAAAGGTGTCTCTCATCTCTCTCTTTACATTTGTTAGGATACTGCTGCTAAGTTCCTCTGTTCTGAGTAATTTATGAGTAACGACTGTATATTATATAAAATTCAGCTGGATCTTGAATTATACTCAATGATTTGCGCAGGGTTAGTCCTGTTTTTCCTTAGTTTAAAATTACCCCGAAATGACGGGAAAATATCTCATTGCTTCGGAAAACCGGTAACAACATAAATACGAAATCCACGCGAGCGAAGCCGCGGGCAACAGCTAGTAGAACATAAAGTTTTCTATGTTCGGCAAAGTGATAGAAATTTCACTTTACATTGTATCTAAAATGGATTTCACGTGTTGCATGATTGTAAAATATTATAATGAAATTGTTAGGTACTTTATACATACATACATACATAACATCACGCCTTGTTCCCGTTGGGGTAGGCAGAGACCACAGTTCTCCACCTGCTACGATCTTGACATACTTCCCTTGCTTCCTGAACCTTCATCAATCCTTTCATACATGCTCGTCGGTTTAGGGTACTTTTAACCTGGCCTTTATTCAGAACGTCTTGAATTTGGTCCTGGTACGTTCGCCGAGGCCTTCCCCTTCCAACGTTTCCATTCACTCTCGCCTTGTGGATCTCTTTCGTCAATCTTCCTTCATTCATCCTCTCCACATGACCAAACCATCTTAGCATCCCTTTCTCAATTTTAGTCACTACGTCTTCTTTTACGGTACTTTAACATTTTGATTTACTTTACTTTAGTCTTCTATTATTTGTGATTTCATTCTTTTTTGTTGATTTTTCTCGTTTATACATGTGCTATTTGTGCATTGCTTTTTTTACAATAAAGGATGAATTTAGACCTTGGATTTAGGATAACCAAAGAAATGTAACAGATATTGTAAGTTTGTGAATCATCTCTCCTCACCTAGCTTTCAGTACCTATTCACTTTGTACAAGCATTTATTTACTTTATGAACGCAGGATAGTTTAGTTCTGAATCGAAAAAAACTTATTAAACCACGGATACTCTTACCTACAAATTGAATTTTATTTTATAATTTAGGATTAAAACACTTTTGTAAGCGGTCATATAGATTGCAACGGTCGTACAAATCGTCTCAACGAACGACTTGGTATGGCCCCATTATCACAGCTATTATGGGTCTGTATCCAACTGTTCTGTATTCGACCCACAGAGCTCTGAAGTCCATGCGTCTTGCTCTGCATCCGCGCAGGCGGAGTGGCCCTATTGTTGTTCTGTGGTTCGACCTTTAAAACGCTATTTTTAGAGTATCACGTGACCCGCGTGAGTATAATAATTTTTACATCTCTCATATTCGGTAAGTAGGTCCTTATTACCCCCAAATGGGGCTTGTAGGTGACCAATTAGCGCTCTAGGGTAAAAATGTAGCTAGAAAAGCCCTAGGGCGGTAAGTAATTAAAACGTCCGCCTTGATGGCCGCCTCCAGCAGCGGGGCGGCGGGGTAAGTAGGTCCTTATTACCACCAAATTGTAGATGACCCATTAGCGCCACAGGGTAATAATGTAGCTTGAAAAGCCCTAGGGCGGTAGTGGCGCCCATTAGGGTCACCTACAATTTGGTGGTAATAAGGACCTACTTACCTCACAATCGAGATGTAAAGCAGAGTAATTAGCTCGGCTGTAAGCATCAATTGCAGCCCGAGATATTTAGGCGCACGAGCGCAGGATCCCTCTATGACCGAGCGTAGCGAGCAAAGAGATTTGAACCTCGCTACGCAGCGAGATTAAAATCTCTTTGGTAGCGAGGTTCAAATCTCTTTGGTTTGGTTGGCCGGTTGGCTGGCCCTGGCAGGTTCGCAGTCGAAGAGAAAAGTTTAATTCGTGTACTTACTAGCCAGAGGCGCTTGCACCGAATTCTCTTTTTTTTCTATACAAGAAAAGAGATTCGATAACGATTGAGTTCGCTGCTAGCGCGTCAGGTCACTATTCTCGCCACGAAGAAGCTTATTCCGTGTACTCGATGACGTAGGATCATTTGCAGTGTTCATATAATGAATAGAAAGTACATAAACGCTGTGCATTTCGGTTTTAGATTTTGCATGCAATATGGAATTTTTGTATTAGGTTTTGTTATCAAAGCCCAGTGATTCAAGGACGCAAAGAGAAAAATAAGTTGTGTATATCCAGCGGTGTGAAGTTAGCAGAAAAAGACGAATTTTATAACCCGACCAAATTAAATCCAACTTACTCCACTGTACAAATGTTTTTTTATTAAAACTTATATTTTTGTAAAAATTTTAATGTTTAGAATAAAATAGAATTTTAGTCTTTCATTTGAAGCGGATGGTAAAAAATAAAAGAAGGTATAATTTATACAAGACTTTTATCTTTCAAAAACAAATAAACATTTCAAAAACATAACTTTCAATAATCGGTTGCGTATTACGGGGTGACAAGATGAATCAATATTAGGTAAGTAATAACCCCATTTACTTCACAAATACTTTGAAGATAAAGCTCCCTGTAATCAGATTTAAAGGAACTTTATCCTTTGCAACTGGCTGTTAGTTTCACAGTTGCAAATAATACAATTTTCAAAATATTAAGAGGCAAAATATACTCTTCTTCTGTTTCTTAATTTACGTGAATGAAGCATGTCAGGTTTACGCCGGAGCAACTACGTGGGACACTGCGACATGCATGCCCAAAGAGATTCGCAAGTACTTGTAGAAGCGGAGCGTGTTGGCAAAAACGTTCCTGATTTTTCCGAAGAACTCTCTACATAAGGGCCCTTCCATCTTTTTCTAGCATACACAAGATGTGCTCTTTTGGGCAGGCCACATGCTACGCCACATGCGACAACGACTGTTAACAACACCATGCGGCATATTTTGTATGTGGCAGCCTGCCGCCTTTTTTGCCTGTCTAATATCATTAATCTTGAAACTTGTAGATTGTATTTCTCATAACCAAAACATAGGTTATGTCTATCTATTAGTGTTTCATGCAACATGACGTGGCATGCCTCAATGAAGCACGTAGTCGCTCCGGTGTAAACCCGGGTTAATAATTTTACAGTTGTAGATCAGCAATAAGAAAGAATCATTGAGAATTCATCCCCAAAGGACAAATAGGGGATGTTAATTTTTATGGGCCTGGGCTGTGGCCTAGTAGCTGTAAATAACGACTAAAGATACCGAATTGTAAAATTAATAAAAATGAGTATTTTAAAAAAAGGTGACTTTACAAAGAAGGTATACACAATATTTAAGTTTAAATGACACTGGAAAATAAACGGCACCAGTGACAAGAATAAACTGGGAAATAGAAAAACACTTAAAAAATTACAACCATCATCACAATCAAAAAATCATCGTATTTTAAACAAAAATACTTATAATAATAATAAAGTTAATGCTTTAAAAATGGACAGAGAATCCACTTCAATATCACTATAAACTTATGTAATTCAGTACTGTGGCGTATCCGTACACAAGAAGAGGTTGGAAAGCTATAATAAGTTAACACTTATCACAAAGAGCATTGCTTCGCAATAGTCCTATGTGCTCCTATTGAGATTTAAAGAAGAAAAATTAAGAAGAAAATCTCGACAAAAGTGAAAGAAAAGTTGTAAATAATACTGAGCTCAAATTAGTGGAGTAAAATGTGATTTATTTATGATTGATTGACCTTATATTATTATAATTCAAGTAAATGGTTAACTTTAAAGTAAATCAAATAAAGTGAAGTAAATCTTGTGTATGCGGTAAAGTAAATCAAGTAAGTAAATCACATTTCACTTCACTGATTTGAGTTCAGTTATATTTACAACTTTTCCACTTTATCATATTATGTATGTATCTCGGTTTAGTCGATACTTTCTACTTTAATCTCAGAAGATTTTTCAATTTTATTATCTTTCTTAGCTTCGTCGACTTCGTTGAGATTTTCTTCCTGAATCTCGGTCGACTTTTTCTTTTCTACTTTACCATAGTCTTCATTGGTTTGGTCGAGACTGTCTTCTATATCAGTCGATTTTTTCTTTGGCGAGAATGATGTTTTCATTGGGGAGGTGCTCATTTCCTCTTTCATTGGGAATAGTTTGTCATTTTCGCTTGTGTATCCCGTATCGGTATTCAATGAATCGTCGCGTTCTGGATTTTTACTTGTTTCGTTGGAATTCTTTAAAGTTTCTCCGGATACATCTTTTTCTGGTGAAGAGGGTTGCGAGGCATCGTTTGCATCTGCGAATTCTTCCGCTGAGCTATCTTCCTTTCCTTCAAATGACTTGTTTTCTATGACCATTTTGTTGCTGCCTATGCTGTCGTTTAGTTCTGGTAGTGATGTATTTAATTCACTGTCTTCCTCAGCGATATCTGTCAGTAACTCATTTGAAGATGGCAACTCTTTCTCCTTTTCATATTCTTTAATACTTTCCTTTTGTTCTTGAATATTCTCTTTAATTATTTTTTTGCAATCTTTTTTCTCTTGTATGGTACTTTCACTTTCTTTATTGATTTTTATATCAATGTATTCCTGTATTTTTTCTTGACTTTTTTCTATTGTTTTAGTATGTTCTACTGTAGTTTCTTGTTTATCTGATGATTTCTCTACTTTGATCTCTTCGATTTTTGATAGGTCTTGCATATTACTCTCACTAGCTTTTACTGTATCCTGCATCGTTTCTTGACTGTTTTCTATTGTTTTAGTATGTTCTACAGTATTTTCTTCTTCATCTGATGACTTCCCTGTCTTTATCTCTTTTATTTTTGATTGTTCCTGTACGTGACTTTCACTTTCTTTAACTGTATTCTGTATCGGTTCTTGATTGTTTTCTATTGTTTTAGTTTGTTCTACTGTATTTTCTTGTTCAACTGATAACTTCTCTTCTTTCATTTTCTCGATTTTTGATTGATGTATGTTACTTTCACTTTCTGTCATTATATCCTGCATTGTTTCTTGACTGTTTTCTACTATTTCAGTTTTTTCTACTGTGATTTCTTGTTCGTCTGATGACTTCTCTTCTTTCATTTCTTCGATTTCTGATTGTTCCTGTATTGCTTTTACTGTATCCTGTATTGTTTCTTGGCTGTTTTCGACTGTTTTAGTATCGTCTACAGTATTTTCTTTTTCATCTAGTGACCTCTCTTCTTCCATTTCTGCAATATTTGGTTGTTCTTGTATAATCTCTTCAGTTATTACTTTTTTTTCTTGACTTTTGTCTACTGTTTTAGTAACTTCTAATGTCTTTTCTTCTGATGACTCCTCGTCTTTCCTCTCGTCGAGCTTTAATTGTTCTTCTTTATCTGTAGGTTCAACTTCAGGTATAATTACTTTGGGCGTATTATCCAAAACAATACTCTCACTCGGAGAATCATTTTTCGTATCTGTAGGGATGATAGAGCAGAAATCCTTTCCATCTAAGAATAGTTTTACGAGGGCGGGTTCTTTCGTGCTGTCTATGAATTCTATTTGGAATGTAACGTACTCTAACGCGAATTCAACTAATTGATTCTTTGCGACATCAATCAATGAGGCTTCATCACCCAAACCAGCGAGTTGGCAACACTTAGCTGCCGGTTCTATCACGTTCAAATGTTCAGGTAGCTGTCTAAATTCCTCGCATTTCGCCTTATATCCGTAATCGATAAATTGTACATGATTGCCTCCTTCGCAAAATTCTAGAATCTTTCCCCTGAACCATTGCTCATCTTTGTCCCAGAACGCGGCGCAGAGTGATCCAATTTTCAGTTCGGAAACGGATTCAAAATCTGCAGCACCAGCCATCTTGTCGAGGATGTTATCAATTTCCGCTGCAGAGTCGTCGAGTTGAACGTAGAATTCCTCCAAAGAGTTAACGTAGCAGACTTTAACGGCGCAGCGCAAGTCTTGTCCAACGGGCGTCGGTCTTTCCGTGGCAGGTTGCGCTTCACATAGTCCTACCAACACTTCCGTAACAGATTTTCCTTCTAAGTACAGTTCTACGATAGAAATGTCTCCGGACGCAATGAACTGTACATTAAAGATCGTAGCCCCTTCGGCAGCCAATTCGTTGAACTTTTCTTCAGACTTTCGAGACCAAGACTTGATGTCCCGAGGTTTTAGAAGCGCACACTTTCTGGATAAAGCTGGTTTCGATTTGAGCTCATCTGGAAGACTGCGGAGTTCATTAGCGATCGAGGCGTTTCCGTAATCCATGAACAAGACTTCGGTTCCCTCGGATCCGTCCACGATTACTTGGGCTCGGTACCATTCTCCATCTTCTGGATACTTGGCGGCGCAGAGGACGCCTTCCTCCTTTTCTCCTAGAGCAGGGAAGTTCTCCGCGTCCACCATAGCGGCCTCCATCGCTTGCAGCTCGGCCGTGGCCGACTCCAGCTGGATCCAGAACTCGGACGGCGAGTCGATGTGACTCGCGAAGCAAGAGGGTAGATCTCCGCCACATTCGGGTTCCTCGAATTTTGTGGCGTAACCTTCAGAGACTAGTTTGTTGGTAATATTTTGTCCAAAGACGAAGATGTCTACGTAGGTGGTGACGTCTTTGAGCACGATCAGAGCGTCGACGGGAGTTGTGATATCACCGACGAGTGTATTGAAGTACTCAGAGGCGGCCTCGGACCACTCGCCGGTACCGGTGGGAACCGCGTTCACACTAGACTTTAAGGCGTAGCGCTCAATCTCCCTTAAGTGGTCGGGGAGTACTTTGATCAAACCGGGCTGGTTATCCAACACGTCGGTGTTGCCGTAGTCTGTGAAGCGGACCGTCGTGATGTCAGCGTCGGCGTCGAGAATTTCGGCTCGGTACCACTGGTCGTCGGCGAGATACTTAGCGACGCACAGAGTACCCAAGTCCCTGCTTTCGACGTCAGGGTACGAAGCGGCGTTCTCCTGTAACTCCGCTTGTATTTTGTCGATCTTGTCTTCTTTGTCGACCATCTGGAGCCAGAAGTGTCCGGGGGTGTCGATGTGGCTTATGAAGACTTTAGTACAACCAGGCGGTAGGGAAATCGGTTCTTCGCCTGGCACCTCGGTTTTGTCTCCTTCGGCGCTAACTTTCGGCGTCGCGAGTTTCTCCTTAACTAGTTTCGTTGACAGGTCGACTCCGTCGAGATGCAGACTGGCGAGCCAGCCGTCGGTGCCGAAAGCGAGTGTCACCTGCACCTCCTTGTCCGTGGTCCATTCTAGAAGCTTACTGAGGGCGTCCTCTTGTAGCGCGACGAGTCCTAGACTAGCCGCGAGCGCCAGAGAGCAGGGTTCGAAGAATTTCGGGTGTAGTTTCTTAACGTTGTCCTTGGGAACTGTTTCCGAGTTGCCGTAGTCAGCGAAGTGCACCGATGCGTCGGCGTCTGTAGCGCTTAGGACGGTAGCGCGGTACCAGTTGCCGTCGGAGGACTTGGCGGCGCACAGCGTGTCCGCTTCGAAGCTTTCCAGGGCTTCCGGATTTCCTGGTCACATACAAAAAGCATTATAAAAATATTGCAATTATATTATTAATATATATAATTATATATTTTTTTATTCAAGTAACCAAGACTCATGAGGTTAGTAAGCTTACAACTATGTTAGTAAAACAAAATATTAGCAATAATTTACTTCATCTCCTTAAAATCCCATAAAAAGTTCACAGCTAAACAGGTAGCTCCAAAATGCATAGTGTATTTTGCGGAGGTATGGACGGCGGTGGTTGGTAGCCGAAGTATTTTAGTAAAATATGCAGAGGGACGCTGCTTCACATCCTCTGGTAAAAGATCCCGTAGTTACTTTTTACAACACCCAAAAGAAGTGATGAGGTGGTACTATTCTTAGCCCTTAGTTAATTATTTAGTTACTACATATTTGCTGTAAGTTACGGTTTGTGGTTAGCTGAGTTCAGAAGATAAATTACACTGGTTGTTAACAAATTCAGGTTAAGTTTTTAGAGGTCTATTTTGCAGAAAAAAATCAACACTTTGAAATCATCATAAATTGGACCCGTCATGAAACCATTCGAATTTTGTGGAAATGGTAATTTTAGGATACTTATGAAACATATACCTTCTTCAAAGAACTTGTACAATTCATCCAAAAGCAGCGCAATCTTGTCGGAATCGCTCGCTTTCTGCAGGAAGAATTCGTTGAGATTGTCCGCGTGTGAGATGTACGCCATTCCGAAGTTATAGTTGAAGACGGCGCGCGCGCACAGCTGCACCACTTCCTCGTGCGCGCCCGCGTCCGGATAGAAGATCGCCACCTTCTGGCCGGTTTCGATCTCGTACAGGGTCGACATTAATCTGGGGGAAAAGTGTTTTCCTTTTAGAAATTGTGAAGACTGCTTATAGGTGACAACGCACGCAAATCGTAATTTTAAAAGGGTTCTAAAGAAATAGTGAACATAATTTTAACATGTCCATGACCATGCAATTGAACAACTTTCCCAAACTAAATTTGACGTCCCATACAAACTGCGATATCAGCTAGTGCAGTTTTTATAGGAGGTCAAAAATTTATTTTCGTATTTTCACTATGTGCGATAAAGCTAAAAGACGGTTTCGGAATCTCCCATCTGATCAAAACTTGGCAAGATACAAGTATCTGCGGAACTATTGTAGTCGACTGTGTAGAGATGCAAAGAGACGCCACATTCACAACTCCATCGAAAATTCCGATCCCGGGCAAGTATGGAAACTCCTCAGGACCCTGGGTATCGGCAAATCTTCCCCTCCTTCAGACATTCAGGTCGATCTTAACGCACTTAATATTCACTTCTCTACCCCACCTGTGAGCTTTGACAATCTTGTCAAAGCTAATACTATCTCACAAATAAGGAACCAACCCCTACCATTTTGTTCTTCCTTTTACTTTACCACTATACTGTAGCCGAGGATGAGGTTAGAAAGCACATTCTTTCAATCACTTCTACTGCTGTGGGCAATGACAATCTGTGTTCCCGTATGACATCCCTTATCCTCCCTGAACTCTTACCTATTCTCACTCATGTTTTTAATCACTCCCTGGTAACGAGTATCTTCCCTTCAGCTTGGAAACTTGCTAACGTAATCCCTCTTCCTAAAACCGCCAATCCTACTTCCTTCTCACAGTTTCGCGTCCCTGAGCACATTGTCCACAAGCAGTTAGCTGGTCATACTCGTATAACATCAAATAGTCTTCTCTCTCCTTTTCAATCTGGCTTTCGGCCAGGTCATAGCACGGTTACTGCACTACTGAAAGTCACTGACGATATGTTTTAGATTATTTAAATACTAATTATGAAAGTGTTGTGTACAATTTTAATAGGACTTCAGATTTATTTGTTTACATTGTTGTGCTTCTATGTTGTATAATTTAGTCTGTAGTCTGTAATTGTACCTTTTGCAAATAAAATAAAAATAAAAAATATCCGTCATGCCATGGAGAATAAGACTGTGACTGTTCTTGTGTTACTTCATTTCAGTAGTGCTTTCAGCTCTGTAGACTTCGATGTTCTTATTGCCATCCTTCGCTCTCTCAACATTTCCTCTTCGGCTGCAGCTTGGTTTGATTCTTATCTCCGTGGTCGTTCGCAGCGGGTCCGCCTTGATGAGGCTTCCTCAGATTGGTGTGATCTCGCTGCAGGTGTGCCGCAGGGTGGTGTTCTCTCTCCTCTTCTCTTTTCCGTCTTCATTAATACTGTTACATCAGTCATCTCCTCTAACTTTCATCTCTATGCAGACGATTTGCAAATCTACTGCAGCTGCAACGTATCTGAAATCCACAGTGCCATTGAGAGCCTCAATGATGACCTTAAGCGCATTTCTATCTGGGCTGAATCCTTTGGTCTGCTAGTTAACCCTAAGAAATCACAGGCTATGATTATCGGCAGTCCGTATATGAGTAGACAACTAGATCCAGTCAGAATCCCTCCAGTTCTTTACAATGGCACATCCATCACCCTTACAAAAAATGCAAGAAACCTTGGTCTGGTCATGGATTCAAACCTTTCTTGGGATGCTCACGTGAACGAGGTCAGTCGGAAATTGCATTTTTCATTCTATTCTCTCAAACGCCTTCAAAGTTTTTTACCCCTGAAGACTAAAATTTCCCTTGCCCAATCTCTCCTTCTTCCAATCCTTGACTACGCCGATTCATGCTATTTGGACGTCACTGAGGAGCGAATAAATAAGCTTGAGCGCCTCCAAAACTTGTGCATTCGATTTATATTCGGATTGTGTCCCACTTTCGTTCGCAGCTCAAGTGGCTCCCAATTCGTTTTCGCAGGAATACTCATATCCTTTCTCTCCTCTATAACATTTTGTACAATCCCTCTTCCCCGTCTTATTTACGTGAGCGATTTTGTTTCTCTCGTTCACAAGTTGAGCCTTGCCGCCCCAGCGTCAGGACTAACTTGTGTATCCCCTCCCACCACTCCGATTCCTATTCCTACTCCTTCACTGTCCATGCGGCTAGGCTGTGGAACTCCCTCCCACACACTGTTCGCGGTAGTCCCTCTATCGCTATCTTTAAAAAACGAGTCAAAGAGCACTATCTTTCCCTGTCTTAGTTATTCATATATTTATTAGTTATTTATTTATATATAATATGCATAATATGTATTACATAATGTACATACATATATCTTATATTTATTATTATTTTATTTGTGTAGTAGGTTTATATATTGTGATTAGATAAGTATCTAACATCAGTATGTTTAATATATTGTTGTTACTTTGGTATAATTTTTGAGCTTGCGCACAGTCTATCTGCCTTCTCCTATATTTTTCACACTAGCCTAGGTCTGCTGGAAGACATTTCTTTATTGAAATAAGTAGTACCTGTTGTGTCGTTTTTCTTTATGTATTGTCCATTGTATTTTCTTGTATGCAATAAACAATAAATAATAATAATAATGTTCCTTGGAGGAAGTTGTTCAGTTGAGTAACATACTAAAATTATGTTCACTATTTGGTTAGGACCTCATAGATGTGGGTGGATATATCTGCCAAAACATTTAATAAATAGTCATTATCATCATCCAATTTAAGAGACGGACTCTTTTCAGATCGATCGATCTCCCCACTTTTGTCTCAACAATCCTCTTCACCTCCTCATACGACATGACGCTTGCCTTCTCTTTTGCTTGGTCTGTGAATCATATCCTTGGTCTACCTCTTCCTCTCTTCCCTCTACTTTTCCTTCCATGTTTTTTTTTTTTTTATAAACTCATCATGGCGTATGAGGTGGCCGAATAATAAATCGTAATATAAATAAATCGTAATATGTTTTTTTTTCCTATCCAATATGTAGAATAGCCCAAACTCCAAAACATAAAATCATACTCTAAAAATAACTAGAAAAATTTAATCGTAAAAACTTACCGTGACAGGCTAAAAATTATAATGTAACATTAGTTGCGAACTGATCAGGTTGAACTTTATTTCAAATTTATTGAACCTCAGTTCGAATTAAATCAATTGGTGGATCATTTCGGTTCAGGTTCAAATCAACACACACAGGCACCAAATGGTGGAACAGATTAGTTGAGGCAAGGTCCTACGAGTATACACACAGCGTCTTTTTGCATCTATAGAGTCGCGAATAAGTCGATTTAGCGTTTTTATCGATGCTGCATCGCGTTTTACATTGCGACTGAATCACAACTATGTCAATGCAAAAAGTCGCAGTGTGTAAAGAGCCTAAGGTATGACTCGTCAACGTTTCTTAAGTTTGTCCTAGCGTCACCAGTGTTTTACTATTTCAGTTGTTATTTAGGTACCAAAATGGGTCTATTAAGATTCTGTACTCACGTAATAGCGTCTACATAATCGATGTAGATGATGAACTTATTCCCTGTTAATTTCTCCTTCATTTCTGCTTCCGTCATCAGCGGTTTGCTGCTTGAATCGTAGTTGTTGAGGCCACATTGCAAGGATTGGTAGTAATACACGCTCAGTTCCGTTGGCAGGATCATTAGCTGGAAGGTGGAGTCAATTTTAAATATTTTGAGATGATAAAGCTAAAAAAACGTATTTTGTTTTTTAATTATAGCGGGTTATGAGCTGACAGGCTGCCGTCCATAGACACCTGGGGTGGGGGTAATAGTGCTTTGTGGGCTTTCGAGTTCGTTAACCCGCTTTTTGAAAGCCCAAATGTCGTAATTACCATACAGCCCAAATACATTTAATGGACAAGTCCGTCTCTCTATAATTATTCTCTACAAGCAATTTAATGTGGATCTCTACAAGACCATATTAAACAGGCATCATCTAGCTAGGGCTACGTCCCGAGTAAACAATAATTTCGATTTTATCGCTAACAGCGCGCTCAAAAGCATCCCGATTCACCGTTAGCACATCTACAGTTGGGAATCACTACGTCATCGATGACGTCATCAATGCCAATGGTTAAGATTTTACGATTTTGGAGGCTATTTTGGCTATGCTATGTTTATTTATTTATTTATTTAACTGTTTATTGTACACATAAAAATACAAATAATACAAACATTTAGAGAACAGACACAACAGGTGCTGCTTATTTCAGCTTGGAAATTTCTTCCAGCAGACCTTGGCAAGAGAAAAGACACTGGAAGGGGCAGATAAACGTGCACAATTTATAAAATAACTACTTATACACATATACCTAAACTACTACGATATATAATAAATATAATAATAATACTAAACTATACTAAATAATAATAATATAAAAATCATACAGACAAATATACACATATATGTATATCTATATATATACCTATATAATATAAACAAAAATACATACATACATAAATAAATATATGGATCACTTAGACAGAGAAAGGTAATAATCTTTTACTCGTTTTTTGAAGACAGCGATAGACGGACTGTCACGAACAGTGTGTGGGAGAGAATTCCACAGCCTGGCCGCATGAACAGTGAAGGAATAGGAGTAGAAATCGGAATGGTGGGAGGGGAGAGATAGGTTAGTTCTGACATTGGGACGACAGGGTTTATCAATAGGACGTGAGAAAGCAAAACGCTCACGGAGATAGGAAGGGGAACTAGGATTGTATAGGACGTTGTAGAGAAGGGAAAGGATGTGAGTATTCCTGCGAAAACGGATTGGGAGCCACTTGAGTTGAGAACGGAATTGAGACACATGGTCGTACTTGCGCAATCCGAATATAAATCGAATGCACAAGTTTTGGAGACGCTCAAGTTTGTGTAAAAGCTCCTCAGTGGCGTCAAGATAACAGGAGTCGGCGTAGTCAAAGATAGGGAAAAGAATGGACTGAGCTAGAGAGATCTTGGTTTTCAAAGGTAAGAAACTTTGGAGGCGTTTGAGCGAATGAAATGAGTAGTGAATCTTCCTGCTGACCTCATTTACATGAGCCACCCAAGAGAGGTTAGAATCTATAATAACTCCGAGATTCTTTGCGGTTTTAGTGAAATCAATTGAAGTACCATTGAACAAAACTGGAGGAACATCTAATTGATCGAGTTGCCTACTCATGTACGGACTCCCAATAATCAAGGCTTGAGACTTCTTAGGGTTGACAAGCAATCCAAAATTTTCGGCCCAGCTAGAAATACGCTCAAGATCCAGATTGAGGCAATCGATAGCATCATTGATGTGTAGGATATCGGAACTGCGGTAAATTTGTAGGTCGTCTGCATATAGATGGAAGTTTGAGGAGATAACTGGTGTAACAGTGTTAATGAAGATAGAGAACAGAAGAGGAGAGAGAACGCCACCTTGCGGTACACCCGCAACCAGATCACACCAATCCGAGAATTCCTCATCAGAGCGGACCCGCTGCGAGCGACCACGAAGATAAGAATCAAACCAGGCTATAGCTGAGGAAGAAATGTTAAGAGAGCGAAGTATGGCAAGAAGAACATCAAAATCTACAGAGTTAAAAGCACTACTAAAGTCCAGCAGCGTGAGAACCGTGACAGTCTTGTTCTCCATCGCGCAGCGAATATCGTCTGTGACCTTTAACAGTGCAGTAACTGTACTGTGACCTGGCCTAAAACCAGACTGAAATTGAGACAGAAGAGAATTTGATGTCATGTGACTAGCCAACTGTTTATGGGCAATGTGTTCAAGAACCTTGGAGAGGAATGGAAGGATGGAAATAGGCCGGAACTGTGAAAAGGAAGTGGGATTTGTGGTTTTTGGTAAAGGAATGATGTTAGCGAGTTTCCACGCTGTAGGAAAAGAACTCGTCGCCAGGGAGTAATTAAAAATATGGGTGAGAATAGGTAAGAGATCATGAAGGATAAGGGTAATCATACGGGAACACAGATCATCATTGCCCACAGCAGTAGACGTTATGGAGAGTATATGCTTCTTAACATCCTCCTCAGCCACAGCACTGAAGCAGAAGGAAGGACAAGCTGGAAGAGTTTGGCTATTAATTCGGGAAACGGTACAAGCTTTGACAAGCTGATCTAAGCGTGTAGGTGGACAGGAGAAGTAAGCATTAAGTGCGTTTAGATCAACCGATGAGTCAGAAGGGGCTGATGACTTACCGATACCCAGTGTTTTTAAAAATTTCCATACTTGTCTGGGATCACAGTTTTCAATGGAGTTGTGAATGTGGCGTCTCTTAGCATCCCTACACAGACGACCACAAAAGTTACGAAGATATTTGTACCGGGCTAAATTCTGCTCTGAAGGTGATCTCCTAAGCCTTCCTTTAGCCTTGTCACGACGAGCCATCCAATTTAGAATATCCTGGGTTAGCCATGGAGCAGGATCATGTTTCACTCTTACCTTTTTAATGGGAGCATGTTTATCATAGAGTGAAAGTATTGTTGTAACGAACTCCTGGACTTTCATGTCGACGTGGCCAGCAGTAAGTACAGGGGTCCAATCAATGCTGGACGCATCGTGCCTCAAAGCCTCCAAGTCAATACCTTTAAAACTACGCAAGAAAAGAAATTTCGATTTACGCCTAGGAGGTCGGATTTTGTAGGAAAGATAGATGAGGTCATGGTAGGAGAAGCTAGCTGGAAGTTGGCCATGGGTAGCAATGTTTTCAGGAGAGGATGTAATCATAAGATCGAGAAGGGAAGGGGTGCAATTTGGAGAGTGATGTGTAGCGGACAGAGGAAGAACATGTAGGTTGATGGAGGATAATAGGGATAGGAGTTTTTGGGAACGGTGGTCATCCTTAATTAAACATGTATTAAAATCACCTAGAAGAAGTACGTGATCAAAACTAGGACAGTAATTATTCAAGATGTTCTCCAGGGATTTGAAGTAATCAATATGGAGTGAAGGGCTATAATATACAGCGAGCAGCATTTTCTTATGATGGAGCGTTATCTCAATGAACAAATGTTCGGCAGAGTGAGAATAGATACTGGGAGAAACGCTAACAACAGTATGAACTATGTCTGCTCGCAGATATATTGCAACACCTCCGCCTCCTTTACCCGTACGATCATTGCGGATGAGTTTAAAACCAGGGAGAGGAAACTGGGTAGAAGAGAGGGAAGGCTTCAGGAAAGATTCGGATATAAGGATGGCATCAACGGGAGAGTTACTAAAGGACGCCAGAAGGTCAGAATAGTGGCAAGGAATACTCTGGGCATTTATATGTACTAAGTTGAAGTTATTTGGAAATTGGGAAAAAGTTGCTTTCAACTGATCATGAACGGACAGACATGTAGAATTATCACCATCACTATCGGCACTAAGAAAATGGTCAGAAGACGAGGAACAGGAGAAAAAACTATCATCTAAGTTAGCTAAGTTATCCATAAAATATACTATAATACTACTCTATAAAATAAATAAATAAAAATAAATGAGCAACAAATATGATAAAATATGTACTAAAATTAAATTAACCGAATTAGTACTTGCCGCGGAAAGTTGAAAGAAACTTTGCACAAACGAAACGCTTACAACTAAAAATGCTTGCCGATTCGGTAAAAAGTTACCCGAAGTCGCACTTCACAGTGACATATCAAAACTTACCAAAAGCTAAGTTAAGCTAAGGGTAATCTAATGAAAGAAGAACCCAAATCTTAGGAGGAAGAGAATTTTAGCTAACAGGTATACGGTTTTTCTTTCTGTACAATCGAGTGAAAAAAAAAAAACTCAAGGTGTCGGGCAAATCTTCACCGAATCGGAACACAGCCTTGGATAAAATTAAAAAAGTTCGATTGACATTGGTGATTTGATTAGAAACAAGCAATTAAATTATTTGAACTTATTTAAGCAAGGGTAGTCTGAAATAGGTCTAAAATACAATGAATACTTCAGATCTATCTACCTTACAAACAAAATATAAAAGTATTATACTACCAAGTTAAGATGTTTGCCAGACAGATCCAACCGCAAGAGCGACCCTACTTTGCTTTTGTTCTCCTGTTAGGTGGTAAAGTTGATGAATTTTTCGTAGCTGCTATCTTCTTGGTCTTAACAGGCGACGGTGGTAATTGCGACGACTCCGGGGCGGACTGTCCCATGGCCGGAAAAGCTGACATTAAAGCCTGTAGTTCAGGAGCGGTTTCTATCTTCTTGCGGTTCTTATCAGGCAAAAGGATGACAATCTTGCCCTCCGCAGACCAGCAGTTGCGAACACCGAAGTGTTTCCGAGCTGCCATGAAGGTGTCGTGCCGTGATTTAGTTAAAAACTCTGACACAACAATCCCGGACTCCTTAAGCTCAGTTTTAGAATCCCAGGCCAGACGTCGACACTCTAAATCGCGAAATCTGACAAGAATCGGGCGCGCTTTTTTATTACTTGATTTCCCTAGCCGATGACAGGATTGTAAATCACTTAAGGTAACATCTGGTAAATGCATGACGTCTGTTAACACATTGAGAAGCACATTACTGACGTTCTCACCATCACTTTCAGCGACGCCATGGAACAGGAGTACATTCCGACGCAGAAACATCTCGTGGCGTTCTTGACCAAGTGCCAATAACTCGATCTGGGATGCAAGCTTAGAAAACATCAGGCAGACCGTGTTCTTGAAGTCGGCGAACTCATGAGCAAGGGTTGGCAGGTCGGTCTGCACTGGTGGAGGTGTAGTTGAGGCCTTCTTCAAGCGTTCCTCAAAGCTGCCCATGCGCTCCAACAGCTCAGCGATGATGCTTTTGTTGCTTAGAAGCTCCGATGACAAGTCCATTTTGCAGTGTCAGTGAAGTGAATTCCAAAGTGCACAAAAGTGATAAACTATATATTGTGGCAAGTACAAACTCGGTTATGAACTATTTAAGCAGATTCATGAATGGAATACAGCTTTGTAAGTAATTTATTTATTAAAATATTTGAGCAACAATACAAAAGATGTTACTTGGGCGACGTCTACCCACAAAAAAAAAAGACAGCGACCAACATAAGTGCGCTAATAACCGTCCCGAATGAAGATAGTCTATAACTGTGATTATCGCAATAAAATGAATCGGAACGGGTTTAAGCGATTTTAGCACTGATAGTCTTGTAAATGTCAATCGAAACTCGAAACGCACCCTAAGTAAGCATACTAAATTTCCGTTCCCATCGTCACTTACAACCAGGTGGGATCGGGATCAAATGCAACAAATACCTATACCCAGTAATACTTACACCTATTTAACATTTAAACAAACAATGACTTACATTAGCCAAGCTGGTCGTGATAGAGAACCCATAGTCAGGCAACACCGCTTGTATTTTGTCTGGGTCCTGTGTGCTTTCGAGAATCGCACGGTACACCTTGCCTTCGTGCCGGACGGTGCAGTGGACACCGTCAGCTAAAGTCTCCTGGGTAAGGGGCGTCAACTGAAACGAACGAACAGACTTTTTACTCTCATCATCATTTCATGAGGATTGTAAGATGATCGTCATGACCGTCCTCGCAAACCCTGGTCGGAGTTGTTATGCCACCAAAAGTCTCTGACATGGATGATGGTGATCAACAGCTTAACGTGCCGAAGCACGGAATCATCTTAATTTTCAGACAATCGGTAACACCTTCTACAATGTCCTAATCAAACTGAGGAACTCTCGTGAAATTTGTTTGATAATGTCCCCACAGGGAATCAAATCGAATCTAGACCCTTCGAATTGAAAATCGAACGCTAAACCACGGAGGTTGTGAAACAGAACATTCAAATTAAGATTTTCACATAAACCGCTAATCGGAATAATAAATGAATGAATTAATTATGAATTATAGTAGTAACCATCAGACATGAAAAAAGAGAAATCGTTTGACATTTAATGAAATTTATTATTTAGAAATATTAAAATCTAGCATATAATGCATAGGTCTTTTAGCTTCGGAAGAACATTCTTCCGCAATGTCTTGCAGCAGTAGAGCAGAGTAAGAGAGGTTGGTGATAGCCTCACCAACTTATCTTCTGCCAAAAAACTGTCCTGCAGTTTGGCATAATAATAAAACATTTAAAAGGGCCGATTAATTTCTGTATATATTTTTCACAATCTACTTCTGGCACTTTCGGATTTGTTGACAAAGGCGACAACAATGAATTTGATGGAGCTATAACTTAAAAAAAGGTTTCTGAAACTGGCTGTAAGATTCAGAATGCCTTCCGTCACCAAACCTCCCGTATCGTACAACAGAAACCTACTTGTAACAAATTACCTTGTTATTATCGAAATTGGCAATAGCATTCTCGACCAGAGCTGCCTTTTCCAAGTCCAATTGCACGTAGAACTCCGCGTAAGACTTCACGTGCGTGACTTTGCATAACATTTGCTGGCCTACTATGATTGTCAGGTCGATGGCTTCGTCTGGAAATTGTAAACACATTAATTTAAGGCTCAAAACGAGAAAGCACTCCAATCTGCTGACATATGTGCTATTCAAAAAAATAATGGGCTAATCACAAACCCTATCAACATTGTGAATAACGTCAGAAAAGACCTGCCAGAAAAATTTATATTTGACATTTTTCGTTAGTAGAATTCTTAGTGTGGTTGTTTTTGAATAAGTGATATATTACTTGCAACACCGACTAGAAAGATTGGTACACTGATGGAAACTTTCAAGTTCCACACCTTTAGGAAGAGTTAAGATATAAAACCTGAATTTTGGCACTATATGGATGGTTTGTATTTAATAATAAATAACGCTAGTACCTTTCAAAGCAACAGACGACTGATACTCAGACGGGACAGCGAGTTCCTTTTCGACCAGAGTCTTGCCTACACTGACGCCTTTGTTCCAGAGATAAACCTGCCAGTGTCCGTCGACGCACTCTTGGAACACGCACTGGTGGCGAGGGGCGTTAAAACACAAGTCGATCTCAGGATTCGCCTTCCATTCACCTTCCTTTGGCGCCACTCCGAGTAGCGAACAATGAACCGCCATCTTCGGAAGCTCCATCAATTGTCTGTCCAACTGCCAAATGTCTTTCGCATCGACGAGTTGTTTGTTCCCAAAATCGACGTAGCGCACGATGAATTTGGAGAATGGTTGCGCGGACACGACTGTAGCTCGGTATAGAACTCCGTCGGCAGGGTATCGCGCCAATACTGACGCCCCGACTGGAACCAGGCCCGTGTAGGATTTAACCCCTTTGTACAGTTCGGGGATTTTGTGCATCATCTCCAGGAATTTGGGATGCTCGGTTAGTATTTGTGTGTAAAAGCTTTCTGGGGATATTATCCAGGTGACTGAGACTTCATGTTGGGGGCCGGTTTCGACCGTCGGCTCTTCGAAGGGAGTTTCGAGCGGGATCGGGTCGGAAAGTTCCTTGTATTGGATTTGTGTGAACTTGAATGGCGGGGCGCGTCCGGCGCGGCCCCCGCTATCTTGCGAGCGGAAACTCTTTTCTGATCTATTGTCGCTGTCCGAGTTGAAGGACCTATCGGCGCGACCTCGAGGGGTGAAGTTGCTTCGAGTTCTGTCGCCTCTTTTTCTGTTATTGTCTCTGAAATCCCGTTCGCCTCTTTCTCTTCTATTGTCACTGTAAAAGAAAACACATTCATTAGATTAGACAAAGATTAGTAAACTTCTATCACAGCTTTACGCTTTAAAAGAAGTTTACTGCATTGTACAGTTATTTCAACAGCAGATTAAGTGCAATAATATGCATTAAAAAAAAATAAGTGCACAAAAAGTCCAAACAAAATACCACACCACACCAAGCGACAAACGAAGTTCAGAACACAACCAGAGTGAAAAACAACCAAAAAAACGCGAAAATGAAATGAAATGTATATCGGAGTGACAACAAATGCAGTGCAGCCCGCCTAGCATGCCTCCTGCGAGAAAATATATCTCGGAGAAATGTCACTTTATTTGAGGAAATATGTCATTTAATCTTTCCAAGCGCGAAGAAATGTCAGTGGAGGAAAATGTTTAGCAAATCCACAAATTACGTCTCTGATATTTTAGACAGAGATAGCTTTATACACTAATACATGTAGCCGTCCTTGACTTACAAAATGTGTCGCACTGCTTTAATCTATGGGCCTAGACAAACTGACAACTGCAGCGTGCTAAGCAGGCAGGTGGAATGTGACAAAAAATCTATGGAGTTGACAGAATAAGTGTAGAATTGTGGTACGAGTAATTATAAGAAAACATGAAATAGGAAAAGAACGCGGCGGCGGCAACGGTTTATAAATAATTTATGAGTTAACTTATTTTCTGCTTTAACGAATTTAACAATTTGTATCATACACAGCCAATTTGTATTGTATTGAACATTTGAGGGCTTCACCATATCAATTAACGAAACTTAACAAGTTTCAGGATATGCTTGGAAATAAGACCTCTTTATGCAATATTTCTAATTCAGCCTATTGTGGGTAAAGGTGTTTGTGAGAAAGTCGTTCGGTTTCCGGTTTAGTTCACTTTACGGAAATGTCGTAACGTCTTACTTAACATCTTACACAAAAAACATGAAATGTATCATATCCGATAAACATTCATTTTACGCCTTAATGGGCCACCCCGTCTGATCGCCTTACACCTTTTTTTTACTTGGCGATATTATAAGCAATGAAGTAACGATGAGACATGCTAACATATGAATAACATTATGTATGGGGCAGAGAGTATTATTTTCAACTGTTCTTTACATATACATTGAGAACTCTCAATAAATCGTGCGCAAACGAAGCGTGAAAAAACAAATAGAGCGAAGAAACGAGGACTAAGATACAATTAAACGCTCATTATTTCTGTGTATTTGTAAATACTGGTACACGTTAATAGTGCAAATATACAACGATTTACGTTTCTTTGTTCAAGGAAAAACTTGAACTGTATCGTAAGTAGTTTTAGTAATATGAGTTTATTATATTCCAGGGCGATTTAGAGATATAGTTTCAAAAATCACTTGCAAAGCAAAGTCAAGAATATTACAGCTTTAATATGAAAATGTTGAATGAAAAGAAATAAAGTCATTAATGAGACTAGTAACAAAGGTTGAACAGAATATTATGGATAATTAGGTTTTCAAGTGCAGGAAGCATTAACGTAATGCAAGCGAGAGTCAAACGGTACCGTCTTAGACGATCCTGTACGGAAAATTTCTGGTTTTGAGAATCATCGGACGATCCGTCGGTAGGTTGACGGAGCCTCTTGCCGATCCCCGAGTCTTAACTCTCCCACCCCGGTCTAGGCCCTCTGCCGTGGTCTGGCCTGGGCCTATCATGATGGTCGGTCCTTCTGTCATGATAGTCGGGTCTAGGCCGATCCTGTTGCTCCGGTCTATATCTCTCGTGGTCTCTAGGGCCTTTTTCGTGTTGTTCAGGTCTGGGTTTTCTTCTGTAGGTTTTACAGACTGCTTTAGTTCCTAATTTTGTATGTTAGCATGAACTTAGTGAAGGTGGATAATGAATTCCTAAAACTTAAGATTATATTCAGAGATTGTGTCCAGACGCTTAAAAATATTATGACCAGTGAAACGAACTAGTTCGAATTTTATATTACGGAAACTTCAGCCAGTTTTTCTTTTGTGATTTCATTGTGATAATTATCTCGCGTTTAGAAATGCGATTTATAGAAAAACCGTTGCGTGGAATACTTGAATCCTGATTATATGCAAGCTAATGTTTATATTCTTGCCAATCTATCAAAGGATTTCGGAAATACCTTGTCTGATGATCGGTCACTAGTGTAGTCCAAACTATTGCATATCCATCCAGTAACTTTTGTGCTATGTAATAGACTGTGTAATGAGCGTAAAATACCGGCCAAGTGCGAGTCGGACTCGCGCACTGAGGGTTCCGTACCACCACATAAACATAATTGTATTAGTTGAAATTTCAGTAAGTCAATGTGCTAGATTTTTTGAGTCCGACACGCGCTTGACCAAATTTTATTATTTGTTATTTTATAGCTTATGCACTATAAACATACCAATTTTCAAGTTTGTAAGTGTTCCCGTTTTTAAAATAGAACTAAAACAAAAATCGCCTCAGCGACCATCCAACTTGACCCCTCTCTTATATGAAAGTTATTGAAACGGGAGCTCACCACAATTGGTTACCATTAGTTATGAGAAAAGTTGAAATATTTAATGATTTCAGACTTTTTCCATTATTTGTACTGTGAGACCTAGCTTCTTGCCAAATTTCATAATTTTAGGTCAACGGGAAGTACCCTGTAGGTTTTGCATTTTTGAATAAATGTATGGAGATGAGGACATAAAATGCCATATCTTTTGATTGCGTCGTTGTAAAAAATTGAAATTTTCAGGTCTTGTGTGGTTCATGGATCCTAATATATGGTATTAGTTTCAACATTTACCCGTTCGTGAGATAAAGGGTCTTGACAGACAGACAGACGGGCAACAAAGTGATCCTATAAGGGTTCCGTTTTTTTCTTTTGAGGTACGGAACCCTAAAAACATTTCTTGCGGTCTTTCGTTGTATTTCAACCCTACTAATTTAAAAAAATAGAGGCAAGGATATCGCAATAACTATTAATTGGCTTTTGTTTTTTTAATTTGCGCCAAGTTTTTGATTATCGCTAGTTCTCGAGGGTCTCAAGTCTCTCATCGGACTTTCTTATGCGAATTTTGCTTCAAAGAAAACAAGTCCCAGTTCTTCTTAAAAAGTTATTTATTTTTTGCAATTTTGACCAATAACATCGAATTAAAAGTGACCTGCTGGACAGACAGGTTGCTTCCTTGAGAATTTCATAGCAAAATACGTGGTTTATTTTGGATGGGACGTCATTACAATTGTTACCATTGCGGCAGGTACCATGGACAGATGTTGGTGAGAAACGGCACACAGAAGGACGCTGTTCATCTTTTGGTTCAATCTCCCTTAGTAGCCTTTTACGACTCCCAAAGGTAGAGATGGGTTGGTACTATTCTTAGCAAAAAATGCTCATCTGAGGACATTGAAAGAAATGTGTCAAGCCTCCAGAGTAATCCCTAATAGTCATGTCCATAATTTAAAGCTGTTAGGTTAAATTCAAAGGTTACTACAAAATATCAGATTACTTAGAATTAAAATTAGATAAAATAATCCATGGGATTAAACTGTGAATCTAACCTAGCCTGTTGGCTGATTCAAGTTAACTTATGTTTATTGTATCAACACTATTGGTTTTATTAAAACGTATCTAAAAACGCGTGGGTTTTTTCTAGTCGCATGCTTCTTTTTTCCACATGGCGCCAATTTGTTTGTGAAGCGATGTAATTTAACTGACGTCATAAAGTGAGTCAAAAAATTCTAATGTTCGATTTGATCATACATTATTCGATTTGATCATACCTCTGGTTGTTTTGTCTGGACGGAGGGTTGAAGGCGGGTTGTGTGGTGGGTGACTCCTCCCATTCGTCGTCAAAGGTGGAAGACGACGGCGCCGGTGCGGCGGTACTATTGTTGTTCTCCCATGGCTTGGACCCTCCACGCCTTATGAAACAAATACTATATTATTGTAGACAGGACGTGAGAAAAAGTAATGAGAAACTAATATGGGCAAAACACGACGTGGACTGGGGTTACTTTAATATGTATTTGTGGCGTGACTTTGATAGGCCAGGTTTTAAGGACAAGCACTTGACCAATCTCATTTATTGAAGAGGCTTGATTTCACACGTTAGATGATAAAGGCGTGATCAAATTGAGCCCTGCATTTCAAAGTAACCCCAGTTGGAAGTACGTCCAAATAATATAAAGGGTGTACCGAAAACTGAAAGGGCGTGCTCAGTCAACGAAAATGAACAACTTTCCCAAAGAAACATGTTGGGAAATGAAAAAAAAAAATTGACCTCGCCATACAAACTGTTCCACAAGAGTGGGCTATTATTATGGAGAGGTCAATTTTTTTTTTTCATTTCCCAAAAATATTTCTTTGGGAAAGTTGTTCAGTTTCGTTGACTTAGTACGCCCTTTCAGTTTTCAGTATACTGTCCCTTACTCCCTGTATGACTAAAATGACAGCAGGACAGAGCTATTATATTTACTTGGCGATATTATAAGCAATGGAGTAACGATGAGACATGCTAACATATGAATAACATTATGTATGGGGCAGAGAGTATTATTTTCAACTGTTCTTTACATATACATTGAGAACTCTCAATAAATCGTGCGCAAACGAAGCGTGAAAAAACAAATAGAGCGAAGAAACGAGGACTAAGATACAATTAAACGCTCATTATTTCTGTGTATTTGTAAATACTGGTACACGTTAATAGTGCAAATATACAACGATTTACGTTTCTTTGTTCAAGGCAAAACTTGAACTGTATCGTAAGTAGTTTTAGTAATATGAGTTTATTATATTCCAGGGATTCGATTCTTGAAAATCACCGGGTGATAAAATATCACCGGTGAAAAATTTAGTCACCGATGATTTCGAAATCAGCATTCACCAAAAATCGTATTCTTGAATATCATACCCTGAGTACCAACATGCAGAAACTATGCGGATTTTGACGTTTAGTTGTGTTCCATTTCATGCAGAAAATATTTTTATCGGTAATTACCGGTTTTTTGTTTTCATACAATCTGCTGAAAAATGTGATGTGACAGCAGTAAAGCGTGTAACGTAACGCATTATTAAAACGTAATGTCAACAAACAACACAAGTGAAAACTAATCATTTAAAAACACACAAACATGGTAAGAAATCATTCTTATTTCTAAAAGAGCAAACTTTAAATAAGTTGATATGCCTTTTGACGACGTCTTTCTTTTTAGAGCACAGAAACACCACCAAAGAAAGCTCATGCTAGCCCAGCCCAAAAGCAACGGCTTAAAGACATTATGTCTGAGCGGTCGGAGCTACGAACTGGTAAGTTCACGGCAACTTTTACCCAGAAGGATGCCGCAAGAGCCTAGGAGGAAATAACAAATGAATTAAATGCCATCCCGGGAGCAAAAAAGACATGGAAAACATGGAGAAAGGTTAGTATCGCTCTTTATTTTATACGTACACCTAGCCCGCGTTCCAAAAAAGATTCGAACACTCATACGGACGTCCTATGAAGTTATAAGTCGGGATAATTATTACCTGTTTTAAAATGCACCCTGTAACAATATTAATAGTACAAACTTGATTGACTTGCTTGCTGCAAATTTAGATTTATGTATGTTGCATACTTTTTTGCTGTGTTCATAGGTAAAGTTAGTGATAGTTTTATTAAATCAAAGTCCAATTTCAGACATGGCAAGATATTTATTCTAAAATTAAAAGCAAGCAGGCAAATATAAACCGAAGCAGGACTCAAACGGGAGGAGGCCCAGCACCATTGCCTTTAACAGAATTCGAGGAGTCAGTAGCATGTTTAATGAACCCAAGGGTTGTGTCCGGCCATAAAGAAAGTTCAGAGTCATCTGTTACTTATAACCGTGAGTATATTTTGGAACTGTCAATGAAAGCAGTCACCTGTTGCATTGTTTTTCCTGATATAATTTTGATTTATTTATGAACAAGATTACTCTTTTACTTACAGATACACAAGAATCCACTTTATCCACAGATTCAGATACAAACATTGTGTATCAAGTTGGTAAGTGATCCATTTCAAAATTTAAACGGCATCTTCATGTGTTGTGCTATGGCACAATACTCTGGATGAATGCTTCAATTTGCTACATCAGCAATTCAGTTTTTATACACCCATTGCTGTGCAAAGTCCAATCTCTCCAAACATTATAGATAAGTTCAGGTATTGCCCGTGGTCCACCTAAGAGACTCAAAACTTATTTGGTTAAAAAAGTTTTTTTTTTTACACCCAGTTAATGTTGGAGAATCATCCCTTAGTTTAGTAGCTTAATTTATTTTACACCTTGTCATCCACTTGGACCACAGAAAATTACAATCTCCAGGTGAACTTAGGTGGACCACGGGCAATTCCCAGACAAATCTTGTATTAATGTGATCATGTTTTTATAATTGTATCATAAATTCTGACAGTTATTACTCACATTAAGGTACTTTTTGTTTGATATAAATTAGTTACTTTTCTTACATAGGTATTGTAAATACATAAATATCCTTACTGCAACTGATCGTCTTACAATATTCAAGTTAACAAACTAAATTGTAAATATCTTATTCATAATTTAATTTCAGTTGTGCTTCCTGATTCGCTTGATGAACAAGGACAATTCTCAGATGCTAATGTGTCATCAAATCAATTTGGTAAGTGATTAATTTGATCCAAGATGAATACTAAAAGCCAATCATTCAATTGAGCAGGTTTCTGAATAGCATGGCTAGGGTGATTATGGCCAAGAAGAGACAATCACAATCTCTTCATCTTTATTATATATCTATATATAATATATATATATAAAAGGAAAAGGAATATCAACGCACAGCCCACACCGCTGGACCTAGAGGCTTCAAATTAGGCATGTAGGTTCCTTATAAGCTATAGGGGTAAACTAAGAAAGGATTTTGCAAACTTCATCCCCTAAAGGGTGTAAAATAAGGGTTGGAAGTTTAAAACTGAGTTGAAGATTGAGATTAAAACAGGTGCAAGAATGTGCATTTATTTATTCATTCTAATGTTTAAGGGTAAAGGGGTCAAGCTCCCAGTTCCCAATAGCCACTGCAACCTGTAAAAATCTATTGCACCCAATCATTTACTGTAATAGAGGGCGTATCCAGGGGTGGGGGGGGGGGTTGTGACCCCCCACATGGTTTGAAAAGCAGTATGACGATCCTTTTAAGGGTGATTCTGCATCATCAATGGACCGTAAAAAGAATAAAAAATAATAATAAAAATTGTCTGGAGTTGCAAGATATTGCTCTGAAAGTATAAATCTTATGACAACTTGACAATAAATCATTTGTGTTTGTAATTATTTACTCTAATAAGGGGCGTATCTAGGAGGGGTCGAGACCCCCCCTAAAATATTAAGAAAAAAAATTGCAAAAATAACTATTCTAACTCCTTTCACCATATATGTATCAGTAGGTAAACATGGTTATTTGTGCCCATTTTTATTTTTCTAAAACATTTCTAAAAGTTAAGTTTTCCTATACAACAGACTCGGCCGTATGAGCACCATCCCATTTTGTCTGTAGAAATATTTTATAATATAGAACAGGTACAATTATTGTGTAGCTATACGAGACCGACTCTCGACTAGTTTTTGAAATACCAGAGTAAAATCCGACCACCCCCCCCTTGTCATCAGCTGAGTACGCCCTTGACTCTGATGCCGACATACCCTTCTAGCACTGCTCTAGGCTTATAGGCAATTATTTTTGTCTTACATAATTATATATGTTATATTTTTAGTGAATCCAAGCAATCAATCCACGCATCCACCTGCAAATCGAAGTTCACGGCATGTTACAAGCCCATCCATACAGCACCAGCCAGCAAATAATTCTACACAGCAACATGCAAGCCAATCCACACAGCCGCAACCTGCACATCAAATTATTCAGCAACATGCAAGCCAATCTGTACAGCAGCTGTCTACTAATCAATCTCCACCGCAGCATGTAAGCCAATTGACACAGCAGCAACCAGCAAATCCTACAGAGCAACCTGCAAATCCTACGCAGCAGCAGCCTGCACCCAACAGAAGACAGAAAATTAACGTTAAAACATTATTAAAGGAAAAACTTGAAATAAAAAAAGCTTATTATACAGACAAATTAAAATTAATGCAAGAAAAAAATACTAAGTTAGAAAACATTTGTCAAGAAATCAGGAAAATTGGTGAATCATTGACGCGTCCGGATTAGGCTCTTAACGTGCTTCTCCCTGTAAAATCACCTTTGTTAATTTCTGTTCTTGTTTAAGTATGATCTTTTCTTGTTTTTGACACAGCCTGTCTTGCCATATCACTCACTCTATCACTCTGTCTTGCTCTATCTTTTTAGGGTCCCGATACCAAAATGGTTAAAAAAGGAACCCTTATGGTGCGAATTTGTCTGTCTGTCACACCTGTATTTCTCAGCAACCAGTTATGCTATCGACTTGAAATTTGGAATAGTTTTCATGGATGGTTGCCCAACTAAATTGCACATGAAAAAAAAATATTTTTGTATTTTTTTACAATTCTTAGGTATCAAGTTATAATGAACAATGTCAAAAAAAATACCATTTACCCCCCCCCCCCCCCCCCCCCCTTTATATAAATATCATAGCAAAAATAAAACGATCTTTCTGAGTTGCACAGTTTTTTAGAAATCTGCAAAAAACCTTAGTTTGGCGGTCCTAAAAATGGACTTTATTGCTTCCAAAAATACTATAAGTATGTCGGAACCCTCGGCGCGCGAGTCCGATTCGCAGTTGTCCGGTTTTTTTTTCTGTGGCATAAAGCTATCATTTGTTATTTCCTTCCAGATCTTAAGATTTCCTTTTGGATAAAAGGGCAACTTAGATGTATTTGATCAACTAAGATGTTGTAGATGTTGATAATAATCAAATAAGTTACCTATAGTTTTATAATCCGACTGCCCAAAAAAGAGGGTAATGTATTTGTGCTGTTCAGCGTGATTGGATTACCACCTCGAAAAAGGGAATCCTGGAATGGGACTAATTGAACTATGAGGTGCATGAACTCCTTCACACTTGGTTGGTCCAATTTTTGAAATACTATTTAAGTAACTTGTTCTATCTTTATTCTTATAGGAAATAGGTTTTTACTTTTCGTAAGATTTAAGGCGGGGTCACGACCACTTACCCCCCACCCTGATGTATCCAGATGGTAGTGAATTCTCTCGTGAAATTGAACAACTTTTCTTTTATAAGATCTGCTTAGTTGTTCAGTTTTCCTGATTTCTATAGATTAAGAGGTACCTACATATATTTTTAATATTGTAAAAACGTAAGCAGTAGTGAATAAGAATAATTTAGTAGAAATAATTGCTTCTTTTTGGGGGGGTCACAACCTCTGACCCCCTCCTCCCCCTGGATGCGCCCATGTATGTAACAAAACAAAAAGAGTATTGAAACCCTGATGGAAGTGAATTCTCCTAACAAATTTTTGTATTTAAATCTTTTAAGTTGATCAGTTTTCCTAATTTAGATATGGAGGTACTCGCTTTATTACATACGTTGAATATTGTGAAAATGTAAGCAGAAATGTTATTATATCAATAATTTATTAGAAATATTCACTTATTTTGGGATTTTTGGGAGGGTCACAACCTCTGACCCCCCCTGGATGTAACAAAAAGAGTATAGAAACCCTGATGGAAGCGAATCTTCCATGAAATTGACTACCTACTTTGTGTATAAAGATCTGTTCAGTTTTTCTGATCGCTATAGAAAAGGATGGGCCCTCCTAACTAAACACAATGAATATTGTAAAAATTTAATTAGTAATCTTATTCTAACAATAAATCTATAAACCTTAATGATTAAAGTAGTTTTTTATTAAAAATAATTATTTACAATTGAAGCTCGAAGAGCCCGGCCAGCAGACAATTCACTTCCTGTCCGATTTGTCTCTGGAATTGGTGCCAAATCATATGTGCCAAGATCATCATTATCTTCATTGTCTTCTTCATCATCTACAATATTATTTTTGACACATATATTATGCAGAACAACACAGCTATTGATGATCTTCGATGCCTTTTCCGGGCTGTAATGGAGCACTCTGTGTTTAAGAAGGCACCGGAATCTTCCTTTCAGCACCCCATTGCACCGTTCAATCGTTGCACGAGCACTTTTAAAAGCCTCATTGTAGCGTTCTTCTCTGTTATTTGTAGGCTCAGAAATTGGCGTTTGTAGCCATGGCCTTAGCCCATACCCACTATCACCAATGAGGTAATATGGGCCTTCCCTGTTGTTCTCATAAATTTGTTGTAGAACTGGTTTTACTAAACTTTGGTTCCAAATATAACTATCATGTGTGCTTCCCGGAAATAATGCATTAACATTTATTATGTTCAGATAAGCATCACATATCTGAAAAACAATAGCATTCATCAACTTAAGCTTTGATCTTGCAGATTATAAAATAATGCGAATCAGGTAGTGCGCTACAAATGTTTTATACATACCAGTTGTGTATTAATAGAATGATAGCCCTTCCTATTAACATAACTTTTTTCGTCATATTCATTATTGTTGGATGGTGGGACGATAGCCACATGAGTGCAGTCTATACATCCGACGACTCCAGGCAAGCCATACAATTCATAAAATCTGAAATCAAATAAAAAAATACTCACATAATTCTATATAAGTAGGTACCTATTGTTTAAACGAGTCTGGCCCGGGCATCCAGTTCTTAATGGCCACTGCAACCAGAGATCTATTGTAGCCAACCCTTTGTGTTACATCTCTTTGAGACAGAGAGTTTGGGTTTCCTCAGGGTATAATATGTTGCCCAACTAGTGCATCACAGTGGCAGATTAGGTGTTTCATCATCCTCGGCACAGAATCTGCGGATGGGTTTTCCCGTAGGCCCATTCTATTTAGGTGCTTGCACAACCTACAAATACCCTGTTAGGGCTAAATTTATTTCTATTGGTCCTTTATAGTTTTCACTTCACTTCAATTTTTAAGTTTTTGGCAATCAATTGTTGTACAGGGAAACAACCATACATAAAATAATGTCAATAATTTGTCACAAATTCACTTACTTTTTGGCAATGGCATTCATTTCCACATTGTTGCTGGAGAACTTCACATATTTATCCATAATCTCCTTCTGGTTAAGTGCATCCGCTACTTCAGATAGGTATCTTGACACAGAAGCCTGTGATATGCAAACATGTTTATCGTTTCCCACACAAGTTTGGTACGAGCCAGTTCCAAAAAAATTTAGGGCCGAGAGAACCTGTGACAACAAAATATAATGCAACTGTAGAGTTACCTAACATGATAATCTGGTAAACAAAACAGCCAAATGGGAAGATTATTGCAGATTGATTTGTAGGTTAGTTTCTTACCTTGGTTTCCACGCACACGTCAGATACCCGGTTTCCTTGGGAAATGTACGGCCGTAACTCCTCAATGAGGTCCCGCACCAAGGGTTTCGTGAGGCGGTAGTTTTTTTTGAATTGGTTGCTTTGCAGACCAAATGCAATCTCAGGACCAACTCTTTGAGACGAAGAAGCTTGTTCATCGCGCTCGCTACTGCTGTCGGACATGTTCATAAGAAGATACTCTTCAAAACTTGCCATCTTTACTCAAAATATTCACAAGCTTAGACAATATTCTGTGTTCACAAAAATGGTTCAATGCTATTTATTTTCTCGTCGCACGAAACGTCAAAATATCACCGGTGACTTGAAATCGACTGGGGGGGGGCACTCGATTTCAAATATCATAGGTATGATATTTTATCACCGGGTGATATTCAAGAATGCGACTTTTGGGAAATGTATGATTTTCTCGTTTTTGAGTGATATTTTATCACCCGGTGATTTTCAAGAATCGAATCGCAGGGCGATTTAGAGATATAGTTTCTAAAATCACTTGCAAAGCAAAGTCAGCAATATTACAGCTTTAATATGAAAATGTTGAATGAAAAGAAACAAAGTCATTAATGAGACTAGTAACAAAGGTTGAACAGAATATTATGGATAATTAGGTTTTCAAGTGCAGGAAGCATTAACGTAATGCAAGCGAGACGTCAAACGGTACCGTCTTAGACGATCCTGTACGGAAAATTTCTGGTTTTGAGAATCATCGGACGATCCGTCGGTAGGTTGACGGAGCCTCTTGCCGATCCCCGAGTCTTAACTCTCCCACCCCGGTCTAGGCCCTCTGCCGTGGTCTGGCCTGGGCCTATCATGATGGTCGGTCCTTCTGTCATGATAGTCGGGTCTAGGCCGATCCTGTTAGAATTAGTTCGAATTTTATATTACGGAAACTTCAGCCAGTTTTTCTTTTGTGATTTCATTGCGATAATTGACTCGCGTTTAGAAATGCGATTTATAGAAAAACCGTTGCGTGGAATACTTGAATCCTGATTATATGCAAGCTAATGTTTATACTCTTGCCAATCTATCAAAGGATTTCGGAAATACCTTGTCTGATGATCGGTCACTGGTGTAGTACAAACTATTGCATATCCATCCAGTAACTTTTGCGCTATGTAATAGACTGAGTAATGAGCGTAAAAAACATTGCTTGCGGTCTTTCGTTATATTTCAACCCTACTAATTTAAAAAAATAGAGGCAACGATATCGCAATACTAATAAATCGGCTTTTGTTTTTTTTTTATTTGCGCCAAGTTTTTGATTATCGCTAGCTCTCGAGAGTCTCAAGTCTCTCATCGGACTTTCTTATGCGAATTTTGCTTCAAAGAAAACAAGTCCCACTAAATCGCCAGATTAAAAAGTAATTTATTTTTTGCAATTTTGACCAATAACATCGAATTAAAAGTGACCTGCTGGACAGACAGGTTGCTTCCTTGAGAATTTCATAGCAAAATACGTGGTTTATTTTGGATGGGACGTCATTACAATTGTTACCATTGCGGCAGGTACCATGGACAGATGTTGGTGAGAAACGGCACACAGAAGGACGCTGTTCATCTTTTGGTTCAATCTCCCTTAGTAGCCTTTTACGACTCCCAAAGGCGACATCCCACCTCGACACGATCCCATCTCGACATGAAAAAATTTTACCTCAGTACAGTAAGAGCAAAAATATCTAAAAACTAACTTTAAATAATGAATAATTATTAATTTTAATTTACACTTATTTGGCACACTAGCGGCGGGGCGCGGCGGGATGGGGCGGGCACAAAACCAGTTCTGGCTGGATTCTATCGTCTGAGTTTGAAATTAATAATATGTAATATGGTAACCAATAATTTTTAGAAGTTAACTATTTAAAGTTATTAGGGTTCCGATACCAAACCCTTATGGTGCGATTTTGTCTGTCTGTCACACCTGGGATTCGATTCTTGAAAATCACCGGGTGATAAAATATCACCGGTGAAAATTTTTGTCACCGATGATTTCGAAATCAGCATTCACCAAAAGTCGTATTCTTGAATATCATACCCTGAGTACCAACATGCAGAAACTATGCGGATTTTGAAGTTTAGTTGTGTTCCATTTCATGCAGAAAATAATTTTTTTCGGTAATTACCGGTTTTTGTTTTCATACAAACTGCTGAAAAATGTGATGTGACAGCAGTAGAGCGTGTAATGAAACGCATGTTAAAAAAATAACCTAACCTCACCAACATTGTTTTGAAAATGGTTTGATTATAAATTATAGGAGCAATTAAGATTGAATTAAGATAAAAAAGCAAGCTGAAAGCTACAAGAGGAGGCACTTTTGAAAGATGGATATATGACAGGAGACACCTTGATTAAGTAAACCAAATAATTATAGACACCAAACCTTATTTATCATGTAAGTATATTTTGGAGGAATAAGTAATATTTATAGTAATATTTGCTATAAAATTAAGTTGCTGTTAAGTAGCAAGTAAAGTATCTCTTGTGATTAATGAAGAGAGAGTGAGTAATAAGTAAATCTATTATTTACAGATACAAGAACAACTTGCTACCTGTTGTGTTTACCTACATGAAGAGAAGACTAAAAAGTTGCTATTCCCATGGATTAGCTGGGGCTCAAAGCACAGGAGTTGCCGTCTGTTCCTGGGATAAAGTGTGAAATAGTTCCGTACATGTGATTTGATCACCTGCCTGCGTGCGTCGCGGTGTCCCCAATAGAAATAATATTATAATTATGTAATGAGATTTGTGATGTTCTGTAAAAATATGGCACAAAACTTTCTGCTCGTTGCAAAAACTGCTTGCACTGCCTGTTCATAACGCTGCAGGTTTTACATGCAATAGCTATCCTTACCACAATCTTAGGTTAAAATACCCAACACTGTTTGTAATGGGATTGGATGGCTACGATAGGTTAGAAGTTAGAAGAAAGTTGACCCTAGTTACATACTCGTATGTATTCAAGGTATTCTGTGGAAAACTAAGTAACGCGCAGATTTTAGAGCATATGGGGTTAGCTGTACCAAATCTGAGGTTGAGACGGGGACTTAGAGATGTGGTTTTTGTACTCCCTGACTGTAGGACAAATATTTTGAGACATTTCCCGCTTACTACTGTACTTAGAATCTTAAATGCCACATGGGTAAGTTGGACTTATTTAAATGTAGATTGATGAAATTCTCAGAAGTAGCTTTCATATACATTAGTAATTCAAATATTAACTAGTTTTACTCTTTTAATTGATTCTATTTAAATTATATTTAATTGTTACAGAATGAATGAAATGTTATGTAATTAATAATTTTCTTATGTCTAATGACGGAATGGATGTACGCATAATATATTTTAATGCTTTTTAATAATTTAAATTTTCTAGGGTGATGCACTTGTGTGTAATTAGATTTAAATAAATGAAATATTGTGAAGTGATATTGTTAAGTGTAGGTAATGTTTTAAAAATAAATAAAAGATATTGATGATCCAAATAAAGAGTTTTTCTCCAATATATTACACTGGTTACTAATAAGTCTGTACTTTATTAGCTTATACAAAGCATTGTCCACCGGACAAATCACTAGTTGCCGGAGTTTTCAAGTTGCCGAAGGGCTTCTGACTTGGCTCTACATCTAGAACATGTTGAAAGTTGTTGTAGAACATGTTCGAATCATTCTATCACTAGCCGTCTTCTTCTAGGTTCTGACTACAGCCAATTATAGGAAAGAAAGACCCACCACCACTTGCTTCACAACATCATTGATCGGTCAAACTATCATGCTGCTTCTATCTCATAAACTAATGAAGGCTCCGCTTATTACCTGCATCTTGATTACAAGTATAGATATGGCATTGTACCCAACCTTTAGGTATATTATCTTTCCTGCAGTTAGGTACTTGCTTGCTGTTTTTGCAGGAGAAATAAAAGAATGTCACTTTCTGAATAAAGTTTCAAGGTAGGTATGGTCCTTGATGTTTAGGTTTGCCGAGATGCTTCCGACGTTATCTGAAGGTCTTCTCTTCATAACTATCGCCAAACAAGCAATCTTAACAAACAAACATGTTCTCAATATTATTTCTTGGGCCTTGCCGGCAATGCCGCGTCTACTGCTGAGGCTACCGCAAACGGTTTCAAACAATCTTAAACACCTAGGTATTCTTGTATTATTTAACACAGAACACACAAGTAACTTACTTCAGAGTTAAGCAGGTGAAAAATAAGCATAGATAAGATAGTGATAAGGGAGCAGTATTCCAACTGCCAACAAACTGCCATGCAGTTTGGCAGATGTAATAATTTTAAGCAAATATTATGCTAACCAGAATAAACTCCATTTTCATTTTTTTTTTTTTCAATATTTATAACCTTTTATTTTTTTAATGTCAAAACCACCGGTGACTTGAAATCGACTGGGGGGGGGCACTCGATTTCAAATATCATAGGTATGATATTTTATCACCGGGTGATATTCAAGAATGCGACTTTTGGGTAATGTATGATTTTCTCGTTTTTGAGTGATATTTTATCACCCGGTGATTTTCAAGAATCGAATCCCTGTATATCTCAGCAACCACTCATGCTATCGACTTGAAATTTGGAATGGTTTTAGAATATGGTTGCCCAACTTAACTGCACATGAAAGAATTTGGAAAAAAATAGGATTACGTAAAGGGGCCCAAATCGGGGGTCCAAATTTCAAACTGTAGTTAATAGGTCGAGTGGGGAATCACATGAAAGGGCTTTACTTGCACATTCTAAAATATATTTTTGTATTTTAAACGACTCTTAGTTTTGAAGTTATAATTAAAAAAATACCCCTCCCCCTCCTCCCCCCTTATCTCCGAAGTTTGTTAGAGGAAAAATCTGAATTAATTACAGTCGATAGAAATTTATGTAAACATTACAGCCAATAAAACGATGTTTCTAAATTGCACAGTTTTTTAGTAAAAACCTTTACAAACAAAGTCAGTTTTGCGGTCCTAAAATGGACTTTATTGCTTTCAAAAATAGTATAGGTACCCCGGCGCGCGAGTCCGACTCGCACTTGACCGGTTTTTTTTATCTGGTCAGTAAAAATCTGTTTTTTATTAACAAATAAATACTAAAAATATATAAAAATAAATATTTAATTAGTAGTGTGTAAGCTGTTGATTTTTTTAAGCTATTTAAAAATGTTATTGTACCTAAATAGGATTTTCCAAATAGAGGATCAAAATCAAAATTTAATTTATTTCTCACCACAAAATAATACAATAACAACAATATAAAAAATGTCACGGTATTTGTGGGTGGGAGCCTAAACTAAGCCGAAGCCTGTATTTTAGGACTACAGGTCTCCGTCCTACACAATTTTATTAATATGTAAGGAATAAAAATAAGTCTCTAGGTGATTTCATTATATAAATATTAATTAGTAAATATTTTAGAATAGAAGCGAATATTATTTGGGTCAGTGTACAGTTGAAAATAGACCGTAATATTCAGAATGATCGAAGTATATCGTGTTAAACGTCGCGCCACGCAACTAATTGTTTTGAGACCATTTTACTTTTGCTTCTGACAGTACTTTTGAAGATTTTAGGTAAGTAAATTTTTCCGGGTCGAGATGGGATCGTGTCGAGATGGGATGTCGCCCTCCCAAAGGTTTCGTGTCGAGATGGGATCGTGTCGAGATGGGATGTCGCCCTCCCAAAGGTAGAGATGGGTTGGTACTATTCTTAGCAAAAAATGCTCATCTGAGGAAATTGAAAGAAATGTGTCAAGCCTCCAGAGTAATCCCTAATAGTCATGTCCATAATTCAAAGCTGCAAACAAAAACTGTAAAAAAAGGTTACAACAAAATATCAGATTACTTAAGAATTAAAATTAGATAAAATAATCCATGGGATTAAACTGCGAATCTAACCTAGCCTGTTGGCTGATTCAAGTTAACTTATGTTTATTGTATCAACACTATTGGTTTTATTAAAACGTATCTAAAACGCGTGGGTTTTTTCTAGTCGCGTGCTTCTTTTTTCCACATGGCGCCACTTTGTTTGTGAAGCGATGTAATTTAACTGACGTCATAAAGTGAGTCAAATAATTCTAATGTTCGATTTGATCATACATTATTCGATTTGATCATACCTCTGGTTGTTTTGTCTGGACGGAGGGTTGAAGGCGGGTTGTGTGGTGGGTGACTCCTCCCATTCGTCGTCAAAGGTGGAAGACGACGGCGCCGGTGCGGCGGTACTATTGTTGTTCTCCCATGGCTTGGACCCTCCACGCCTTATGAAACAAATACTATATTATTGTAGACAGGACGTGAGAAAAAGTAATGAGAAACTAATATGGGCAAAACACGACGTGGACTGGGGTTACTTTAATATGTATTTGTGGCGTGACTTTGATAGGCCAGGTTTTAAGGACAAGCACTTGACCAATCTCATTTATTGAAGAGGCTTGATTTCACACGTTAGATGATAAAGGCGTGATCAAATTGAGCCCTGCATTTCAAAGTAACCCCAGTTGGAAGTACGTCCAAATAATATAAAGGGTGTACCGAAAACTGAAAGGGCGTGCTCAGTCAACGAAAATGAACAACTTTCCCAAAGAAACATGTTGGGAAATGAAAAAAAAAATTGACCTCGCCATACAAACTGTTCCACCAGAGTGGGCTATTATTATGGAGGTCAATTTTTTTTTTCATTTCCCAAAAATATTTCTTTGGGAAAGTTGTTCAGTTTCGTTGACTTAGTACGCCCTTTCAGTTTTCAGTATACTGTCCCTTACTCCCTGTATGACTAAAATGACAGCAGGACAGAGCTATTATATTTACTTGGCGATATTATAAGCAATGGAGTAACGATGAGACATGCTAACATATGAATAACATTATGTATGGGGCAGAGAGTATTATTTTCAACTGTTCTTTACATATACATTGAGAACTCTCAATAAATCGTGCGCAAACGAAGCGTGAAAAAACAAATAGAGCGAAGAAACGAGGACTAAGATACAATTAAACGCTCATTATTTCTGTGTATTTGTAAATACTGGTACACGTTAATAGTGCAAATATACAACGATTTACGTTTCTTTGTTCAAGGCAAAACTTGAACTGTATCGTAAGTAGTTTTAGTAATATGAGTTTATTATATTCCAGGGCGATTTAGAAATATAGTTTCTAAAATCACTTGCAAAGCAAAGTCAGCAATATTACAGCTTTAATATGAAAATGTTGAATGAAAAGAAACAAAGTCATTAATGAGACTAGTAACAAAGGTTGAACAGAATATTATGGATAATTAGGTTTTCAAGTGCAGGAAGCATTAACGTAATGCAAGCGAGACGTCAAACGGTACCGTCTTAGACGATCCTGTACGGAAAATTTCTGGTTTTGAGAATCATCGGACGATCCGTCGGTAGGTTGACGGAGCCTCTTGCCGATCCCCGAGTCTTAACTCTCCCACCCCGGTCTAGGCCCTCTGCCGTGGTCTGGCCTGGGCCTATCATGATGGTCGGTCCTTCTGTCATGATAGTCGGGTCTAGGCCGATCCTGTTAGAATTAGTTCGAATTTTATATTACGGAAACTTCAGCCAGTTTTTCTTTTGTGACTTCATTGGGATAATTGACTCGCGTTTAGAAATGCGATTTATAGAAAAACCGTTGCGTGGAATACTTGAATCCTGATTATATGCAAGCTAATGTTTATACTCTTGCCAATCTATCAAAGGATTTCGGAAATACCTTGTCTGATGATCGGTCACTGGTGTAGTCCAAACTATTGCATATCCATCCAGTAACTTTTGCGCTATGTAATAGACTGAGTAATGAGCGTAAAAAACATTGCTTGCGGTCTTTCGTTATATTTCAACCCTACTAATTTAAAAAAATAGAGGCAACGATATCGCAATACTAATAAATCGGCTTTTGTTTTTTTTTTATTTGCGCCAAGTTTTTGATTATCGCTAGCTCTCGAGAGTCTCAAGTCTCTCATCGGACTTTCTTATGCGAATTTTGCTTCAAAGAAAACAAGTCCCACTAAATCGCCAGATTAAAAAGTAATTTATTTTTTGCAATTTTGACCAATAACATCGAATTAAAAGTGACCTGCTGGACAGACAGGTTGCTTCCTTGAGAATTTCATAGCAAAATACGTGGTTTATTTTGGATGGGACGTCATTACAATTGTTACCATTGCGGCAGGTACCATGGACAGATGTTGGTGAGAAACGGCACACAGAAGGACGCTGTTCATCTTTTGGTTCAATCTCCCTTAGTAGCCTTTTACGACTCCCAAAGGCGACATCCCACCTCGACACGATCCCATCTCGACATGAAAATTTTTTACCTCAGTACAGTAAGAGCAAAAATATCTAAAAACTAACTTTAAATAATGAATATATATTAATTTTAATTTTCACTTTTTTGGCACACTAGCGGCGGGGCGCGGCGGGATGGGGCGGGCACAAAACCAGTTCTGGCTGGATTCTATCGTCTGAGTTTGAAATTAATAATATGTAATATGGTAACCAATAATTTTTAGAAGTTAACTATTTAAAGTTATTAGGGTTCCGATACCAAAATGGTAAAAAAAGGAACCCTTATGGTGCGATTTTGTCTGTCTGTCACACCTGTATATCTCAGCAACCACTCATGCTATCGACTTGAAATTTGGAATGGTTTTAGAATATGGTTGCCCAACTTAACTGCACATGAAAGAATTTGGAAAAAAATAGGATTACGTAAAGGGGGCCCAAATCGGCGGGTCCAAATTTCAAACTGTAGTTAATAAGTCGAGTGGGGTATCACATGAAAGGGCTTTACTTGCACATTCTAAAATATATTTTTGTATTTTTAAACGACTCTTAGTTTTGAAGTTATAATAAAAAAAATACCCCTCCCCCTCCTCCCCCCTTATCTCCGAAGTTTGTTAGAGGAAAAATCTGAATTAATTACAGTCGATAGAAATTTATGTAAACATTACAGCCAATAAAACGATGTTTCTAAATTGCAGTTTTTTAGAAAAAACCTTTACAAACAAAGTCAGTTTTGCGGTCCTAAAAATGGACTTTATTGCTTTCAAAAATAGTATAGGTACCCCGGCGCGCGAGTCCGACTCGCACTTGACCGGTTTTTTTTTTATCTGGTCAGTAAAAATCTGTTTTTTTATTAACAAATAAATACTAAAAATATATAAAAATAAATATTTAATTAGTAGTGTGTAAGCTGTTGATTTTTTTTAAGCTATTTGAAAATGTTATTGTACCTAAATAGGATTTTCCAAATAGAGGATCAAAATCAAAATTTAATTTATTTCTCACCACAAAATAATACAATAACAACAATATAAAAAATGTCACGGTATTTAACGGCCTAAACTAAGCCGAAGCCTGTATTTTAGGACTACAGGTCTCCGTCCTACACAATTTTATTAATATGTAAGGAATAAAAATAAGTCTCTAGGTGATTTCATTATATAAATATTAATTAGTAAATATTTTAGAATAGAAGCGAATATTATTTGGGTCAGTGTACAGTTGAAAATCGACCGTAATATTCAGAATGATCGAAGTATATCGTGTTAAACGTCGCGCCACGCAACTAATTGTTTTGAGACCATTTTACTTTTGCTTCTGACAGTACTTTTGAAGATTTTAGGTAAGTAAATTTTTTCGTGTCGAGATGGGATCGTGTCGAGATGGGATGTCGCCCTCCCAAAGGTAGAGATGGGTTGGTACTATTCTTAGCAAAAAATGCTCATCTGAGGAAATTGAAAGAAATGTGTCAAGCCTCCAGAGTAATCCCTAATAGTCATGTCCATAATTCAAAGCTGCAAACAAAAACTGTAAAAAAAGGTTACTACAAAATATCAGATTACTTAGAATTAAAATTAGATAAAATAATCCATGGGATTAAACTGCGAATCTAACCTAGCCTGTTGGCTGATTCAAGTTATGTTTATTGTATCAACACTATTGGTTTTATTAAAACGTATCTAAAAACGCGTGGTTTTTTTCTAGTCGCGTGCTTCTTTTTTCCGCATGGCGCCACTTTGTTTGTGAAGCGATGTAATTTAACTGACGTCATAAAGTGAGTCAAAAAATTCTAATGTTCGATTTGATCATACATTATTCGATTTGATCATACCTCTGGTTGTTTTGTCTGGACGGAGGGTTGAAGGCGGGTTGTGTGGTGGGTGACTCCTCCCATTCGTCGTCAAAGGTGGAAGACGACGGCGCCGGTGCGGCGGTACTATTGTTGTTCTCCCATGGCTTGGACCCTCCACGCCTTATGAAACAAATACTATATTATTGTAGACAGGACGTGAGAAAAAGTAATGAGAAACTAATATGGGCAAAACACGACGTGGACTGGGGTTACTTTAATATGTATTTGTGGCGTGACTTTGATAGGCCAGGTTTTAAGGACAAGCACTTGACCAATCTCATTTATTGAAGAGGCTTGATTTCACACGTTAGATGATAAAGGCGTGATCAAATTGAGCCCTGCATTTCAAAGTAACCCCAGTTGGAAGTACGTCCAAATAATATAAAGGGTGTACCGAAAACTGAAAGGGCGTGCTCAGTCAACGAAAATGAACAACTTTCCCAAAGAAACATATGTTGGGAAATGAAACAAAAAAATTTACCTCGCCATACAAACTGTTCCACCAGAGTTATTTGTATGGAGGTCAAAATTTTTTTTCATTTCCCAAAAATATTTCTTTGGGAATGTTGTTCAGTTTCGTTGACTTAGTACGCCCTTTCAGTTTTCGGTATACTGTCCCTTACTCCCTGTATGATTAAAATGACAGCGGGACAGAGCTATACATTAGAGCAGAACGGAGCGATATGCGTCTAACAACCAGTTTTAGCTTCTTCCAAGTTAAAACTCCTTTAAATCTATTGCTGTCACTTTCTAAGTCTCATAACAGAAAGTGACTGCATTAGACTCAAAGGAGCTTGAACTTTAAAAACGCGTTGTGCAACTGGTGGTATATCGCTTCAACATCTATCGCATCGCTCCATCCTGCTGTTTTTCTAATCAAGCTACTACAGGGTGTAAGGGACGGTGTACCGAAAACTGAAAGGGCGTACTAAGTCAACGAAACTGAACAACTTTCCCAAAGAAATATTTTTTGGAAATGAAAAAAAAAAATGTTGACCTCTATAAAAATTGCTCACTTTTATTGAACAGTTTCTATGGAGAAGTGATTTTTCTTTTTTCATTTCCCGAACATGTTTCTTTGGGAAAGTTGTTCAGTTTCATTGAATGAACACGCCTTTTTAGTTTTCGGTAGACCGTCTCTTACACCCTTTTTATTTCAACTGTAAATAAAAAAAAAAACAGGAACAAGTTGACATGGGATACCTGATTATGAAAATTACGAAGTACCTTTTTTTTATTCAAAACACGAAAATCAAGCATCCAAATCTCACACAATTCGGCCTAGCTCACATCCTTCAAATCTCTGCGTAACGTCCCGTAAAGAACTTCGTACTGAAAGTCGTATTTTTTTGGACTTCAAGTTGGGCTACGGTAAATTTGGTCTCGGAAGTATGTTTTAAATTTTTATCTTTAGTTCATTTAATGTATGATGGGTAATAATCAAAACACGTCAAGAGTACGAGTACAGCGTGAAAAGATAGACAGCGGATACTACTTCTAACGACTTGTTTGCTCTCGTATCGACGGATAAAAAAAGAACTAGGTTAGGTAACTAACTATGCGAGATTCGAAAGTCCAAAAAAAAATCCTGTTTTGTTTTTAAGACTATTTTTTTCGACTATTTTTTTCGTGTCTTCTTGTAGATGCATTTATACGAGAGATTATACGGCATGTCGTGAACTAAAGATTTCCATTTGTAGGATTGGTTCTTAGGACCCAAGGATGGATTTAAGAAATGGAGCCACCAAGATAAAGGCGTAAAATAAAAGATAAAAAAAAATTTTTTTACTTGGTATTCTAAAGAAAAAGAAAAAAACAACATACTCTATTTGAAATAATTGAAAAAGAAAAAAGCTTGATAGCCTTATTTTTATGTATTGAAAAAGATAAAATAAAATGTATCTAGTTTGTTTGATGCCCTGGCCGGAAATAAACATTAAAATTTTAAAATAATACGGGACCTTTGGTTCACGACATTGATTTTAATGACGTGTACAGATGCAACTATTGTGGGAACTCCATCAACCTGTATCCCACAGTGTGTAAGAAAAAGGGTATACCAACCTTGAAGTAAGTGAATATGATCATTAAACTGAACACCTGTCCCAAGTAGTCCAGGGAAATTATTATTTGACCTAGAAGTAATTAAGTATGGCTGTTTTTATCGGATTCTTGTTAAACAAGTAATCTCTCCTATAAGTGTATAATTATTAAAATCGTATGACCTCATACTAAAAAACTACCTTATACTCGTACTAAAATGCTAATGCAATCAATCGATTAGCATTGTTAACAGAACTATAATCATAGGTACTCGTAGTATAGGTAGTAGTAGTACCTAAAATTTAAAATTGCTGAAATTCGGAGTTTCAGTAAGGTAATAAGTTAACTCGAAATTGCACTTAAAGGATAATATGTAATGGAAGTAAGTTTAATTTTTACTTCTTAAATATTATTGTAAATACATTTTATACAAAATTAAAATGTGGATAAACTTTATTTTTGAATTTTTCGGTTTAAAATGTATATTTTCGTCATCTTCCATATATTTTTTTTTCTTTAATACTATTTTACACATATGTATTTAAACTTAATTTTGTCAATAATAATAAAAAAGTCACATTTATTTTGACTTCAAACCCACTCATATAAAAGTTTCTAAATACCCTGGAGTAAAGGAACATTTATGTGAGCAAGCGAGCTTGTGGGCCACCTGATGGTAAGTAGTCACCACCGCCCAAAGCGCCCACTGTCTGGTTAGTAAGTAGTTAGTATACATAGGTCGAAATAAAAAAAAATCTAACTCCCATTGACAATGGATCGTCTAATAGCGCATTTAAATAGGTTTTTTTTTCTTATTTGAACCTATGTTTCTTAAGCTGATCCGTTTTCCATACAAAAATTCAAATGACTTGCATTCTTAAGCGGGACATAAAATTCTGTTGAAAACCGAACGAATACTGCTATTTTAGTTAAATTTTGCTAATTAATACAAAAATACAGTTAATGTACTGAAAGTACTATTTTTGTTAGCAATTTTTGGTACAATACTACGAATGTGCGCGTGCGGTCAAAACTGTACGGTTGTGCTTTGTGTGCATGTGTGAGTGATCGTACTCATGTAAACACGGACTGACGAGAGTAATTGACTTTAGTGGACATATGGAGATATTTTTCTTATCGAAATTGTTGTTAGGCGTTGAAGTTGCACGATGAAATTTACGCGAATCAACTTTTTGCACATATATAGTTGGTAGTTATTGCATTAAAAAATAAAACCTTATATTTGCAGCAGTGGCTCCATCTAGTTGCGTTCGGGGCTAAGCTGGCCGTCACAGATCACCTTAAGAATAGTTGTTTAGTTTCATGGGCGGATTGACATCCTTCACGCTTGTTATACTCGTACCCTTTCTGGTACACCTCGTATTTATTTAATACTGTTGTGCACTCGACTCGACACCACATCACAAGAAAATCCTTTGGACTTTATGGCATGGTAAGAATTGAAAAAAATCTACTGACGTGCAGTTGACTGAAAATGACATGAAACGTCCACTACAGGACAGGGAGCTCCCCTCCAGAGTTCTAGCTTTTGCTGGAAAAATGTGGAGGGGAAGTACCATAGTCACCTCGCTTGTTAGCGTTACGGCTGGCACTATGGACCGCGGTTGTAGGTGACCGCAGTTAGTAAGATGTTAGGTACAAAGGAGGATGCTGCTGCCCATCCTCCAGTTAACCCTTAGTCGCCTCTTACGACACCCACGGGTATGTATGGGTTGGTACTATTCTTTGCCGGCACCACACGGGATCTTTTTATCACCCCGGATCAGCGAACTACAATACTATGGAACTCTAACTCTTGAGTCTGAACTTGAACTCTAACTTGAGTTGACTGTACGATTGCGTATTATTTTGTTTATACAGGGCTTAACGAACAGTTTTACGAAAATTGAAAGGGCATGACCGCCCAACGTAAGTGAACAACTTTCGGTGAATAAAACTTTCAGGAATTGAGTAAAAGTTGCCCTCTCCATACAAGCTGTAACTTTGCAATTTTGTGTGGAAGTCGATTTTTTTATTATTTCCTGTGAGTTTAATTTACTGAAAGTGGTTCAGTTACGTTGCCTGATCATGTCTTTACTGGTTTCGGAAACCTATCCCTTACACCCTTTATAAAAAAAAATTGTTACTCATTACTCAATCGGTAATATTTGTCATTCCACTACTCGGCAGAAGTATAACAAAAATTTTTTTTCTTGAAAGTGGACAATTTTTTTACAATTTTGGAACATGACGTGATACTACTAAGGAAGATACTCACGTGGCGCCCTCGTTTAGTAAACTTTGATAAACGGACATACAATACGCGAGCAAATTCTTCCAGAAACCTAAGATTTTTTCGCGAGTACAACTTAAAGTGGAAGGTATACTTCGCTAAACCAACACTTGAATATGTGTTCATACATAAATACATGATATCAAGCCTTGTTCCCGTTGGGGTAGGCTGAGACCACAGTTCTCCACCTGCTACGATCTTGACATACTTCCCTTGCTTCCTGAACTTTCATCAATCCTTTCATACTCGTACATGCTCGTCGGTTAAGGGTAATTTTAAAATGGCCTTTATTCAGAACGTCCTGAATTTGGTCCTGGTACGTTCGCCGAAGCCTTCCCCTTCCAACGTTTCCATTCACTCTCGCCTTGTAGATCTCTTTCGTCAATCTTCCTTCATTCATCCTCTCTACATAACCAAACCATCTCAGCATCCCTTTCTCAATTTTAGTCACTACGTCTTCTTTTACGCCACAACGTTCTCTTGTCGCGCTATTTCTAATCCTGTCACTCAATTTCACACCAATCATACTCCTCAACGCTCTCATTTCTACTGCATTAATTATATTTTCATGCTTTTTCTGCCATACCCAGCTTTCACTGCCGTACATCAGTGTTGGTACCAAAACGCCTCTATGAACAGCCAGACGAGCCTTATGAGACACCTTCTGACTCTTCATAAAAGCATGCAGAGCACCATTCACCATGTTTCCAGCATTCACTCTTCTTTCGATATCACTTTCACACTTTCGATCTCTCGTAAACTTAGAACCCAGATACACAAACTCCTTCACTTGTTCGACTTGTTCACAACCTATCAATAAAGTACTCTCTGTCATACACTCTTCTCTTTCAAGTACCATTACTTTCGTCTTGCTTACATTTACTTTCATTCCTTTCCTATCAAAAGCCACATTCATCATTGTTACCATCTCCTGTAACTCGTCAGCAGATGACGCAAGTATAACTTGGTCATCAGCGTAGAGAAGACATTTGATGAGTAACTCATTCATACACAGTCCACACATACTCTCTTTCAAATCAGTCAAACAATTATCCATGAATGGGTTAAACAGCCAAGGTGACGCTACACATCCCTGCCTAATACCTTTTTCGATGCTAAACCATTCAGTATACACCCCGTTTATTCTGACGCAAGCACTGGAATCCTCATAAAGAGATTTCAGTGCTTGAATCAGATGATCGTTCACCCCATACATCTACAATGCCGACCACAATTCATTCCTCACCACTAGGTCATAGGCCTTTTCCAAATCCACGAACGCGCAGTAGACTTTTTGATTTTTGACCAATAACTTTTCAGCTATGCACCCGCAAGGAAAAGACCTGATCTGTACATCCCATTCCCTTTTTAAATCCCGCTTGTACATCCCATATTTTTTCGTCAGTATCTTTCATCACTCTTTCAATCAAAACCTTTGCATACAGTTTGCCGACGACACTGAGAAGACTTATCCCGCGGTAATTTTTGCAGTCCTGTTGTGACCCTTTTCCCTTGTACAGCGGCACAATCACAGCCTTGCACCAGTCACCTGGTACTTGCCCGTTCGTCCAACACAGGTTGAAAAGGCGGTACAGCTGACTAACCACAAGTCCTCGCCCAGCCTTCAACATTTCGACCGACACTATCATACCCACCTGCTTTACCTGATTTCATACTTTTCACATGATCTCATCTATACTTATCTCACATTACACTCATATTCATTCTCCAGAAGACCTCGGTACGCTGGCCTCTGCTTCTTCTCTCTCAAACAGACTTTCAAAATATTCCTTCCATCTCTTCAGCACACATTATTCACCTTTTATAATACTTCCATCCTGGCTTCTGATTTTACTCAGCTCCGATGTTCCAAACTTTCCTTGTTCGTTTCAACGTATATACCTACTAGTTTACCAAAATATTAGGTACGCGAAAAAATATGCTTTCCTTTCGAAGCTTTTGTGAAAGCTCGCGCAATGAATGGTCAATTATCGAAGTATGCTATGCCTCCGAGCGAAGCAAGGAGGTTTTTGTTCTGAGATGCTATGCCATTGAGACGCTTAATATCCTTCTCTCAAATATCCACCCATACCATCACGTTGTTATCGCATAATGTCGATTATGATTTTTTTTACAGATTATTTAGTTATTGCAGGTAACAGCTTTAATAAAGGGATAGTTCTAGATGAAACTACTACAAATTTCAAAATTTGCTTAAAATATAAATTAAAAGTAAAACATATAAAAAGGAAACAGTTCAGTGCATTTTTAGTATTTAATCAACAAAACCAGGATGGTAATATAAACTATCAACAGCATCTATTTAACTTGTTTTGCGACGGGTGGACGTTTTGAGACAAAGAAGACATTTCGCGTATGAACTTTGGAAAGCAGTGCGCCCGGTGAGTACCATATCCTATATAGACCAGTCGTTGAAGAAAATCAAGTTATAAAATTATTAGAGTATCTTGTTTTTAGATATGTTGTTAACGACATACTTTTAAGTGATTTTCTAAAAGTTCAGAAACCCGTGAATCCGGCTTTATGTTTAATGTAGGTATTTACATTTCTTAAAAAAAAAACTTTATATATAGAATTAGAGTATAAAAATATTAAGACATCTCGTATGTAATGTTAATAGTTATCTTGCCAGTACAGTTTTTAAGTCTCTGGTATTTCTAAAATAGCCTGTAAAACTCTTACTTAACTTACATATAAAAGTTTAGAAAAGAATGTTTAATGCTTTTATATTTTTTTTTATATTATTGTTATAGAGGGGCTATTGTTAAATAAGAGTTCATCTATGGAAGGTTCTTACTCATAATAATGTTCTTGACTACTAAACAAAATTTTAGAAGCTTATTTTATCAGCGTTATTGTTTTGGGTGACACTGTGGTAGAGAACAGAAGGTGGCGTAGTAGGTGGGTACCCAAACGCAGGACGCGCTGGCTGCGCATGCTTCGGAGCCCCGGTTAGGGTTGGCGGTCAGCGCGTAGCGTCATCAGATTTTTCTATAAAGGGCATTGATTAAAGTTGGCGTCGTTTTCGAACTTTAGCGGCCACTTATGAAACTTCTAAATTTTGAAATATCAGGTAACAGGGAACAATTCTTAGTACTGGCACCATATAGCTAAGTAATATCGGGGCTGAGATACAGGGGTTCAGAGCTTACCAATCAAAATTTTTTTTTCTACCAAAATAAGACAAGATAGGTCTTAATTTATTATCATTGGTCATTTTACGATGTAATGTGAAAAATACAAAGCGATCGTCAAGTATTGTCTGCGGATCCCACGCGATCCCCAAAATCAACCGCAAAGCTACCAACACCACTTTTGGTTTTACAACTAGAGCATTTCCGAAACTACGCAAGGCATGTTAAGTAATTTGTATTGGTCACTGTTAGTATGTGTAGTCGTTAAGCCAAGTCAGTGTTCATTTGGCGGCTTGAAAACTTTAACAGCTTGGTAAACCATGAATTTAGCAAACGCCTTATCTGGGATTGGGTCTGCTATTGCCAAAAAAAAAAGGCGAAAAAAAGTACTAAGAGGCTATTTAACTAATCTATATATATATATATATATATATAAAAGAAGAAGGTGACTGACTGACATATCAACGTACAGCCCAAACCGCTGGAACTAGAGATTCCAAATTTGGCATGTAGGTTCCTTATGAGGCCTAGGGGATCACTAAGAAAGGGTTTTACATAAGAGTGAGTCGGTACGCGATTTTCTAATACCGAAACGTAACTAGTTATTAGTACCCGATAACGGGTTTTGAAACTATTTATTTCAATAACTATGTATTTTATGGTATGGCGATTCAAGAAGCGACTTCGTTACTGTGCGTTATTGATATTATTGCGTTATCGCGGTGAACAGGGTATTTCGTTATTTTAATAATTTTATTCGATATTATTGGTATTGTGAATAAAAAAAAATATTTCTTATAGGACTAGTAAATATTGTTAATTATTTACTTTTCTTCGTTTGCGCTTCTGTATTGACCAAAATGGCATAAACTTTTTTTTTGTAATCTACAGTTTAGTTTTTTCCAATTTCGTTGTTTCTAAACTTAGGTTAGGTAGGCGCAAGGAGGTTTTACTACGCTTCGCTTTACCGTAGCGTGGGTTAAAACCTCCTTGGGTAGGCGTTATACGCAATTTTTTTTTTTCGATAAATAGTTTCGCCCAATAAATAGTTATTGCAGAACCGAATACATAGTTATTGAAACTATTTACGTTGCATAACGCCCATCTCTAGTATTACAAAATTCTACCCCTAAAGGGGTAAAATAGGGGATGAAAGTTTGTATGAAAGTCCGTCAGTTTTGAAGTTAGGATCTTCAAAATTTGTATTTAGGCTGACGACTAAAAATTAAGTTTCACGTGTCTCAGGGTTTATGATAATTCCACACCCTAAGGGGTGAAAAGGGGGATGAAGTTGAAAATCCTTCATTTTCAAAGTAATATCCACTAAATTTATTGTTTAGGCATTTGGGTTGTAATTCTGTGGAAAGTACATCACTGTTATTGAAATTCCACCCCAAATTCAACCCCTTAAAGACGGAAAAAGGGTGAAAAAGTCTAAAAACCAATATGGGTATCGTTTGTATTATTTATCGGGTCACAATACAACGTGGTGGACGTGAAATACCATCATCCCTTGGAGATTGGGTTGGGGTGTGATAGGATTGAAATGTCTAAAATCAATATGAGTGTCGTTTGTATGTTTATGTAAGGATAGGGATAGCAGTTAAGATGGCATTAGGGGTAGGGATAGGGGAAGGGATAGGAATAGGAGTAGGGGCAGGGTTAGGGGCAGGGATAGGGGTGGAGTCAGGGGCAGGGATAGGGAGATGGAGGGGGTGAGGGAGGGGTAGGGGAAGGGTAAGGGGGAGAAGGACGGGGAGAGAAAGGAGGAGGGAGGGGGCATGGAGGGGGAGAAGGGAGGAGAGAGTGCGAGAGGGAAGTTAGAGGGAGGGCGAATGGTGAGGAAGGTAGAAGGAGGGGGAGGGATGGAGGGAGGGAAAGGGAGGGGGGAGAGGGAAAGGGAGGGGGAGAGGGAGAGGAAGGGTGAGGGGTGAAGAGAGAGGGGGAGGAGAAGAAGGAGGGGTGGGGGGATGTGGAGGGGGGGAGAAAAGGGCAGACAGAGAGGAATTGGGACTTTTTTCACTTTTATGAATACCTCCTCGCTACCCATTCACTTCACTCCCTTTATTGCCTTCTTTTTTAAGTTCGCCTGTAACGATTGACAATAAAATTCCGCACTACCTACCAGTTGAATATTTATTGCCTTCTTTTTTAAGTTCGCCTGTAACGATTGACAATAAAATTCCGCACTACCTACCAGTTGAATAAAATCAAAAGATAATTAAATTTGTAGTAAGATGCATTTATTCAACTTGGATAACAGTACAAATGCATCTTTTACGTAGGGATCAAGAAGGATAAGCGTTCCGCTTAATATGTATCAGTTAAGTTACTGTTTTTTTATTAAATGTATGCGGACGAAGTCGCGGGTAACAGCTAGTATCTATATGAATATAAAAATAATTTTAACAAAAAGTAAAACCTCCTCCAAAAAAACCACTAAAAAGTATGAAATAAAATAAAATCATCAGTAACTAAAAAGGAAAATAACCAAACCATCTCTCATTTTAATTAAATATTATAAAAATCTATTCTTTTTGGAGTCGGTGCCTGCCAAAAAGTTGCGGGCAACTCCTAGTATGGTACGAGTAACTTCTGTCACAGAAGAAGCTGAATTACTGACTGGTTATTTTGGTTTACCTTTGAGGTGGTCCCATTATTAAGTTAGTCAAGGTAAAGTTCGAGTTAATTTGATTAGTAAACATGCGATGAAATGACAGACAAAATGTACCGAGGTTTACCTTATAGGGAGAGCCACTTTCGAAGATTTCCATGGATCAAAATTTTTGGGCTTTATATACTTTATACTATACATTCACACTAATAAAAAATATGAATGAAATGCAGTGAGCGGTGCGTAAACCCCGCCCTCTTTTTGTCCAACCGCCAACACACGCATGCGCACGCGCGACCGGCCCGGTGCATCGTGCCGCCGCCGCCACCGCGTGCGCCCGCCCGCCCGCCTTCAGTTGCTCTACTTACCTTGTGCATTACGCATACGTCTTATGGCCGCGATTGATATTTGGCAAAATGCCTTACGGTTTTACGAACCAAGAATACCAAAACATGGCAATATGTTACCATGAAGTCGGAGAAATAGTGACAAGTGCTGTAAATTTGTACCGATGAATGCACGTTCACTCGTGTAGGGATGTTCAACATCCATAACGCCCATTACTGATGTGACCACAACCCGCGAGTGATTCGTCCGGACCACTTCCAATACCGGATAAGTGTCAATGTGTGGGCTGGTGTGCTGAACGGGGTGTTATTAGGACCCTGGTTCCTCCCAAGACTAAACGGGGCGACGTACCTGGACTTCCTGCAGCGTGTCCTCCCTGAGCTGCTGCTGAAAGTTCCGGTGTGGAACCGCCGTTGGTTGTATTTCCAGCACGACGGCGCGCCGGCGCACTACGACCGGACGGTGCGGAATTACCTGACGCAGGAGTTCCAGGGGCGTTGGATCGGGCGCGGTGGTCCAATCGCCTGGCCAGCACGTTCGCCGGATCTCACGCCGCTAGATTTCCACGTCTGGGGTAGGGCCAAGGACCTTGTGTATGGCAATGACGGCCATACTATTCGCACCGAGGAGGAACTGCGCGCCCGCATTACCAGGGCTTTTAACTTCATGGCCAGTGAAACTGATGTTTTAAGTGAAGTGCGCAGACACAGCATTGACCGTGCAAGACAATGTATCCGACAAATAGGTGGTCACGTTCAACATTTTGATGTGGTGAAAACTAAAGTGACTCGTGTAAATAATTTTGTAAATAATCTTGTAAAACTGATTTAGTAGGTTACACTACAGTAAGTACTAACACGTAGGTAGGTATAGGATTTCAAATTAACTACAATTACCTACTTTCGTTACTTACGAAAATCAAGTTGTATTAATTTGACAGTCCAAAGCCTGAAAGTGTGATGGGAAGTTAAAGTTATGTCGATTTCATAGCTTCACCTTTGACAAATGCCGCCCGCACGTGTGCTACCGCGGTCAAAGCATGCCGACAGAGCCGCCGAGCCGCGGTCCCCTATTTGACTTTACTTGTTTCGAATAAATATTAATCAATCAACCGACGCTAAAAACTGTAATACCTACCTACCAGAGCTTGTCAATAAATAAATAGGTACCTACTACAAAATTGTTTTACTACGGTACAGTCAAGAGCACTTCAAGCTTGACACATTGGAGTTTGTACCGTTCTTATTTCAATCGCCGGAGGAGCTAGAGTCGCGCTGCAAGTGTCAAGCTTGACACTGCTCTTGACAATACCTGCCTTCCACAAAAATCTAGATAATTAAATTACCTACCTACTGACACGTTAGGTACAGTCCGCGCGACGAGTAAAAGCTGGACGGAGTCTGGACGGGAGTGGAGGGGGTATGTGCAGTAGTACCTATTTTGCTTGCAAATATTGCAACTGCGCATACCCCCTCCACTCCTCCCAGAGGCCTTAAGTAACTCGTCGCGCGGCCTGTAAGTAGGTAGGTACTTACACCTACTATTGATTGTCTAATTAAAAATGGAAATGCAATGTAAAATGAATGATACAAAACAACTGGGAGTCGTAAAAAGCGACTAAGGGATATCCAACTACGGGGGCTTATCGTACCTACCACACCATACTACGGTCACCAACCTCTGCCGACCATTGTGCCAGTCGCAACGCTAACGGCGCGGCGGCGGCGTGGTGAATGTTGTAGGTAGTTATTTCCAAATGTATTTAGATAGATACCAGCTAAGCATTCTTTTAGGTGAATATCTGCGTGGATTTTTTCGTCAACTTGTTCGATCCGATCTTGGTCCAGCTAGAACGAGTTGATAAAAGACAATGTTTCTGTTCCCGTGTCGTCCCACAATTTGTTTTTCTACTCTTCAGGTAAAGTTGATAAAAAGCTTAGGTAACCAAAGACAATCCATACCTCCTCATGCTTGTTCCGCTGATTCGATTTAGATAAAATTTGCTTTTACCCTGGGAAGGACATCTTTAGGTAGGTACCAGCTAAGCATTCATTTATGTGAAATTCTGCGTGGATTTTTTCGTCAACTTGTTCGATCCGATCTTGGTCCAGCTAGGACGACTTGATACCAGACAATGTTTCTGTTCCCGTGTCGTCCTACAATTTGTTTTTCTACTCTTCAGGTAAAGTTTAAAAGAAAGCTTAGGTAACCAAAGACAATAAATACCTCCTCATGCTTGTTCCGCTGAACCGATTTAGATAAAATTTGCCTTTACCCTGGGAAGGACATATCTAGGTACATAGTACCTATCTATCCCGGAAATCTTCTATGGGAGTAAAAAGGGGTGTGGATGTTTGTATGGGAAATTATTTCTCAAGTAAGTGATATAAAACTCATCATAATTGTACTTTTGATAAGAAGTGAGGCAAGATTACCCTGGCCTCCGTACTGTAGCTAGCCGCCGTCTTGACCTGGAACGGTACGAGACGGTACCTGTCCAAGAGCTGATGTTGTTTATCCTCTGTTCTGTTCGTCCATGCGTGTGCCGGCGCAAGAATAGCACCAACCCTTTCTCCCCATGCATGTCGTAAAAGGCGACTTAGTCGCCGGCGGTATCAACCAGAGGGCGGGCAGTAGCGTGCTACCACTTTGCTGCTGCGGTCACTAATAAATAACAGCTGTCCGTTGTGCCAGCTGCAACGCTAATAAGCGTGGTAACATAAAACTCATCATAATTGTACTTTTGATAAGAAGTGAGGCAAGCTGCCCCTGGTCGATTCTGGTGCAAAGGTGCCCATGGCACCAGGAACGACCCAGAACGGGCGTCACCACCTTGCGCCCTAAGTCGACGCCCGATCTCCCTGGCCTCCGTACTCCAGCTAGCTGCCTTCTCGAACGCGAACGGTACGAGAAGGTACCTGTCCAGGAAGTGTGCCAGCTGCAACGCTAATAAGCGTGGTGACTTTTGTTGTCGATGTAAAATTAATTGTAGAGCAACTAAGGGGGGTGTATTTTGAATTTTATCAACTCGTCCCAGATGGTCCTAGTTCGGATCGGACGAGTTGACCAATAACTTTTTATGGGATCTTATGATAATGATATCCTAGTTCCTTCTCATAAGTATGGTAGGTTAAGTAAACTGATGGACGTAGCAAAAACGGTGGTAAGTAGGTAGGTAAAGATTACCTACTCTGATACCGTCGTAAGAGCTTAATTGAGAGAAGTAGGAACCTACGAACTTTTCTAGTTTTAATTGGATTGAATTGAAAAATAGGTTCTTGAATATCTAGGTACTTACAGCCAGGAGCAAGTCAAGCTTGACACGTTGGACTTTGTACGGGCTAATCATGATGAAACTATGAAGCTTGACTTGTTCTTGACTGTACCTAAGGTCCTTAACTATGGTCCTTAATCATGTACAGTCAACGACAGGTCAACCTTGACACTCGCAGTGTGACTCTAGCCCGAATGTCTATTGAAATAAGAACGGTACGAAGTCCAATGTGTCAAGCTTGATGTGCTCTTGACTGTACGTGCGCACGTAAGAAGAGGTATAGGACGCAACAGCTCGGGATTGCGGGCGAAAAGTAGGTAGGTATGACGTGCCATACATTTCGACCGCAAGTAGGTACAGTCAACGACAGGTCAAGCTTGACACTTGCAGTGCGACTCTAGCTCGTACGTCTATTGAAATAAAAAACGGTACAAAGTCCAATGTGTCAGGCGTGATGTGCTCTTGACTGTACTTTACGTACGTATTATAGCAGTAGGTACTTGTAAATTTGTTATGTACCTACAGCCTCCGTGGTCTAGTGTTAGAGTGCTTGGCTCTCGATCAGGAGGTTCTGGGTTCGTTTCCCGATGGGGACACTGTCAAACAAAAATATTTTTGTGCGACCAGCCCAGTTTGGTTAGGATATTGCAGGATGAATCACCCGATTGTCCGAAATGTTACATGATTGCTTCGGAGGGCACGTCAACCCGATGGTCCCGACTATTACCTATCTACGGATGTAGTCGTTAATGAGCCATGTCAGAGGCCTTTGGCATCTGGCGGTACCAGGGTTTGTGAGTACGGTCATCAACCTTGCAACCCACAACGATATGAATAAATGAATGAATTTGTTATGTAGGTACCTAACTACCTACTCCTCAGGCAAGTAGCTGCCTAGGTAGGTATGGCGGCTTAGGCTCCTTCCTCCCTCTGCCCACGGCACAACCCATGGTCCGTTTATAGGACAGTTAGGTACCTATGTAGGCGATGGTAGGTAAAGGTCCGGCCTGTCGTCGCTCATCCGATCCTGCAAGGCGTAGCACGAGGCGCGAATGCTAGGTTTCTAGTTTATTTCGTAGGGACTCGGTCGGTGCGTGCGTGGCATGCGCGATCCACACAGAGCGTCCCGCGGCCGCAGACGTCGTGGTGCTTGCCCCCCCCGCGCTGCCGCCCTTTGAATTAATTGAATGAATAGTCATAAGCCAATCGCGCGCAAGGCGGCCGATCTTGTGTGTGTGTGTGCAGGTGCCATACTTGTAGTACGGTGGAAATCAATACTACAGGATGATTGCAAAGATTTATTATTTTTTTGTTTGAAAATTACAAAAAAAAAACCAGCGAGTCGATTTCGCTAAAACTTTGAAAAACCTGTTTCTTTATCAAAGTTACACCACCCCTAGAAATATTTGGGTCTAATTAAATTACACCTTATATATATATTACAGCCTGTCGCGACCATTTCTAATAAATTGAGACAATACTTAATGCATTTTATCAATAAAGGAGACGTAATTTTAGAGACTTAATTTCTATATTAAGCTCACTGCGATCATAAACGTGAATGACTTAGGTAGCTTAACTCCTGACTTTCTTATCTTTTATATGTATTCTTATATAATGCTTTTAATCTCATTTTATGAATTTCAGGTCCTCTAAAACTATACTGGCCAAATTAAGAACAATTTTTTGTTTGACCCTTTCGCATGTCCCTAAAGTTTCTAAAAACTTAATAATATGTATCTACCAATGTTTGATGACAGTTGGAACCAGAATATCGAACGTAAATACTGCATTAAAGTTTTTATCGAGAGTAAATGGAAATACCTAATGTATACCTAGCGCAAGTTAAAAAAAATTCTAACATTTTACAGATACGTCTTTAAACACGTCCCTGACGATATATTACACGCGTGGCGCTTTTTAAGATTATCATAAGTAGTAAATATCTGATTCTACTATCTGGCTAATACTGAGTCATGGTTACTTGAAATAAATAAATAATGAATGAATGAACTGAATAAATTAATTAAAGGAACTTACGAGTATTAACCTGGTTCGACTGCGCAAGTATTTCATATTAAATAAATCTTCTAACAGCCGCGAATTGTCATCTTTGGAACTACGGAAATGAATATAACAAATTTTAAATAAAATGAAAATAAAATTTAAACAACTTTTGCGAAATCCAGGAATTTGAGAGATATACTTTTTAATTATAGAATATTTTTTACATTTCATGTTTTACTTTATAATTTATACTTTTTCGCGAAATCACGATTTAAGCGATACAACCGTGACATAAGCTTAATTTATATCCAATCACATCTAACTAGGTCAAAAAAGCTTAAAAAGACAAAAAAGTAAAGTTCTTTAATTACGATCTGGTTTATAGCTGCATTTTCTTGTAAATATTTTAACCAATTATTTGCTTGCTTGTACAGTTTTCCAGGGACAATTTCCCGTTCATTCACAATTTAAGAGTCAAGCTCTTGTGGGTGTAGGGCCCTCCACTTAACTCTATCCTGCATTTCCCGTGTAAAAAATATTTCTTCATTCTTTGCAAAAAATATAATTTAGTAATCTAATACTTTAAAACAGCAATATTTAGACTTTTAATTAGTTCTTGATAGCAAAATATATGCATGTACTCATGATGCTGAACAACTTTTCCCAAGGAACATAGGTCGAAATACGACAAACCAAATTTGACCTCCCGTACAAAATGCGCTATCAGCTGATGCAGTTTCTATGGGAGGTCAAAACTTTGATTTTCGTATTTCGACTTATGTTCCTGGAGACGCATTTTTGAAGCGTTCGAACTTCAATTCGCATTCGGATTGGCAAGATTCGTATACGAATCCATAAAATCGCAATTTTTGAATATTCATACCTGTGAATTCTGCAACGAGTGGTCCGACCCACTCGTTTTGCAATTCTACCACTCGAAAGTATGTATAATCTGTGATACGAATGACATTGACGTTTCCTTCACACATGACATTATACTGACATATCAACTTTTTAATTTGCGTTCCATTCCCTCGCAATTCATTACCGGTTTTTAAAATCAATGAGTAATTGCTTTCCGGTTTTGATTTTATCTGCGTGAAACGGAAATTGTTTAAAGATTGTAATTTAATGGCAACATTGCTTTCGAATGATTCAAAAATGCGTAAAATCGAGAGCATTAGAAATTAAATTCGTACACGATTCGTTTTCGTATGCGAACTAAAGATTCACTTCGAACGCTTCAAAAATGCGTCTCCTGGGGGAAAATTGTTCAGTATCATGAGTACATTCATACCTTTTTCTATCAAGAACTAATTAAAAGTCACCCTATATATGTCGCAGGTAAATTGTCAAGAGCCGTTAAATTATAATTTACCTAGTTAAATTATAATTTAACGCTATATTGTCAATAGGCTTCATTTCCTACAATTTAACTAGGTAAATTATAATTTCACGGGGCCAATTTTTCTAAGTTCACGGGCTATTATATTCGGTTAGGTTTGGGTCCCCCGCCCCCTGCCGCCGGTGGGTTTGCGCCTCGTCGTGGCGAGGGGGCTCTGTACCCGTGGCTTGTTCTCCAACGGCGAAACGAAGAGGAAAGAGGAACCCACGGGGCCATGACCCCGGGCGTTCAGACACGGGGTCGTTTGGCGCCCATCCGTCTGGCTGGGTACCCGTGGGCGGAAATGGCCTTAAAGGCGGGCGGTCGCCGGTATGGGACTGGAAGTAAAGGCTCTGCCGGTTTCTTTGTCCCCCGCCATTCGGACAATGCGGGAGTGCCGCTGGGTCGTTTTAGTGGGTATACCGGGTCCTAAATACCCCTCTCAGTTCCCGATGGGAGAGGGATGCATAAATATTTTTTTCTCAGCGTCAACAAAAAATATTTGTAATTGGGGTCTTGAAAACGGCTCTAAAGAATTCGATGAAAACTATTCGGAAGGGGGAGGGGGGGGCGAAAAATTGATCAAGCTTGGTCACATATCAGGCAAAAAAATAGTTATTCCCGTTTTTTTAATATGTTTGAAAATAGCGTGATTCAGAAACTCCACAGCGCCATCTGTTGGAGGGCGTCGGTTAAGATTATACAAAGCAAAGTTAGGTTACCCAGGTACTTATCTACTTAATTTACAAATCATATAAACTTACCTTTCCCCTCTTTCAGGTCTGTCGTGTCTTTCAGTTCTCTCGGGTCTTTCTGGTCTGTTGGGTCTTCCATCAAACTTATCGCTGTGCCTCCCAGGGCCCGACCTTTCGAATGCTTTCTTGTTGTCTCTGCTCAAACATAAGACGAATAATTTATTTAAATAATAACATATCTTTCATTCTATACAAATATCCTATCCACCCCAAATAAATACAATTAAACGAAATTAATTTTGCTATTAGCTCAATCGTTTATTTATACCATGTCATACTGAAAAGGCTTTCGTAAGTAAGATTTTATATTTATTCGCCTGAAATTTTTCAAGTTAACACTCTTTCTCATCGGGGATATGGTAAGATACACACCACCTTCCACCTGCTATTAAAATATACTACTTCGTTCGATTACCACTCTCATCAAAACTCCTTACACACTTGTCGGTAGGCCTGTATTACATTTTCCTTGTGGGAAGAATTCTCACGCACCCTTGTAGCTCTTTTACTCACCTTCCCCGGAAGCTACTGCCGCGTTGCCCATACTCTTCCCCTCCTTGATCGCGAGGTCTTCGCTCCCGGTCATCCTTGAAACTTTTTTCTCGCTTGAAGCCCTTCTTCCAGTTATCTTTACTGCCTTCGGGTGAACTGAACGTTTCGGGTGCATCTTTGCGTACTGGCGTCGTGGGTTTAGGCTGGCGGCAAAGAAAATCAGGTTTTATTAAATGTCTAGACTAATTAAATAAAAGATGCCTAACCTCTACTGAAAATCTCGTATCAAGATTCTTATTCAAGGCAGATACGCGACCCACTTATTTGAATCGGAGTTTCATAAAAATGTGTACCTTTCTTAACTTCTTTTACTCTACTGCTGGCAGAAGCTGTACGAAACAGCTCAGGAACGCGCGTTTTGCCCGCACTTCTGATCTGTCGCATACTGTACTTACAGGCACGACCATGAAACTGCCTAGAAATTGACTGAACCATACCTACACTAGATTTTGTTCGCATACCGATTAGAAGAACGTGAGAACAGGACGGAGCGATGCGCTACACATAGGACCGACAGAGGCAAGTATCGATCCGACCTGCTCTCACGTCTCACGCATTGTATTTCCTAATGTCACTTTAATCAAGCTTATAGTATTTCGGCTGTAAACCGCCGGGTGAGAGTAGATTAGATTAGATCATTTATTTGCATTTGGTAGTGTGCGACTATGCGTGACAGAACCACAAATTGTAATAGTTACACGCGCGCCCCTGCAGTTGAAATAATGTAGCTTGATTAGAATGACAGAAGTGTTAGAGCAGGACGGAGCGATACGCTACACATTGGAGCGTCAGAGACAAGCATCGATCCGACCTGCTCTCACGCATAGTTTTTCCTGCTGTTATCCTGATCAAGCCATATTATTTCGAGGCGTGATAAAATTTCGCTTTACTACGTGTAATCACACCCTCGACACTACATATTTCGAGCGCGAATTTACAATTCGAAATTGGAAGATTGCGTAGGCTCGCATATTCAGTACAAAAGGCCCTCAGAAGCAGAAGATCTCGCGGGCGGGTGAGCGCAGGGGTTCGGAGTAGATCGCAAAGGGAGCGGAGAGTGTCCGTTCAATATGATGGTACTATTACTTTATTCTGTGGCGTAATATTACATATTTCGAGTGTGGAACTTTGTGCTGGCGGAGTGTGAAAAAATTTCGCTTCTTTAAGCGTTTTTCTTTTTTTTTCACAAAAAATCTAATGAAGTTTATTTTAATCCTAGGTTTGCAATAGGAAATTATAATATTCTAACTGATTTTATGATCCAGAGATCCAGCTCACATTTACTAAATACCGACTTAAGAAAAAAAGACTACTTAGTATACGCTCGCGCGTGATATACGACGAAAGCGTCTATAGATCAACAAAACTACATTTCTATTTTGTTATTAACTTTCTTATTGCTCGATACGTAGTTATGTTTCGTCATGTCGTACTATTTCGCCCTTGTTGCTGTTATATTTAAGATTGAATCATACATGATTATTCAGGTCAGTCAAAACACAAACAGTTATTTGACCTGTTAACCAAAGATAGGCAAGTCATTAAGGAAGAGAAGAAGAGAAAGTAAATTATCACACGCTCCGCTCATATTTGCAACGCCCTTACAGAGTTCATGTACCACACTAAACTTAGTTATAGAACACCTTTTTAAATGCATGTACATGAAGGCTAATAAAGAAATGAAATGAATGAAATGAAATGAAATGAAGTCAAACACAAACAAACATACAGGGTCTTTGAGGCTGTCAGTGTGGCCGAGGAAATGTAATATTAGGTCTTTACCTATGAAATTGCCGTTTTGTATGGCGAATTTTAGGTAAACTCAATTTTCAGTACTAACATTTTTGCATTTTTCTTAGGAATTAAAAATCCAATTTGTTTTATTTTTTAAGCATTATTGGGAAGACATTAAGCTAACAGAAGCTTAAATTTAATTTACGAAAAATCTTATCTGTGAAAAAATATAACAAATCTAATGATGAAATCGGACGACATTTAAGACGAACAATTTTCGATCCTTTAATTTTATATATCAAACTAAAAATAAAAACTTTATTTTATGTGTTAATTGATAACCTTGAAGTCAACTTTCAAATATAAGACAAATGAAAAAAATAACATTAGAATTGTAGAAATTATGATCTCTTTAATCTGTAAGAAAATTTTGGCAATTTCAATTTCAAAGACCTATTATAAAGGGTTGGCTACAATAGATCTGTGCAGGTCGCAGTGGCCGTTGGGAATTAGTAGCCCGGCCTCTTTACCCTCAAAACATAAACATGCAGGGTGTAAGGGACGGTGTATCAGAAACTGAAAGGGGCGAGCTCAGTTAATGAAACTGTTTCTTTTATAAAAATAATACAAAATTCAATCGTAATAGGGTATTTCTTCGATACTGTTTGTAGAGTATGACGCAGGGACACACAAAGACACGCAAGACACAAAACCAAAGACGCGCTCAAGTTCAAAGTTTCCCAATGACGTGCAGACGTGGGTACATACTTAAAAAAAAATAGATAAAGATCAAGTAGCTATTTGATTGAACAACTTACCCAAATCCACTTGCTAACTCACTCCTGACACGCTACTACTAAAAGAATTAAGCATACTCATGTACTTGCTGAATGAGAAGGAGCAATGACAATGGTCATGCTACCTCATTTAAAGTCAATTAAATGAGACCAACCTTATATTGAGACCAAATCTGATTATAGTCTGGCGACTGATGGCAGATGTAAATACAAGAGAAAAAAAAACTTTCCCACAGAAACATTTTTGGAAAATGGAAAATAGTCCCTCTGTATATCATCCCACAGATGGGCAAAGGATGGATGGATCCTTCAATGTTTACAATTCTGCACCAATTACCCCACACACATATTCACAAATTTAGGTCACAGTAAGCCCATGAAAAGAAATCATTTACATTCATTAACAAGAAATAATATTGCTTACCTCAGTATTAGGCAACATCTCCAGCCATTTGAACTGCAGCTTGTCTTTCATGCTTGCCAACAGCAGATCCAAAACACTTGTGTTGTCTAAGTATAGTTCCCCGTACTGGAACAATGGAGGCCCTTCTGGTGCCACCACTCTCAAAGTCAACACCTTCCCATTTACAAGTTGCTTAAAAGCCTCAGTCAAATGTGGCCCTTTCTCCAACTTCTTCAACCCTGACAGGCAGAATCTTATGGCAAATACATTTGGCTTCAAAAATTCTTCAGGAATGTCAAAAATGTCACAATACGACACCATTTCTGTGTCACTAAAGTCCACGAAGAACAATTGGCATTGTGATCCAGATACATTCATTACTATTGCTCTGCGAATGATCCTATCCCCAGACATTCTCCCAAGGCACACAGTTCCGATCATTGGTGGCTCTCCAAGGCTACTGTGTGGCCTCTTGTTTATATCATCCATCATGTCTTGGAGCTTATTTGCATCTGTCACCAACTGGACAGCAAACAACTCGGGGCCCTCTTCAGCAAAGGAGACAAAAACTTTATGGTGGGATCCAACTTCAAGGAGTCGAGTTTGGTATGTGCTGGACTTTTTGGGTGATGCTGGCTTGTTGGAGCTAGCTACAGTTGTTAGAGGTGGAGTCATGGTTGCTGCCACAGGTATAGGTATTGTTTGTTGAAGCTGCCGGAAGTTCACTGGAGTTCTGGAAGCCTTGTTCGCAGAAACTAGCAGCCTTCGACTGATAAGAGAAGGAGGTGGAACATTGCCATTGAAAGGTAGGGTTACATTTTGATGCAATCGCATTGCTGAGGCAGGATTCGATGGGAAGTTTTGGTTGACCAAGAATGGCACATGTTCTGGGTAAGATCTCTCACTTAAATAGTTTTGTTGCCAGTTTGGAGCTTGCTGACTATCAGTTGCCAAAAGGTGCATAAGTAAGACTTCCTGCTTTGCTGTCGCCACTGGAATCCCAAATCTGAGTCCAACAAGATGTCTTGACAAATCTTGACCTCTGACTTGCATAGCGATGATGGGTAAGGTTCTAGTAGTCGCCTCAATAGTTGCAGGGTACTCAGCGTAGCACAGTAGACTCTGAAGTTTGAGTAGCACCGGTTCCTCCCATCGCGCAGCTAGAGGCATGATCCGAGCCAGATAGTAGTCAGAGGCCTGGCCTCGCAGTTGCAGGAACATGGGATCATACTTTTCCAGGAATCTGATAGTACTGAGGGAAATTATGTCTTTGTTTCCATAATCTATAAAATGCACTCCAACGACGCCGTTAGCGAGATTCGAAGTGTTTATTATTTTAGCTCTGCAGTATGTACCGTCTTTGTATTTGGCGGCACAAATGACACCTTCTTGAATAGCCGACGAAGTGATGGACCCGATTCCTCTTTCTAGGTTTTCACGAGCGGATTCAAATAAGCTCTCTAATATCAGAGACGCTTGTTGGTCAAGCTGACCGCTTATTTTCAGAAAGTGACCCTCGCCATCCACGTGGGTAACGTAAAGGCGAAAAGTTCTTGAAATATCAGCTGGTATAGCCATTGTTCTCTCCGTGTCTGGTGATGGTAAAGCAATGATCTTATATGTGGTAACAATGATATTACAATAATTATAAAAAGGAAAAACATGCAACTTACATAACCTTGCACCTATTGTAAAGTAATGGCCGCCGGCCGGCCGAGTCGTTTTTTTTTTTTTTTTTTTTTGCAGTGGACTCCTGTTGTTTGGTCACAACTTCACCGGACGGTTGGGGAGCTGACTCTACCCAGAATAAACGCGATAGGCTACAAGCCTAAGGGCGCCCCGCAGGGCTCGGACCTCGGCCTAGGTTGTTGCCGGGGTTTGGAGAGAAGCGGCCTGGAATGTGCCTATAGTTCCCAAAGTATGGGACTGAACTAAAACGGGGGCGACCACGACCCCGCGCCGGCGTTCGAGCTCGCGGATGAGGAGTGTAGCCTATTGTTGACTTTATTGATGTATGCTTTAGTACGTATTTTCAATTCTAAAAACAAGTCTTGGATTAGATGGAAAAAGTTTGGCAATATCTATGATTACGAACAATTTTCTCTGTATCGTGACAGATTTAAAAAGGAATGTAAAAATTGTATTGAAAATTATATTACCTACCTCCATTGAAGATGGGATATTTAGTAATAATATGAAATGCTTTTGGAACTTCGTTGAGTATCGTAAAGCAAAGCAGAAAATACCTCCTTCGATGCAATATGATGGTAGCACCAGTTCTGATCCAGAAACTATTTGTAACATGTTTTGTAAATTCTTCCACTCTGTATATAATGATTCCTCACTAGACGCCAACACATGGAAGCCTCCTAACGACAACTTAGATCATAACGTACATATTAATAATATATATTTCTCTCGTGAAACTATACTTAAAGAACTCAAAGCTTTAGACTGCACTAAAGGAGCAGGCCCCGATGGTATTCCACCATCTTTTTTTAAATCTACCGCGTCCAGTGTAGTTGATTCTCTATATCTTATATATTATAAATGTTTGCTTGAGGGTACCTTCTCCGAAGTATGGAAGTTAGCGAACATTACACCAGTCTACAAGAGTGGACCAAAGAATTGTGTAGAAAACTACCGTCCCATCTCTATACTATCCACCTTGTCGAAACTTTTTGAAAGGCTAGTTCATAACGCGATATATCCCCTGTTACACAATATCATCCTGCCTGAACAACATGGATTCGTAAAATCTCGTTCTACGGTTACCAATTTAATGGCTTTTTCAACTTACCTTTTCGAAAACATGGATGCTCGTGTGCAAGTAGACGCTGTTTATACAGATTTCAAAAAAGCCTTCGACAAGGTGGATCACGAGTTACTTTTGAATAAAATCGCCTATAATGTGATTAAAGGCAATTTACTGCGCTGGTTTACTTCATATATAACTTGTAGGACTCAAAAAGTCGTGATTAACGGATTCCATTCTGATACTGTCATTGTCTCTTCTGGCGTCCCTCAAGGCTCTATTCTTGGGCCTTTACTATTTGTCTTATTCATTAACGATATAGGTAAATGCTTCCAACACTGTAACTTTCTTCTTTACGCTGACGATCTAAAGGTATACCTAGGTATTCGATCTGTTACCGACTGTCTTAACTTCCAGACTGATCTAAATAGGTTATCTGAATAAAGCCTACAGAATGTTCGCCTTCGTTATGAGGACATGCCGTGATTTTGAACGTCCTACAACTTATATACATCCGTCCTCATCTTGAACATGCATGTCAGATTTGGAATCCTTTGTATAATAAATATGTTGACAAAATCGATCTCGTTCAAAGAAAGTTCTTTCGCTCCACGTATTATAGATGTTACCGTAAAAAGCTGTCATATAATTGTCTGAAAACTAAATATTCTATTACTTCACTTCAATCAAGACGAACCCAGTTAGATACTATGTTTTTCTACAAAATTTGCAATAATATGGTAGACTGTCCTAATCTTGCTGCAAAACTAGGTTATCGTGTCCCCTTTCGACCACAACGTAAAACACACCCGCACAAGCTGTTTAGCACAATTTTTTGCAATACTAATGCCGGAGTACGCTCTCCTTTGAGACGCTAATTGCAACTTACAATGATAACTTCGCTCATTTGGACATTTATGCGCATTCTTATCACCGATTTAGGAGTTTGCTTATAAAAGAACTAAAACAACAATAGATTTTATATATATTTTTTTCTTTTTTAGAACTAAGGCTTCTCTATGTAAAATAAGGGTAGTTTGCGCCACCTAACTTATAATTTAATTTAATCGAAGCCACATGCACAAAACTTAAGATTTTTTATAGTTCATATGTATCGCTACTACTAACATTATGAAAAATAATCTGTGAATAGTGCTGTGGATAATCTGTTTTCAAGTATGAACTGTTAATTTTAAGCTATGTACACAATTGTTAACTATTCCCAATAAATAAAATAAAATAAAAATAAAAAATAAAATGTCGTGATGGCCGAGTCATAAGGATTACGCATACGAGGGGCAAAACGGCAATACACACGCCTTGCGGACTTCGTGTGCGTGGACCCTAAGCTTTTTCCTCCGTGTCCTCTACATATATACTAATCTGTGCTCCGTGTGCGTTGACCCTTCCACGTGAAAATAGACCCGGCCTTAGTTTTTTCGTTTATTCGTTTCTTCATTGTATTTTTTCATATTAATATATAGTATTTGTTGTAATTCTTCTAATTTAGCTGTACTTAGTTAGGCCCTTTGTAGCTTTGTGTCTTCTATTTCTATACACTGGGAAGAAACTCAAGGTAAAGTAATTTTAATTTCGGCCGAGTCTATTTTCACGTGGAAGGGTCAACGCACACGGAGGAAAAAGCTTAGGGTCCACGCACACGAAGTCCGCAAAGCGTGTGTAGAGCCGTTTTGCCCCTCGTATGCGTAATCCTTAGGATTGTTTATGGTTTTCGTTCAGAAATGCAGTTTTATGCAGCTTTTTTATGATTTTTAAGGATTTTGGCCTACACAAATAAGTGAGTGAGACAAAACTATACAATATACTATTTCTTTCCTTTCTGTCGTATGTTTTGTCTCATCTGTGTGACTATTAATTAGGTAAGGCTGTATTAATTAATTCCTTTGCTGCTTTTTAACGAAAAAGTCAAAATTTCCGGTGACAATCCGACCAAATCAATGTAATCCATTGGTTATATGAAAACTGACACAACTATGTGTCTATTTGATTTTGTCGTATTGTGCTTGACAGCTGGAAAGTTTTCCGTAGAAATCCGGGGCGACCGGAGGCAGATACATTTGACATAAAACAGCTGACTTTTTTGAACAGAAGTCTGTTTCCCCGTGGAACTTTTTTATATTTGCGGTTGAAATGTATAGCTGCCAGGTATTTCAACCGCAAAATAAAGTTGTTAATCGAGCAGTTTTGCAACTGGGTGATTTATCTGTGTTTAGAGTGGATCTTCTACGTTTTAAATAAATTTATCATGGTGTATTGCTTTATTATCTTATTCTTAATGAGGCAGTGTGATTTTTCAGGTTAATACTATCTTTTATGGGTAAATTTGTATGAATAAATCTTGGTAATCCTCTGATGTAAACTAATATGGTTATGTGCGAAGTGCTGGATGGATATTACCAAAATAATGCTTACAGACATTTTACCAGAATTGACCAAGACAGTGGAGATGGACAGGGCATATGATCCCCGATATCTAAGGAGAGTGGAGCAAGTTATCAACAAATTGGTACCTATCCAAGATCTGACAAAAGAAAGCAGGGATGACAGGCCACTAGACGTTGTTGTTATCCTAGGACACCCCGCTGGTGCATAGGGCCTTCACGAGCTGTCTCCACTTCCTCCTGTCTTGCGCCGTCCTTCTTTCCATGTCAGTCCAGTAGCCTTGAGCTCGCTTTCGACGGTACATCATCAGGAGTGAACGGGTCGCCCAGGTCTACGTCTGCCACTCAAATGCTATTGAAGCCGCGTTTACGTCGTTACACCGGAGGGTATGCCCAATCTACCGCCACTTTGCTGCGCAATTTCTTGTTGAATAGGCCTTTGATGGCATCGGGCCTACAAATCTTTGTTACTGATTGTGTCTGGCCAGTAGATGTGGAGTATGGACCTAAGGCACTTGTTGACGAAGAAATGATGGGAGTATGAATGAAATTAAATTGACAACAGGTCCTCTCTGGAGAAGGGTTATTGTAGGACAGAAACATAGAAATCTGATTGGAGAAGGCTTATGCCAAGAGGCAGACTGAACGGAGAGACATACTTTGAAGAAAAACATTTGGAAAACATGAAGTTTAGAATAAAAGGCTGATTATTATTCGATAAAATGCTGATTTTATTTCCTCCATGTCATAAAGTTGTTTCAAGTCATATGTAAGTATTTAGATTTATAAGAAACTAAGTAATATAGTGTTCCGTGGGGTGCCAGCAAAGAATAGTACCAACCCATACATAGCCGGGGTGTCGTAAGAGGCGACTAAGGGTTAACTGGAGGATGGGCAGCAGCATCCTCCTTTGTATTACATCTTACTTACTGCAGTCACCTAAAACCGCGGTGCCAGCCGTAACGCTAACAAGCGAGGTGACTATGGTACTTATGGAGCTCCCTGTCCTGTAGTGGATGTTTCATGGGATGTTATGATGAAGTAATATAGGTACCTCAGAAACATCCACTACAGTACAGGGAACTCCCTCTAAAATGCCAGCTTTTGCTAATACAATGTGGAGGGGAAGTACCATAGTCACCATGCTTGTTAGCATTACATCTGGCACCATGGACCGTGGTTCTCTGGTGACCACAGAATGTAAGATGATACGAAACATTAAACCTTAGTTGCCTCTTACGACACCCACGGGCAAAGTTGGGTTGGTACTACTCTTTGCCGGCACCACATGGGGCCTACAATATAGTACATACTTAAATAAAAGACTGATTTTGTTATCTATTTCCTCCATTGCATAGAAATAATTGCACGCCATAATGAGGGTCAGGCCAGTGGCTCATGTTATGGACCACTAAGATTTAGAATCATGTGTCTTGTTTTTAAAAGAAATTGTTTACATGTCCCATATACTAGTCCAAGATCTGGCAAAAGAAAGCGGGGAAGACTGGCCACTAGATGGGAGTATGAAATTAAATTAACAACAGGTCTTCTCTGGAGAAGGGTTACGCGGGACTGAAACAGTGGAAATTGTTGAAGTCAGGCCATTGGCTCACGTTATGGACCACTAAGATTTAGAATCATCTGCCTTTTTATTAAAAGACATTGTTCTTCTTGTAAGTCCCATAAACTAGGTAATAAAGCACCTGATTTGAAAATTATGTGCAAGGGTTTGAAAGATTACCAATACCTGTACCGGTCTGTATAGGTGTTGGTAATCTTTTACATGATTCACACAGTAGATATATGGGCGCTTACTGAAAGTGGGCTTAGCAAAACTACTATGACCTAATATTACTGGCGGCAAAGACACTTATTTATAGGTGAGCTGTCTGTTCTTCCTTCTCACAATTTGAATAAAACACATTATCAGATAGACAATTACAATCATTTATTGCAACATCATAAGACTCATAACCAAAATTTATTCAACACCAAAAGTACTTTACAAATCATGCGAACTTCAACTCAGTTCTTCAACATCAACCAGTTTCGCAATTGGCTGGTTTTTTTTACATCTTAGGTCCTCGATTGTTTGTCCCCGTAATCTTTATTTGGGGCCCATATGATGCTTTTCGTTTTGTAGTCATTCTAAGGTCTTTGTTTTTCATGATCTTTTTCAGTGCCAAGTATTTCTTTTATTTATTTCTTTATGTTTGGTCTTTTCACTTGACTCCTGAAATAGAAAAAAATCCAGAATAAGTAGATGAATATAATTCTTGCTAATTTAATCATTTAAAAATAGGCTACGGCTACCCAGCTACGAATAAAAATAAGTCTGGAACTCTAACTCAGAACAAATTCCACACAAAAAGTGGCCCTACGTGAAACCATAAAGACGTATATTCAAAATACGAATCAATTGGTTCAAATTCAGAAAGAGAGCAGGGATTCGTTCGCGCGCGTGCTATGTCAGTTAGTAGTAGTTGAGTAATTGACGCGTGCAACAACTTCTTCTTATGGAACGTCTTTCGCTCAGTCATTTTTTGAGCGCAGTTACATTTCCTGACTTATTATTTAGTCATAGGTCCCCGGCTAAACTCATCATCATATTGTGGAGTCAGAGTCGTTGAGGGACCCAAGGCCATTGGCATGGCTCATTTAATATGTCCTGTAAATAGTAGTTGAGACCAACCTACATCACATGATTAACTTTAAAGTAAGATTATATTGTAAATTTAATTAATTAATATTTTTATAATTCTATTAATCATCTTTAAGAACAGTTTAGGTGATTCAATGAGTCATTCCAAAAGATGAGTTTACATCTATGTGGCTCTGCGAGTCAAATTAGTTCTTGGGCTTCCCTGTTCTGTGCCAATTCCGTCCAGTTGAACACTCCAAGCTCGTTTAAATCCTTGGCGACTTCATTGTACAGGGGACCTGATTGTATTCCTTCTCTTCTTCTTCTAATAGTGCCTCTCCAACTTGTGAAGGTTGGCAGTCAGCTCTGCATATTTCTTCTTGTCTCCAGCGAGGCGAGAAAGTTCGTCAGCACTCGCAATCCCAGTCTACTCCTTGATGTTCCGCAACCAAGACTTCTTTCTCCGACCTACTCTTCTTTTTCCTGCAACTTTGCCCATCATTATGAGTCTGCTCCTACAAGTTATGAGAGGTTATGAGTTGCACCAGCACGTACCTTCCGTGCCTTAACACATGCCCTAAGTATGCAACTTTTCTTCATTTGACGGTTTGCAAAAGTTCGCGTTTTCTGTCAACCCGCCATAGAACTTCATCATTGGTAATCCGCTGTGTCCAACTTATAGTCAGCATGTGTCGATAGCACCACATAGGCCAGATATAGCAGTGCAGAAGACGAGTGCGCGATTCCTTCTCGGATATGCCAAGCAAGTCCCTGCTGACAGAAGGCCCTCACCAAGTCCAAATCAAGTTAAACTTTCAATAGAATGGTAATCGGCCGTCTCAAGATACTGCAAAACAATCTTCTAAAAAAGTAGTGTGAAATCAAACGAACTTGACCAGTGTTGCCACACCTGAGTTCCCAAAAAGTACATATCCAGCGCTGAAAAGGTACATTTTGGGGTAAAAAGGTACATAAGCATTTTTTTTTCTTAACTCACTCATACAGCTTTGAGGGCTCTCTCGCAATGAACGTTCGCGAGAGAATTCCTGCTCGCTTGTAGTACTTGAATCGTAATTGTGGTTGAAATAAGTCTTTTGTGCAAAGTTCGGGGGAAGTAACTAGCCCCTTACTTTTTTCTGCCGTAAAGCAGTGCTGTGTTTCGGTTTGAAGGGTAAGGGAGGTGTCAAATTATTTCACTAATAATAAGACAGTAGGTGTCATGGGCGGTGGTGACCACTTACCATCAGATGGCCCATCTGCTCATTTAGCCACTTGTGACATAAAAAACAATTTAAAATAACGTATATGTGCTCATAGTTGTCAATTGAAACTTAAATAATAAATTGATTATGTTACAAATTCTACAACCAAGTCATGTATGATTACAATGGATGGATGTAAAATGCCTGATACACGGGCGGCAACAAGCTCCCGACAGAGGTCACCTTGGTTTGCAACCATTTTGGTCCGTTTCAACTACACAGTCGCCGACTTGTTGACAAGCATTGAAATAGACTACACGGTCAGAGACGCAACCAACGTCCTCTATTTGACCTTAGTTTGGGAAGTTGCTTTCAAGACCAAGGGCGTTGGAAGGTCACAAAAAATTTGGTTGTAAACCACTAACTACACGGTCAGAACCGACGAAGTTCACCTCTGTCGGGATAAGTTTCAGCTGGCTAAATATTCGTTCGACCGAAGCTTTTAAAAGCGAAAGACTAGAAGTAGGCAAATATTTTTTTAAGTTGGGAAACAGAAGGTCTTGGTTCATGTTTTGTAACTTGAAAACTATATTCCAGTAGTTGGTGGCCGTTAATGTTGGGTCTATTTCGATGTTTCATGATCCAGCAGATTATGCTCTCGCCATTCTTTGTTTAGAGCTGGCTCGTCCATAACAGTTTTCAAAGCTGGATATCTCTTTCTCTTTAATACTTCATTTAAATATTTTCGTTCGAAAGATTGTGCCACTATTGGGTCCAGTATAGATGTTTCAAGTACAGGATCACTAAAGTAAATCTGTCCTTAATTTGTTTGATCAATTCTATGTAGAATGCATGCTGCATGGTTAATGATTGTTGTACGTTCTGATACATGTAGCTTTCATTATTACCTTTTTTTGGCGGCGTTTTATAAAATATTACATATTATTTTGGTTAAGAACAAAAGGTACGTAAACTGGACCCCATTACACATAACACATTGGAGGCTAAAAAGGTACGTCAAATGTGTAAAATGTATGGTAACGGCAACACTGAACTTGACTTGAACCCTGTCAGTCCCCGTCACGTGAGTGCTGCCAGTACCAAAATTTGGGTTTCAGACGATTAGGGCTCCGTACACGACCGATAATCGGTGACCGATTTTCATGTATGACGTTTAGGGAGGTGATCTATCAAAATAATATCTACACACGATGTCGATGATTTTATTTTTGTTAGAGCAAAGACAATGTGATACCAATGTCACATGTTGGTTTCTAAGCAACTGTACTTTGTTAGATTTTTGATTGTCACTTGTGAATGGACTTTTCTGTAAATTTGTACTAATATATTGTTTATTATTGTGATCATTACTTTCTCTGAGACGAGTATGGCATTGTAGTCGTCATCCCGCTGACAAAAGGGAACTCAATAAAGCTGCAGCAAAACTGAAACAGCATTTGATAGAGATCGAGAATGAAACGCTACAGATACACCTGCAAAATTTATCGCCAGCTGCTCCAACGAAAGCTGAGAATTCCCTTTGGAAAACAGCCAAGTCTCGTGACAAACCTCTGCTAGCTAAACACCCTCTTAAGTTGGAAAATGGAACTTGGGCGAAAACCGACGAAGAAAAAGCAGAAGCATATGGATGTTTCCTCCGAGATGTGTTCACCCCTAATGATGACCTTGGTGATGAAGACATAGACCTGGAAGTACAGACGTTCCTCGAAAGTGATCTCCAGCTCAGCCCTCCAATAAGATGTTGCACACCTGCTGAAGTTAGACGAACTATTATGAACTTAGACTTAAAAAAAGCACCAGGCTTCGAACTAATAACGGCAGAAGTACTGAGAAATCTCACTAAGAAAGCTATCATTTTCATTACGTCACTCTACAATGCAATCCTAAGAACTTCGCATTACCCAAGCGCATGGAAAGTTTCCCAAATAACCATGGTTCCGAAACCTGGCAAGCCTCAACACCTGGCATCATCATACAGGCCAATAAGTCTACTTCCAGTACTCTCAAAGGTTCTCGAGAAAATCATAAAGACACGGTTGAATGATCATTTAGAAAAATGTGGATCCATTCCAGACCATCAGTTTGGTTTCCGAACAAACCATGGAACTATCGAGCAAGTCCATAGAGTGTGTGAACATATAAGAGATGCTCTAGAAACCAAAAAGTACTGCTCAGGAGTATTTCTGGATGTGCAGCAGGCTTTTGACAAAGTCTGGCACAATGGCCTGCTGTATAAACTTAAAAAGCTCCTATCACACAACATGTATTTACTACTAAAATCCTACATTGAAAATCGCATCTTCTATGTCAAGATCAATGAATCCACTTCAAATTTCTATGACAAAGGCAGGAGTTCCACAGGGATCTGTATTGGGTCCAGCTCTTTACCTCTTGTACACAGCTGATGTACCAGAATCAAACGATGTTATGACAGCCACATTCGCTGATGACACAGCAGTGCTTACATCCAACGAAGATCCTGATATGGCTTCGAGTGTACTCCAAACACATCTGGACAAAGTCCACAAATGGATGACATCTTGGCGTATTAAAGCTAGTGCTCCCAAATCGAACCACATCACGTTCACGCTAAGAAAAAAGGATTGCCCGACTGTGACATTAGGGCAAGATGTACTACCACACAATGAAGTAGTAAAGTACCTTGGCTTCCACCTAGATCGCAAGCAGACCTGGAAAACTCATATCCAAAAAAAACGTGATGAACTTAACCATAGGTTCAGAACACTAGATTGGCTCATTGGACGGAAATCTAGACTCTCCATAGAAAACAAAGTCCTGATTTATAAGAGTATCCTAAAACCTATATGGACCTATGGCATTCAGCTCTGGGGAACGGCTAAAACATCCAATACTGAGATACTGCAAAGATTTCAAAATGGAGTACTTAAGGCTATAGTGGATGCTCCATGGTTCACGAGAATGGATGAAATCCATAACTACTTGAAAATCCCAACTGTAAAAGAGGAAATAAACACAATAACGAAGGCCTATAAGAGCAAAATAACTCACCACCAAAACAGACTTGCTCATTGTCTAAGTAAGCCATTGCAAACGAGACGTCTGAAACGTACACATACGTGGGACAACATATAAATAAAATTGTATATCTAATTACATATGAAGGCAGCCTGACACTGGAAGGGTCCGCCTAAAACGCCATTACAACATCTAAATTAACTGCTTATGGTCTGAAGACCGATCGCATGTTGGACAATTAATATTAAATAAATAAAAAACTTTCTCTTATAAACACTGCTGCACTTAACCCTACAATCAGTTCTAAGTATTTTTTGTTAGTAAGATAAGATTCCATGAACATATTTTTTTATAAGTCTCGGTATTATCAAAAATGCTTCTAATGGCCATTATTTGTTAATATACAGGCTTTTAGGCTAGGATAACTATACAGGATGTTAGGGTTAAAGAAAATTAAAGTACCGAGATCCAAATGCTGAAACCTCGTCTGTGCATTTGCTAATGTGTCGCGAGCCCTCCACCGCGCCGCACCGCACCCCGCGGCTTTCGAGAGAACTATTCGTTTAGTGACCGCTGGCAGTAAGTAACAGTCAGTATAAAAGGTGTTAGGTTAGGATGACTACTAAATGTACAGGGTGTTAGGGTAAGTATACAGGGTGTTAGGATAGGATAATTATACAGGGTGTTAGGGTAAATATACAGGGTGTTAGGTTAGGATAACTACACAGGGCGTTGGGTTTGGATAAAAATACAGGGTGTAAGGTTAGGATCACTATACACAAAATATACCTAACATTACACACTGTATAGTTATCCTATCCTAACACCCTGTGTAGTAACATCCTGTACACTTACCTTAAGACCCTGTACATATAGTGATCCTAATCTAACACCCTGTATACTTACTCTAACATCCTGTATAGTAATCCTAACCTAACACCCTGTTTACTTACCCTAACACCCTGTACATATATAAATATAATAAAATGTAAAATATTTATTATCAAAAACTTAAAGTTAAGCAAAACTTGTTGCTAGGGCCTCCTTAAAGGCATTAATAGCCTGTTCCAGGAGACTCCGCTCCTCCTAAACGCACGTACGTACAAAAACAGTTTTAGAAAATAATCTAGGTACTAAGGAAAGTACAAATAAAAAATATATAAATTAAGAAAACCAGGTATTTTATAGTAAGTATTACTAGCGTAAAAGTGCCATCGGAATTATTAATATATAACATTAATTTAAGATGTGACATATAGTAGTCATCATAACCTAACACCTTGTATACTTACCCTAACATGCTGTATAGTTATCCTAGCCTAACAACCTGTATATTAACAAATAATGACCATTAAAAGCATTTTTGATAATACCGAGACATAAAATAAATGGTACAGCAGCACTACACTTACTTTCTTGCAATACTCAAGGAAAAACTGTCAACCGCAAACTTAAATTTGTAATGCCATACACATAGTATGGAATTACAAACTTTTATTAAAGTTTTTCCAAAAAAATGTTCGAATGAAATATACAGATCATTTCAGAATTTAAATTGTCAAACAATAAAACAAACAAACCTCAAACGATTTCGAGTAAATCACATGTTTAACTTTTGGTAGTACTAGAACACCCTTTATATGAATTTTCACAGATCAATGGATACTACCGTAGGATACTTGCTTGGAGATTTTTTAATTTCCCAACACATGTTCCTTATGGATAATTGTTCAGTTTAGTCTACTGAGCAAGCCCTTTCAGTTTTTGGTACACCCTGTATAGGTACTAAATTTTATTCAAAAAAATCATAAAGAATTTCCAGTCAGGTAGACAACCAATCCAGGATTAATATTATAGAAAATTTTAATAAACTCAATGGAACCAACTTTGGGTAAATCACATATTTACGATTTGGTGGTACAAGAACACCCCTTATATTAAATTACATAGATCAATTGATCGATACTGGCGCAAGATATCTTACATGGAGATGCTTGGTCATGCAAAGTTTCATTAAGATTCTATGAGCCCTTTTTGTGAAAATTTCAATTTTTCATTTTCGTTGTATGACAGTTACCCTCAAAATGAGAGCCAGCAAGAAACCACTTAACACCTTCGATGGATTTGCATAAAACTCCTAAATTCAAAATATGGTGTCAATCGGACCATTCGTAAAGCCGCTAGGCCAAAGCGTGACAGACAGACTGACCGACGGACCGACCGACCGACGTCGGACATTTTTGGGACGGACATTTTTGGGAGACTTGTTTTTTATGATGTATAAGTGATATAGAACACATTTTTGAGAAAATTAGAAAAGCTTTTTTTTTTCACGAATACAATACCTTTCTCGCTCCGCTCGAAAGTAAAAATTAAATATAATTAATAATTCATGGAATCTTATTAACAAAAAATAAAATCATCGACATCGTGTGTCGATATTATTTTGATCGATCACCTCCCTAATCACCATACAAGAAATCGGCCGACAAAAATACGGTCGTGGGCGGGAGCCCTAAAAAACAACACACGATCTCGTCCGGTACCAAAGATTTTGGAAACTACGCCAGGGGGCGCATCGTTTTTCTTACGTCAATGTCCGGTACTGACGGTCCGTACGGACAAAAGGTCCTCCCAAACGAAAGCACCACAGCGCATCCACGTCAAAAAACTACTGAAAAAGTGAAAAACTATAAAGATAGCTGGTGACGCACGCAGACTAGGATTATTCATGTTATAGTTTCCGGTTTGTTGAAAAAGGACGGAAATCGTCCTTTTCTAAGACGACCTGGCAATGGTCCACCCTCCAGTGATTTGTCAAATTTGGGATACCATCGCTAGGCCCTGTCATCAGCAACCACAGACTACTTAGATGAAACACATGCATGGCCCATCGCGGCGACGACGACGACGAGCAGAAAAGAATTCAAAATTGTGAAAAAAAGACAAAGAAGAACTATAGACGTAAGAAGAACATGCGCTGTTTTGGCGTGAGTTTCAAAAATCTTAGGTACCAGCGATAAGGAAAAGCCTTACTCAAGCATCACGGCTCCTCTTCGCAATGGCCCATGATTTTTTTGGCCAGTGAGTGGTGGCACAACAGATTTTTAGATGGCAACATTACTTATCTGTCAAACGGATTGTCACAGGCCACCTGTTCCAAAGTGCGCTTACAGACTGCTTAAGGCCGGCCGCAAACATCCGGAAATTCTGAAATCAGAACGCACTGCTTTTCATACAAAATGTTCTACCTGGCGCACACTTTCTAACGGTTTCAGAACGGAAAAAGCCCTGACATTTTGTTCTGAATTTTTCTGGGTGTTCGGGTCTTCAGAACGGAAAAAGAAGTTCAGAAAGCAGCGCTTGCGAACAAAATGTACCGACCGCCGCACACATCCAGAAAGAGCATCGAACATTTTTGAATGGGGACTGGCGTACTAGTGGTTACCCTAAAGAGCCTTAATATGGAAAAAAGAAATAATTGCGGCCGCTGATGACACTGATGCCAATCTAAAGAATACCAAAATACAAATTAAAAATGTCATATGATAAATCGTCCTACCTGATATACTTTCAGAGATATCAAGGTTTAAAAAAACATATATTTTTTTAAATGATAAAACTGGACAACTTTGTAGCCACTGACAGAGAAAAATGTATACAACAAGAAAGAGAAGAAAAATGCCCTATTGTGAGATGATTAAACTGCAACGTGGAATTCTTCACTAGCCTTTGCCAAAATTAAGGCTGTGGCCAATCTGACTGACTTGGACATCAGTGTTTGGTTTTTAATAATAATTTTTACACAAATTTGGATTATTTGGAACTAAAAAAATTAATTTAAAAAAGAAACTTCATATATCTTCGAAAATCATTTAGGACTATTTGTCATGAACATTTTTGTTTGTATGTTAGTACTCTTTCGATTGGCACGAGTTTTATCAGAAATAATAATAATAAAAAAATTTTTAGTTTGTATTTTAGTATTCTTTCGATTGGCACCAGTTTGATCAGAAGCCGCAAATTTATCTTTTTCCATAGTGGGGCTCCTTAGGGTGACCACTGTATGCCAGTTCATTCAGAATCTCGCTAGTACAAGCCGAGTGGAAGTCCGACCTGCTTTTTCTCGACTACGAAATAAGAAATGCTCGAGATAGAATTAGCTCTCTGCCAATCTCTGAGGATTCACGGGTGCACCCAATAACGACGTTCCCTCTTCTCGAGCACCAGTAAAAGTGCAGTTGCAAACAATTCTTCATTGTCTATGTCATCCATCTTGTTTGAAGTCTCCAAACGTACTGGTGGCGAAATCTGAATCTGAATCTTATCTGAATCTTGTTTTTAATGACTTTGTCATTAATGGAAATGAGAATAGATTTGGCGCACATTTTTGAGGGATAATCCACTGAATAGAGGGGGGCTACCTTACAAACGGTGCAACGACTCCAAATTTTTGATATGTTGTCTAGGATGGTTAGTAAGTGTTTAAGTGCAAAATTCAAAATTTCCCCTTCCCCTTCGCCCCCGCCGCCATATCTTTCGCTTATATCTTCGGTTACATGCATTTTAGCCAGAAATGTGCTGTGCACAGTGTGGTAGAGAATTAAACTGTAATTCGAATGTTTTTTGCACAGATTTGTAGAGAATTAAAATTCCTATAATTCACGATTTAAATTTTGTTTCCAGAACTGATAGTTATGGAGATATGCACTTTTAGAAAAACGAAAAATCTCATTTCTCGAAAATTTCAGAAACATCAATTTTTGCTTTTTACTTATTTTCGCACTGCTGTGCGACACTTCTCCTTTCACTAGGAATGAAACCAAACTCACTGGGAGTTTCGAGCTCGTAATAAGTAAAAAGGTGGGTAATTCCACAGATCTTATCATCTCAGGCCTGAAAGACGCTTAACAGAATATTAACATATCTTTGCTGTTTCAAAGGTGTGATTTCCGTAACTTCATGTAATGGTCCAGATTTGTTAAATATAGTTTAAATAGAGTAAGATATGATGATATCTGGTGTAGGTAAATTAGTGAGACACATGGTAAAATAGACACGCGACAAAATTGAGAAATGACAGGATGTCAATGTACAAAAATGGGGATGTTACTTCACTTAACTTTGTCACTTCAGCCGTCCTCGGGAACGGGATCTCTTCCTTGCACTGGTATTAAGGGACTGCTTCTTGAGCTTGCGGCGGGGAGAGTGGCCATCTTTGAAATGGGCTCTCACAATGAATGTTCGAAGCGGGGCGGAAATCACTATCTTTATCATTACGTTGACTGTACTTCAGGCGTTACCCGTTGCAAAATTTATTATTTACATTTTTACAAATACAATTCGCGACTACTGGTCGCGACACTAAGAAATATGTGACATGGGACTAATAAATGTTACTACCACAGTTTTTCTGGTGAAAACACTTACCATTCAGGAAAAAAACGGTGTTAAAATTAGATTTTTAATGATTTCCTAGCTCATACAGAACATGTATATGACTAGCTTTCTTCACTAGCTCATATGCCCCATCGAGACTCTCCACGAGGCAACACGAGGGAACAGGAGCACGAGAGTGAGGACGGTGCACTCGTGTCCCCTCGTCATCCCTCGCCTCGCTGGCGCTCCGTTTAGTGTCAGTTTTTCAGATGCGAGTCAAAGGACGCGAGGGGGTGAGGCGAGGGAATCGACCACTTTCTCGTGCTCGCTCACTTTGTTGTTAAAAGGATCCACGTATTTTTTATCACTACGGGGTGTAGTAATGACTTGTGTACCACTTTTGTGGAATTTTATCAAATAGAACCAATGATTTGAAATAAAAAAAACTATATCACAAGGATAAAATAAAATGAACGACGCATGGGATCGGATTAGCAAAGAATTAAATATAAAAATATCATTAATGGTGACTTACGCAGTAACTTCAATTACGTCCATATTTTAGTAGGCGAAGCGGGCAACTGAATAAATCGAGTGTGTGGATGGCTAGCACTCCTGCAGCCTTTACTCGCTAAGACTCGTGCGAGAGCCTCGTGCGAGGCGCCTCGCGAGTCGCGAGAGTCTGGAGCCGGCAATACAGAATATGTATATGACGGACTTTAGTTTTTTTAGTTTGAGATTTGGACCGTCCGTCAGTACCGTAGGTATACGCTTTTAGCAGCGTTTGTTCATTTTGGAACACGGCGAGCGAGTTAATAACCTTACTCGCAGCTTTGTAATTTTTGCAGCAATCCCCAGACATAGCGGAAAGACGTCGACTTTTGGATGAAATCTTTTCAAAGCAGGTACCTTATTAAAAACATTTTGATACTATACCTGATTTTGTTTTATATTTTTGCTATTTGGTTCAATTTTTGTGCATTTTTATTAATAATCTTCACATTTTTCTTCACAGATGGCTTAGATGATGTAAATATCAAACATGGAATTCAAAATTTTTAAAAACATGTAGAATTATTCACATTCGAAACAGGATAACTACCCAGGGTCTCCACTATGACAGGTTGTATTACAAAATTAACTTTGTTGATTAAATGTCATCAATCATATCACAGTTGTATTATAAGAATAACACACTTTATATTATTTTAGGAGTAGGTTAGTGTGAGAACAATAAGACATATTGTACCAGGCTCTTTGAACACCTAATGGAGAAGGCGGAAGGTGCCCAACTTCGGTACCAACAAGTGTAGCCTCATTATATGAGGGACTAAGGCCCACCATAGCGAGTTTGTGGTCCCATACCAGAGAAATGACCATGGCTACAATAGATCTGTACAGGTCGCAGTGGCCGTTGGGAATTAGGAGCCCGGCCCCTTTACCCTCAAAACATGCTGGAAGAGACATATGCAGGTTTGCATTGTCGCTAGATCTCAGCCACCTGGTGAATGTAGCTACGTCGGTGCCCAATGTTGACGGACACACTCTTAATTGGTTGGCCTTACGACTGACTACAGTGTTGGTATCAGCCCCACTAAGAACATCCGACCACTATCTGGTGAAGTCCGTGTCGATCAGCTCTCCTCTGGATGATAGCCCAAGAGACGCAAGGCGAGTTTGGCAATACGAGCCAGCAGACTGGGATGAACTTCTTTGCGTCCTACTCATGACAGCAATTAGTGTGTTTTTCTTCGGGCGATCCCGATTGTTTAGCTGAAGCGGTTGCGGATGTGATATGGCAGGGGATGGAATACTCCATTCTCTGACATACCGCTTGGTCTCAAAGCCCGACCTTGGATCATTGCTTGCACTGAAGCTCAAAAGCAGTCTGCATACCAAGCCTGGGTTCAAGCCCGTGATGACAAAATTTATGCTTGGCGGGTTCGCACGAAGAAAAATGCATTTAAGTCTGCTGCAAAGTTCTGCAAGAGGGTGATCCGAAAGACACATTATGACAATGTCAGTCGCGTAGGGACCAAACTTGCATCCTACCCCTCTCATAGTAAACAATTTTGGTCCATATCTAAATTGGTTAAAACAAACTTCTGCCGTCCCACATTACCTCACTTGCTGAAACCAGACGGGTCACTAGCTCACTCCGCAACAGAGAAGGCAATTAATTAAGAATTATTCTGCATAATTAATAGAATAAACATACAGGGTGTAAGTTATTTGAAGTCGGTGAAAATTGTTTTTTCATTATATTTATTCACCTGTATTTTAATCTCATGAAATTTCGATTTTCTTTGAACCACATTACAGTAATTAATTTAAATGTATAGTTGTATCAAAAATAGGTGTCCATATAGTGGCACACATTCAAAGTGACCATAAAAATAATCTATACAACAAAAGTTTTCAAATTGTTGTGAGCACCCAGTGTATTACACTTACACACTTACATTTACACACAGTTGTATGATCACTTTGAATGTGTGGAAACTATATGGACTCCCAATTTGTAAAATTACAAAAAGAACAACTTTCTTTAGAAACTGCATCACAGCATAAAAATTTTGTATTAGGAATACATGTTCATAGGATATGTTCCTTAGGAAAAGTCACGGAAAAGTTGTTCCAGTTACACTTTATTACCCTTTTTGAATCTGTTATATTTCTTTTTATTGCAGATCCTGTAGTGTAGAGCAGATTGCAGAACATGTAGAGGCACTCTCAAAGCTTTAATCATGAAAAAAATCAGTTATGATGATGCACTAAACACTTTCTTTCATGAAGAACAACCAGCCATGATGATGGAAGGGGTTCCATCATTATGAAGAGTTAGACAAAGGGCACTCTCCACGACTATGATAATCAATAAGAGCCATCTATAAAAAGGCATTTTTGACACCTTCAAACATAAAGAAGAGCCAAATAATGAGTGAAGTAGAATCCTGGGTGATCTCCCAACACAGAGAAATTTCCCTAATCTGATCCCTCATGCGAAATACCTGTGTAAGACAGTCCACTAGACGGGAGAACAAAATCAAATTGGCTGGCTTTAACTATTATAAACAAGTTCATCATTTACTATTAAACAAGCAATATTTGTATATCATCATGATCATATCAGCCGAAATATGTCCACTGCTGGATATAGACCTATATTTGTTTATATATACACAATGGTGATGAAATTTGTAAAACAGGGGTTTTTGGGGGGCGAAAGTTTCTCAAGTTTTTGAGCATTTCTTGAAAATAGTGCACTTCTGAAACGCTACAGCGTTATCTGTTTAAGCTTTTGTGTAAGCTTTTTTTAAACTTAAACAGAGCAAAGCTCGGTTGCCCAGGTAATTAAAGATATATTAACACCAATTTCGTGTAATTTATTTATATTGCCATGTAAGTAAAACACTGTAATCCTAAAACCTCATAATCTGCCCATGAAATTGAATAACTTTCTATAATAAATTATTATTTTTAATTATTATAAATATAGATTTTTTTATGAAAGTTGAAATATCTTTTTCATAGTTCAGTTATGTTCCTGTGGTAAAGTTATTCAGACCATGGCTAGAACTTGTGGTTTCTTAGGTCTTTTCCTAACATAGAAATCTATCGCATAGAAACGATAGGTGATAGGAGGTCGACGGCATGTCACTGCTTGGTAACTAGGGGATGTGCAGGATGAAGGCAGGGTAAGGATCACTTCTGTCATGCTCCAAATTCTGGTGTTGGGGTAGTACACAATGGTGTTGATTCTGGCGGACTAAAACCTAAATAAATTTGACAGATCTGAAAATGATGGTCTTTCATTAGTCTATAGGGATTGACAAAGACGGCAACACTTAGACATGTCAATTTAAAAGTACTAATAGATGATCGGATCGGACTGCTCTGAATTTACCTCCGTACCATGACTTTGCCCAATAGCAAAGTTGTCGTTTGGGACAATCTGCAATGCTAGTGGACAAAATCGTGGTCCGGAGCAAAATTTGGAGCAGTCCAATCCAATCGTCTATAAGTACTTAGTTTGGGTCTGCCAGAATCGACACCAATATTTAGTTGGATTTTAAAGCATGTATTGTGGTATAAAATTTCAGAAGTTATGAACCTGTGCCTTATGACATTGAAGAGAGAACACTTTTTGTTTGTTTATGACTAGGTATTCTTTTCTGGATGAGACCTGCATAATTGATGCAGACTGGTCTAGAAACTGTAGTAGCTTAAAATATAGACGGAAGGTAAAGCGCAAGATTTAGCTTAATGCTGCAGCAGGAACATTCTCAATTAAAGACCTGAAGAAGTAATATTAAAGTTACATATTATATAAAAGAAATAAACTCATAAATAAGTACTTAGCCTTTGTTGGAATAGGTAGTTTTATTAAAACCAACGAAGTTAGTGTTGAAGTGATGTACTAAAAATAGTCTCTTAAAAAACACTAACTAACATATTACAAAACTGTAGTTACATATGATAAAAAAATACCTAAACACAGTTTGATAAACAACTCGAACTCGATTCTCGTTTGTTTTGGTGTATAAAATATCAAAGTTAACACAGTCACAGCACCGCTTTGTTCATAAACAGTCGAATTTATTGTAGAGTAACTAGAATGTTGCTTTCAAAACGAGAGGTTACCACGAAATCTCCATGAACTACGAAAAGCAAAACTCAAACTATTCAACTTTGTTCTACGCTACGGAAGAATAGACATATTGATAAAGTAACAGCTGATCACCAGCTGATTTACGTCAAAACGAGACGCTCCGGGGATATTCCAGCCCAGCTGTCAGATAAGTGTCAACGGGGATCTTACCACAAACTAAGGGAAATTGTTTCTTTTATACTGTATGGAAAAGAATCATAGGTCCATACAGCCTTTTATTCAGGGAATTTAACGTGGACAGATGCCCACCGTCTGCGTTTGCCCTTCATTCATTCATTCGTTCTTTTTTTTTTTTTCTTTGGGGAAATACCTAGGGCGTTTAATTTCATTGAAGAAAAATTTGAGTAGGTAGGTAGATTTGCAACGCTACCTCAGGCATATTTTAGCAGTGTCTCAGCAAAGAATATAAAACTTGTTCATTTCAGTGACAAAATGTCGAAAAGAAGGGACAGTACGGGCAACCAAAATGTTTCTTGGCCAGAGCCAAAAAGGTCCAGATTGGATGCGGTTGCTCTCTCTGCTGACTTTGACTGCATTCCAGAGCAACGGCCAACCCCTGAATTGAGTGATGCTGTTAAAAATGCGTACAAGCAAAGACTTTCAAATGGACCGATAAAAGTAAGTTTTATTATAAAGAGAAACATGAAATTGTTCCCTTAATGTGTAAGAATACCTACCTATCTATTTATTGCTATAGGTTATCTTTTTGTATTGCATTTACCCACTTATTAGTGACGGCAAAAGCAATAACTTTTGTTCTACATCTTCGCTAACAACACAAAAGAAAAATCAACTTCCCATTTAAAGTAACTTAAATTTGTATTTATTGGGAAGTTGAACATTGATTGTGTATTGTTAGAAAATTGTTTTAATGAATTGGCAAACAGATGTCAGTTACAAAAAAAACCTAGAAATTTTATATATATATGAAAAACCAGGATTTAGTCCCTAAAATCTTTTTGGTTGTGACAAAGAAAAATTTTAAGGTTGAACGAAAAACATAATACATTTAGGGTGGGTTGCACCATTTAACTTGACCATAACCAAATGTTCACGTCTTGGTCTCTCCACCCTATTCGCTAGAGTGAGGCGAGCTTATTTTGTTATTGTTAAAGTTAACTGGTGCAACTGAAACTTGAGCAGATGAAGGGACGGGCAGTCACGGACATTGTCCGTCAGTGTGGCCTCATGTCAATGACTATATTAATACGAAAATAATTGCAGTACCGGCCACACTGGCGGACTGTCAGAACAAAAAGTCTGCCGTCTGCTGTGCCTCTTATTGGTCTAGGTTAAAATCTTGTTAAAATGTTTTGTCAATGTCATTTGTGTAGTTCTTGACAAGTTTATTTGTCCTGATCGTCCATTATCAATTTAATGGACCTCTAGAGCAGGGGTAAACTTAAATGTTGATTAAATTGACACAACATGACATTGAAATAGCTAACAGTTAATGAACAGAGTACGGTGAAACCAGGGCTCTTTTTAAAATATAGATGGGCATCTTATTTATCATCATCATAAAATCCCATGAAAGGACAGGGAGCTCCCTCCAGAATTCCAACTTTAGCTGAAACAATGTGGAGGGGAAGTATCATAGTCACCACATTTGTTAGCATTGTGGCTGGCACCATGCACTGGTGACACCAGTGTGTAAGATGGTACAACACCCAAAAGGATGCTGCTGCCTATCCATTCATAATCCTGTAGTTGCCTCTAACAACACCCACAGGTAAAGAGATTGGTAATATTGTTTGCCAACACCTCACTGGCGTTTTTCATTCATCTTAATAAATAAAATTGTGTGGGATGGAACCTCCTTGGATGGAACACAGGAATAGTTGCAATGAATTTATTATTTTTTAATATTTTGTAAATGAAAATAGTCTTTATTCCTTTTTCTTCAAAATAAAAACCTAGATACAGAAACTATAAATATTTCTCATCATAACATTCCATGAAACATCAGCTGTAGGACAGGAAGCCACTCCAAAATTCCACAAAAGCGTGTGGTTGAAGGGGAAGTATCATAGTAACCACCTTGTTAGCGTTGTGGCTAGCACCCTTGACCGCAATTGTAGGTTATCTTTTTATATTAGGGTTTATTTTTGCGGAAGGCCTCCCCACCTTTACCTTACACATAAAGTAATCTCTATAAAGTTAATTAAACTGTTTAAATTATAATCACATTTGTGTCTAAATACTCCAGTAAAATTACGAGAGCATTGTATGGCGAAACGGAAATAATTTGTAATAGCCGTGTTTCTTTTTCTGATCGATATATTATATTTCTGTGTAAAGCTTTTTAATGGAATCCACCTAAATTTACCACATTTATTTATTTATTTTGCCGTCCAAAGATTAAAAAAATGTGGAATTTCGGAAATAAATTTTAATAGATTATTGTTTTTATTTACGGCTTGCTATGTATACATACTTTCATATTATACATGAATCCACCTCGCAACCAAAAATAGTAATAGAGCCGTTTTGCTTTCTAATAATTTAAATAGTGCTAAGTACTCACATTTTTGGCAAATCCAACATAAATGTTTCCAAAATCTTTGTAAACCACCGATTACAAAAAAGTTTTTTTTTATTTTGTATGGGATTTCTGTGAATTTATATAAGAATCGCTTACTTTTAAAAAGGTTAAGTTTAGCTCAGTTTATTTCTATTATTTTACCTCTACTTTATTTGGCCTAAATAAGTGTCGATCTTATATTTTGAAAAAAAAAAATTGTATTTTTAAATATATTTATGGTGGATTTTGATGTCTATATGTACAATATACGTTTATCTATGATAAAAAGTATATAATTGCCTATTACTATTTTTGCCTGAGCTGTATTTCGAAAAAAATATTCCGATTTAAATTTTAGGTGGATTCGTAAACATTGTGTCTTAACATTATATTTAAATACGATACTTCTACACAAAAAAGTAGCTATTAACATGTAATGTTTTGCAAAACCGTATTTCACTGAAGTAAAATTCAAAATAAATGAAGGGATACAAATAACATTTTTGAGAGTTAATAATAAAGCACTTTATTCTGAAAACCTTAAGTAACACTGTTCCTTACACTTTTTTATTAACTATCTTACGTCTACTCGTACTTAAAGTTAACTTAAATTCTAGCTGCCTGTTTGGCAGGGACCTCCTCTATGTTTATGTTTTGAGGGTAAAGGGGCTGGGCCCCTAGTTCCCAACAGCCACTGTGACCTGCATAGATCTATTGTAGCCAACCCTTCGTTCTACATCTCCTCGGCCACACCGACAGCCTCAAAGAAGCTGACGATCTGCCTAGGATTGAGAGCTTGGTCCCAGGTCCTCGGACCAGTCTTACTGTAGGGTGTTATTTTAGCATGTATGAAAGGATTGATGAAGGTTCAGGAAGCAAGGGAAGTATGTCAAGATCGTAGCAGGTGGAGAACTGTGGTCTCTGCCTACCCCGACGGGAACAAGGCGTGATGTATGTACGTATGTTATTTTAGTATATTTTTTCATTTGGATATTGTTCTTTTGTTTTTGTAGGTTGTTTTGTTGTTGTTGATGTTGATGTAATTGTTGAGAGTTAGTTGTGCCTTCCGGCTGCATTTGTTGGAGTGCTTCTTTGGTTTCTATTGGCTGTGGCTATCCTGGTCGGTAGTTTGTGGTTTTGGTTACATTATTTGTCTCAAATGGAAGAAATTTTTGTTTTTATTAATTTTGTTTGGGTTCAAATTGCTGCCTGCATGGGTTCTGTTTGGTAGACGGTGACCTTGTTCTGGTGACATAGAGTTTCTCCTAACGCTGCTAGTTTTTATTTATTTATTTACTAGCTGGTGCCCGCAACTTCGTCTGCGCAGAATTGGACAATTCACACAATATCTTTCTAAATTGTAGCCTATGTGTTATTCTGACGTATAAGCTATATTACTGTAAAGTTTCATTAAAATCCATTCAGTAGTTTTTAAGTGAAAGAGTAACAAACATCCATCCATACTTACAAACTCTTGCGTTTATAATATTAGTAGGATTAGTAAGATTTTTACAGCCCTTGTTTCCAACGCTGCTAGTTTAGGGAATGTTAAATAAAAACCACCAGTCTACGACAATGCGCGTTCACATACGGCCAGGGGGGTAACAGACTAGTTGCATGAACATGACCTCACGGCCCTAGAATGGCCAGCGCGTTACCAAGATTTAAATTACATTGAGCATGCTTGGGATATTCCCCAAATAAGAGCTCTGAACGATTTTCCTGAAAACTACTTGGGCCTAATGTTATTACTGATTTTTTTACAGTTTTTGTTTTGTAACATAAAATATCTTATCTATTTGTTATGTTATTATATAAGAATTTTATTCATCTCTGACAGCCCTGTTGTTAGTTTTGTCAGTTTGCTCTTTAGCCCTATAAACTGATAATCCTATACTATTAAACGAGCAATATGTGTATAATATACAGGCTGGCACATGGATAGGCGTCCTTAACAAAAATTTCAATGCCTCATGCTAAGGAGTATCCAAATGACTCCCATGTATATTCCGCGATTGTTTCTAGTTATAAATTATTATTTTATTAAATCTTTTGCGTTTTAAAAATACATATCTTTTTTTGTACTGGGAATTTTTTCATTATTATTTTTGTGTCATGATTGTCTTGAATACTTTCACAAATAAAATAATAAACCTGCTAACATTCCTGCTATTATTTCCAGTTTTGAGGCTGTATTATATAATGTATTATATAAAGCTCATTAACCTGTAAAGTCTACTTAGCTGTGATAGTTTTCCTTATAATTTCATCATATATGCTACTTTTGTGTATTTTTAGGGTTCCGTACCTCAAAAGGAATAAATGGTACAGCAGCACTGCACTTACTTTCTCGCAATACTCAAGGAAAAACTATCAACCGCAAACTTAAATTTGTAATGCCATACACATATAATGGAGATACAAACTTTTATTTACGTTTTGCCAAAAAATTTTTCGAATGAAATATACAGATTAATTCAGAATTCAAATTGTCAAACATTAAAACAAACAAACCTCAAACGATTTCGAGTAAATCACATGTTTAACTTTTAGTAGTACTGGAACACCCTTTATATGAATTTTCACACATCAATGGATACTACCGTAGGATACTTGCATGGAGATTTTTTAATTTCCCAACACATGTTCCTTATCGATAATTGTTCAGTTTAGTCTACTGAGCAAGCCCTTTCAGTTTTTGGTACACCCTGTGTACTAAATTTTATTCAAAAAAAATCATAAATGATATCCAGTCAGGTAGACAACCAATCCAGGATTAATATTATAGAAAATTTTAATAAACTCAATGGAACCAATTTTGGGTAAATCACATATTTACGATTTGGTGGTACAGGAACACCCTTTATATGAAATTACACAGATCAATTGATACTGGAGCAAGATATCTTACATGAAGATGCTTGGTCATGCAAAGTTTCATCAAGATTCTATGAGCTGCTTTTGAGAAAATTTCAATTTTTCATTTTCGTTGTATGACAGCTACCCTCAAAATGAGAGCCAGCAAGAAACCACTTAGAACCCTTCGGTGGATTTGCATAAAACTCCTAAATTCAAAATCTGGTGTCAATCGGACCACTCGTTTAGCCGCTAGGCCAAAGCGTGACGGACAGACGGACCGACCGACCGACCGACGGACGGACATTTTTGGGAGACTTGTTTTTTATGATGTATAAGTGATATAGAACACATTTTTGAGAAAATTAGAAAAACCTTTTTTTTTCACGAATACGAGTACAATACCTTTCTCGCTCCGCTCGAAAGTAAAAAACGGAACCCTTATAGGATCACTTTGTTGTCCGTCTGTCTATCTGTTTGTCTGTCTGTCTGTCAAGACCCTTTATCTCACGAACGGATAGAGGTATCAGGTTGAAATGAATAACATGTAAGGGTCTATGAACCAAACAAGATGTTATAAACGCGGTCAAATTAACTTGACGCACCGCTGGAATGCGAAACTCCCGCCCGCTTCCCCCCGCATTCCCTTAACTCGCCCGCATTCCTTTAACTCGCCCGGCAAACGCCAAAATGACGTCATCAAGCCCATGCGTCTAGTTAATGTGACCGTGTTTATATCCTACGTGATCTAGTACACAAAATTTGCAACTTTGTAGCGATAGTAGTGGCCTAGTAGGTCCACAAAACGTTGGTCTGCCAATCCGAAACCTGGCAGGTTTTGTACAGTTGGAGAGAAAAGTGGTTAAATAACAGATTACACGAATGAAATCTATTCGTAGAAATAGAAGGTACCTATACAAGTAAAAAACAACTGGTCTGCCTTGCATCCTCTTGGCAGTTTCGCCAGTCCGACCAAATTTGTGGTCCAATCACATCCGACCACATTTGTGGTCCGACTAGCGAAACTGCCAAGAGGATGCAAGGCAAACCTGTTGTTTTTTACTTGTATAGGTACCTTCTATTTCTAAGAAAAGATTTCATTCGTCTAATCTGTCATTTAACCACTTTTCTCTCCAACTGTACAAAACCTGCCAGGTTTCAGATTGGCAGACCAACGTTTTGTGGACCTATTAGGCCACTACTATCGCTACAAAGTTGCAAATTTCGTGTACTAGATGACGTAGGATAACATGCAGTGCCCTTACGGTCTAGAACATATAAATTTTTTACATCGAAGCAATCTAAAGATATGGCATTTTATTTCCTCATCTCCATACATTTATGCACTAAAGCGAAACCTATAGGGTACTTCCCGTTGACCTTAAATTATGACATTTGGCAAGAAGTTAGGTCTCACAGTGCAAATAAAGTAATAGCTCAATATTTTTATCCAAATGTTCTTTGACAACCCTGGACAAATTACGGCCGACAATTTTTTTTTTTATGGTAGTGTTCCTTAGGTCCATCCAAACATATCTAGAAAGTTCCCTGCCGATCCCATTTTCGCTCCCCCCTCCCCCCCCCTCGAAAAGGTCCCTCATTTTAGATTTTTCTATTTATCTCTAAAACAGTTGAAGTTAGGGGAAAGTCGTCAATCTAAGACTTAATGGTTATAAAATTACCAATCTATAGACACCTATTTTATTTCGATGTGACCTACAGTACCTGAAATATAGCTACAAACAGTTCACCAAAAATTATCTTCAAATCATTTTTTGTACTAACTTTTAACAAAAACTACTGGAGTTGTGGCAAAATTATCTAAGAGCATGTGAATCTTGATACATTTAGGAATAAAACGAGACATAATTCATCATTATTGCAGCACTGGTTCTCGATTTACAGCGAGTTACATCAAACACCCTGAGATAATTTTATAGGACAAAAGAAGTAGGAACAGTGAAACTGACGTTGTCTTTCAGGAATAAATAATGGCACTTAAAATTTAAATACATCAAATAAAAATAAACAATTTCCCCTGAAAATCTAAAAGATTTAAGCTTTAAGTAACTAGATGGCGTCACTTGTATAATAAAATAAGAAATAAAATATATTAACAAATGGGTTGCTTCTATTTTGAAACATGAGATGTCAGACGATAGCTCTTGTCATGTTCTATTAAAAAATATATATATACATATATATAAAACATTTTTCAAATGTTATTTGTTCGTTAAAATATTAAAAATCGAAGCAGTCCATTTGTAATTACAATTTATTTCTTATACAAGTGACGCCATCTTGTGACTTAAAGCATAAATCTTGTAGTTTTTTGGGCGAAATAGTTTATTTTTATTCCATTCAATTAAATTGGAAGTGCCATAATTTAATCCTAGAAGACAACGTGAGTTTTACTGTTCCTACTTCTTTCGTCCTATAAAATTATCTTAGGGTGTTTGATGTAAATCGCTGTAAATCGAGAACCAGTGCTGCAATAATGATGAATTATGTCTCGTTTTATTCCTAAATGTATCAAAATTCACATGTTTTCACATAATTTTGCCGCAACTCCAGTAATTTTTGTTAAAAGTTAGTACAAAAAATGATTTAAAGATAATTTTAAATTTTTGGTGAACTGTCTGTAGCTATATTTCAGGTAATACAAGTAAAGCCTGCACCAAACAGCTTGCAAAATTAAAAGGATTTTTATGAGAGTCTTCTCAATTCATTTTACTCCTGAGTCATAAGCTGCAAATGTGATTTATGGTGAAAAATAGTTCAAGCGGAAACCTCGAGCGAAACTTTTTAATATTTTAACGAACAAATAACATTTGAAAAAATGTTTTATATATATATTTTAATAGAACATGACAAGAGCTATCGTCTGACATCTCATGTTTCAAAATAGAAGCAACCCATTTGTTATTATATTTCATATCTTATTTTATTATACAAGTGACGCCATCTAGTTACTTAAAGCTTAAATCTTTTAGATTTTCAGGGAAAATTGTTTATTTTTATTTGATGTATTTAAATTTTAAGTGCCATTATTTAATCCTGAAAGACAACGTCAGTTTCGCTGTTCCTACTTCTTTTGTCCTATAAAATTATCTCAGGGTGTTTGATGTAACTCGCTGTAAATCGAGAACCAGTGCTGCAATAATGATGAATTATGTCTTGTTTTATTCCTAAATGTATCAAGATTCACATGTTCTTAGATAATTTTGCCACAACTCCAGTAGTTTTTGTTAAAAGTTAGTACAAAAAATGATTTGAAGTTAATTTTTAATTTTTGGTGAACTGTTTGTAGCTATATTTCAGGTACTGTAGGTCACATCGAAATAAAATAAGTGTCTATAGATTGGTAATTTTATAACCATCAAGTCTTAGATTGACGACTTTCCCCTAACTTCAACTGTTTTAGAGATAAATAGAAAAATCTAAAATTAGGGACCTTTTTGAGGGGGGGGGAGGGGGGAGCGAAAATGGGATCGGCAGGGAACTTTCTAGATATGTTTGGATGGACCTAAGGAACACTTCCATAAAAAAAAAATTGTCGGCCGTAATTTGTCCTGGGTACCATTTCTAAAAATATTGAACTATAAAGGGTAAAGTCTAAAATAATTAAATATTACAACTTTTCTCACAACTAATAATAACTAATTGAGGTGAGCTCCCGTTTCAAGAACATTCATATAAGAGAGGGGTCTAGTTGGATGGTCGCGGAGACGATTTTTGTTTTAGTTCTATCTTAAAAACGGGAACGCTTACAAACTTGAAAATTGCTATGTTTATAGTGCATAACCTATAAAATAGCAACAAATAATAAAATATGGCTAAGCGCGTGTCGGACTCAAAAAAATCTAGCACATTAACTTACTGAAATTTCGACTAATACAATTACGTGGTGGTACGGAACCCTCGGTGCGCGAGTCCGACTCGCACTTGGCCGATTTGTTCACTTTTCCATTGACAGCCATTTAGCTGGCAGGGGGAGGGAGGACACTCGACTCCAACAAAACATTGTGCTTTCAAGCTAAACATTTCGCAAACAGATCTCTTAATAGAAAAATGATGTACAGGGTGTAAAGAAAAGTACCGATTTCCTTTTAACCACATGTGTATGTAGAATAAAGTACATAGGTCATTTTAATCAAATTCAAATTCAATTTTTAGTAAAAAATTTCTTGATTTTTATTTTGACACTTCCTGTGTTCGGATAAATCTACAAAGTAGAAAATCGCAAAATTTCACAACCACAGGCAGGATTCGAACCTGCGTCTTCTGCGTAAGTACCGCAGACGCTTTACCAACTAGGCTACTGTGGTTCTGCCCGATGTTGTGAAATTTAGCGACCTCTATACGCATTCCAACGTTGCGTTTGTGCTGCCACCTAGCAAGCATTTTTGCTGTACTCGCTCAACTAGTCCATCATTGCAGACAGATTTCGAGTTGAAAATTGGTAACACTACGTATAATTGAAAATGATTTTTATTTTGACACTTCCTGTGTTCGGATAAATCTACAAAGTAGAAAATCGCAAAATTTTTCAACCACAGGCAGGATTCGAACCTGCGTCTTCTGCGTAAGTACCGCAGACGCTTTACCAACTAGGCTACTGTGGTCCTGCCCGATGTTGTGAAATTTAGCGACCTCTATACGCATTCCAACGTTGCGTTTGTGCTGCCACCTAGCAAGCATTTTTGCTGTACTCGCTCAACTAGTCCATCATTGCAGACAGATTTCGAGTTGAAAATTGGTAACACTACGTATAATTGAAAATGATTTTTATTTTGACACTTCCTGTGTTCGGATAAATCTACAAAGTAGAAAATCGCAAAATTTTTCAACCACAGGCAGGATTCGAACCTGCGTCTTCTGCGTAAGTACCGCAGACGCTTTACCAACTAGGCTACTGTGGTCCTGCCCGATGTTGTGAAGTTTAGCGACCTCTATACGCATTCCAACGTTGCTTTTGTGCTGCCACCTAGCAAGCATTTTTGCTGTACTAGCTCAACTAGTCCATCATTGCAGACAGATTTCGAGTTGAAAATTGGTAACACTACGTATAATTGAAAATGATTTTTATTTTGACACTTCCTGTGTTCGGATAAATCTACAAAGTAGAAAATCGCAAAATTTCACAACCAACAATTTTTTTTTTCCTCTTTATCTGTTGAAACAATTTTAACAGTGGCACCTGCTGTGTCTAAATGTCAAAAATAAATTTAATCAAACCAGAAAATGCGTTCATCGTTCGATTTGTGCCCACAAAGACTAATCGGCCCATAAAAGTGCTATACGCCAAGGGTAGATGGCGCTAGTCGTCCTGTTAGCGACCAAGTGTATAATGAATAAGGAGGAGAAAAATTTGAACTAGCCGCTTGAAGACGCGATAGCTCAGTTGGTAGAGCGTCGGCTCGGTACGCCGAAAGTCGCAGGTTCAAATCCGGCTCGCGTCAAATTTTTCTTCCTCTTTATCTGTTGAAACAATAAAAAAATAACATAAAAATAAAATACTTCCTATGAAAAAAGAAGTTCAAGTTGCCAACCCTATTCTAAGAATCACAACGCGCTCCTCCCACCCGGCGCGGCGCACCAATTGTAAACAAAAAAAACCTTTTTAACAAAAAAATTAAACCGCCGAAAAAACTGAAAAGCAAGAAATAAATAAACTTTTTTTATTTAACCTTAATAACAAAGTTCTTAAACTAATGTAAGCATACCCGAGTAATTTTGAGTCGGCGCCACCGCCGTGCATCACGCTTTACGTAATTAATTAATTTGCTTGTTTAGCGCCGACTCAAAATTACTCGGGTATACTTACATAAGTTTAAGTGTTATCGCCATCTATTAATTTTTTGTTTACTATTTAAATACGTTTATAGGCGAATATTATTCATCCCTTTCCCTCCCACCTATCCTTATGCACGCGCGCACTCGTCGTCTCAATCAAAAGAAGACACATCGGTGCCACGCAATTAAAATGGATGGTTTTGGTCAAATCAGACCAGTCTACTACTACACGGCTCACGGGCAAGGCTCTATTTCTCGTGGCTTCCAAAATACCACGAGGTTCTGGATTTGTGAACTTTAAACAGTTATTGGTGTTTTTACATTAAAATAAAGACAGTAAAGTGCTCGCCGGTACCGGCAAAAATCAACTGGACGTTCTTACGCTATCTGAAAGACCAAGAAAGAAGATTCCGGAAGCTGCTTGATTTTTCTGCAGAAGAGAGGATTCAGTTATCCAGATAAAGCCAGGTACGCGTGCTTTCCTGTGTTTTTCCCGCTTCTTTAAATTGCTCCATTGTTCGAACCGCACCTTTTTACTTTTTCCATACAGTCCACTTTTCATACCTCTTACAAAAAACCCATAATCTGTCCTTCACATATCTATAGGCCTGCTCGGTTAATTTATTTCGCAAATTCGCTAACATTAAGAACTTTGTTATTAAGGTTAAATAAAAAAAGTTTATTTATTTCTAGCTTTTCAGTTTTTTCGGCGGTTTAATTTTTTTGTTAAAAAGGTTTTATTTTATAATTTTATGTGACTATAAATTTTATTTTCCACCCTTAGGGTAAATCATACTACTCTGTAAAAAGTTACATACATTAAAATCAGTCAGTGAACAATCAATCATCCCCGGTTTTCCTACCCTTAGGGTTGGATTTTTTTTCCAAATTTATATGGGACCATCGGGGTATACCCTTTCCAATAAAAAAAGAATTATCAAAATCGGACCACTCTGTAAAAAGTTATGCGTGGTCATACATAAAAAAAATATACGCGTCGACTTGAGAACCTCCTCCGTTTTTTTTTTCATAAAAAATAGGTACCTTCATGTGCGCTGCGACTCCAGCGAGGTTGACACAATAAAATTTTAATACAATTTTTTTATTTCTGTTTTTTTTATTTATTTTTTGTTGTTTAAACATGCTTATTGTTCTATATTCTACTTATAGAAAATGTGGTTAAAAGGAAATCGGTATTTTTCTTTACACCCTGTATAAAGACTCATATATTTTTTAAAAGAGCTATCTAACGACCACTACTTTACTTTTAAGCAAGGCTTTTTAAAAAAAATATTTTCCGAGATTTTATTTTACCACTTTCGGCGTGTGGTGTATGTGGTGGTATGGTGAAAAGTAGGTCAATCTGACCCCTTTACATACTGCGGCCAAAAACATCCGCGGGCCATGGTGCCAGCCGCAACGCTACCAAGCTGGTAGTTCTCCTGCAAATTAAAACATACATTTTAGCTGGAATTCTAGAGGCAGCTCCCTGTCCTGTAGTGGACGTTACATGGGATGTTATGATGATGATGGAAGTCAAAGGCCCCTGAAGCGTCCCTACTTGATTAACACCACTTCTTAAACTCAGTCCAGATAGAAATAAGAGATGTAAAATTAATATTTCTCAATAACCTATCTTTTCGAAATATGTATTCAAATCTAATATTCTGTTTTATTAGATCATCCTGTCGTCATCAACTAAATGTCGATTGAATACTTCGGACGAGACACCAGCAGCAGATACAGAAGTTAACACAAATGTTCCTTACGAAAGTTGCTCAAATGTTATCATTCTTACACAACAAGACAAAAACTATTGTATTCAAAATAACAACGACAGCCACCACACCTCAACAATGGAACTATATCCTGCATACGAGTATAATAATAATGCTATTCCATCACCACCAACCTGGAGCGATACATATTACTATCCTGTAACAAACACATGTTCTGCAACAACCTCGGGCTATCATAGGAGTGAGGAATGTACTCATTACAATGTAACTGAAGACAAATCTTACGTTGAAGAAGTCGAAAAGTTTTTAGCAAAGATCAATCCAGACAATAATTGTTACAGAACGAGACAACGAGATGATGAAAATTATACGTGTAGGAAGTATGACACTCAGTCAGTACCGGAAAAACTTGTACCTGAAACTGGTAAAGTTCAAGTTAAGAAAAACAGAAAAATTGAAGATGTTAAAATACGTTCAACGTCGCCTGATAATTCAAATCGTAAAAGTGAAGACAACACAATTCAATTACGCTGTAAAACATTTTCGCAACAAAACCGTAAAGCAAACAGAGAAAGTAGGTCCGTCGGTCGGTACAGTAATGATTGCTCTGAACACTTACGACGAGGCGGATTATCACACCGAACAAAAGAATTAAAAAGGAACGAAAATAGAGCAACAAAGAAAAGAGCGAGATCCAGTAGCTCTGAATGGGAAGACAGATTACCTAAGAAAGCTCATGAAAAGCTAGAACACAAAATGAATAAGGAGAAGACCATCGGTGGTAGCCAATTCAACGAAATATCTAATGACAGTCAAAGAAATCTACACCGTGAGAAACCTGACAAAATAAAATATCTAAAAGATATGTTAGATAAAGTAACCCAAAGGATAAATAAACTAAAAGCTGAAAAAGGAGACAATGAAAAAAAATCTACTCTTAAGAGCGTTGTACAAGTTATAAACAATTCTAACAGATCTGTCGACCTGAGACAGAAACTTCTGCAAAAGGGTTTACCACAAGAAAGCTTAGTCATAACAATTAACAACGAAGAAGAGGTGACTGAAACCAAATTAGATTTAGAAGAAAGAGAAGGGTTGGTAAAGGCGAAAGAAATCCCAATAGTCGAGAAGTGTAAGAAAATAAAAATTTATCTGAAAGTTTGTAGCAGTTCTGAATACAGTAACTCGGACGATGACTTTAATGAAACATCCGACAGAAAAACCGATTACAACAGCGACGACTTGAGTTTTCTTGATGATATCAATGCAGATGAAATCGCCAACATGATACACAACAGTAATGACAACGAAGCCGATTTATCAATAATATCTACCATGACTGATAAAGAAACAAACCCACATACCGAAACAATCAGCCAACACGATGAAAAATCAACTGCATCTTCGGCTGTTGGTAAAAAAGAAATCATACGTAAAGATTCCGGTACGTCTACTATCCGTCTAGATGAATTCCCCGACACTCACAAAAAGGAAAATAACAACGATGGAAATAGTTACACCATTTCCGAAAGTGAAAGGTAAGTTATTACTCGGTAACATGAAGTTTTTTAAAAAATATTTTAAAAACTTGTTTGTATTTATAGGTATACTTATTTTTTCTTTTTTAGGAATATTTTCACAAACAAATCGCAAAAGGAACACGACTCTCAATTTTCTAGAAAAGAAATAAAAAAAGAAATATTAGATAATGACGTTATCGTCTTAGATAAAACAGAGGCAGAAAAAAGTAACAGATGCGAGATAAAAGAAATAAAAAACATGCAATCGAATATGAAAGAGATGAAGGCTATAGAGGATGATGATGATTGTTTGAATATCATAATTCCTGCAAACAATATAAAAGTTGAGCCAAATACCGACGAAATAGTTCCGAAAAATAAAAATACGCTTCCGAATGCCAAAGAGAATAAAGCAATCGAAGAGAAAGATAAAGGTGGCCAGGACAATATTATTCCTGCAAACAAGATAGAAGTAGAACCTAATACCAACGAAGTAGCTCCGGCCCTAGATATAAATATAACACTTTCGAATACAGGAGAGGAACAGGTAATCGAGGAGAGTGATAAAAATGGTATGAAAAATATTATTCCTGCAAACAAAATTAACGTAAAGCCAAATACTAACGATGTAGTTCTAAAACTACACAATAGAAATACATTCCGTAATAAGGAAGAGAATAAACAACTTGAGGAAAGAGAGAAACACGGTGAGAATGATTTTGTTTCTGAAATTGAAAATGACTTATGCTGTGCAAACACTCATGAAATATCAGTAACACTAGTAAGTAAAAATAGTCTTTATAGCAAGGAAGTTAATAAGACCATCGAAAAAAAAAATACAGCTGTAAAAGAGATGGAAATTGACAAACAAGATACCAATGTTATTGATTATTTGAAGGAAGATACAATAGAAAATGATAAACCAAAATCTATTTCCAATAATACAAAACTCAAACCTCAAGACCCGAAATCCAAAGACAATGGCATTAAAGTATCTTCTGCTAAAGATACAATAAAAGCTGTAGTTTCAAAGAAGAAACATACCCGGATTAGTCCTCCTAATCGCGTGATGACGCAATTAAATAACAATGCAAGTCCGTTGACGTTCTCACCAGGGTTCAGAAAAGACGAAAGAATTTTTGTTGAAAAGTTAGCTGTAAGAATGCAACAATGTTTTCAAGATCGATTTACAATAACTTCTGTCATACATAGGGGAAAATTTTCTAAGGTCCTACATTGCAAAGGACCCAAGAATCGGGATTATGCGATTAAAATGTTACGGTAATTTTATTGTCATTTATTGAAGTATGCTTAGCGAATATTTTCAGTAGCTGATTCTGTTCTGTGCTGCTGTTTTGTTTCACGATTACTCGTTATACATTTTGTAATCAGTGAAAGCAAAAAGCTCTTGTTAAGTAATTTGTGTAATTTGTTACAGAAATAATATAGTCGACCAAGTCGACCGAACAAGTATAGAAATGCTGGTTGCACTCCAAAGAGAAATATCAAAGGAAAACCTAAATATTATTAAAGTATATGACTGTCTACCGGTCGTCGGCAGTTGGTGCATCCTTATGGAATACTTCCCAAAAAACCTGAGTGAAGCGATTGAAGAGAAGGGTGGAAGTTTCCACATAAAACTTGTGCAACATCTTTCTAAACAGTTGGTGGCCGCTGTTATAACTTTAAAGAGTTATAATGTTGTGCACTCAGGTAAATAGATAGATAGATACATCTCTTTTATCTTTATGATCAGCTTTATGATCGGACTAAAAATGATTCGGTTTTAGGGTGTTTTTAGCACCCTGCACCCGTTGATTAGCCATCAGATTTAGAACGGCCCCGTTGTCGGGGCTTACTTAAACTTATTAATACAGAGTGTAAAGGACGGTGTACCGAAACCTTAAAGGGCGTGCTCAGTCAACGAAACTAAACCACTTTTCCATAGAAATGTTTTTGGAAAATGATAAAACAAAATTGACCTCTCCATACAGACTGTTCGATCAGAGTGATTAATTTGTATGGAGAGGTCAAAATTTTTATTCATTTCCAATAAAGTTTCTTTGGGAAAATTGATCAGTTTTGTTGACTGAGTACGCCCGTTCAGTTTTCTGTACACCGTCGTCCCTTACACCCAGTATATCATAATTTACAATTATTCTGTAGGTATTCATAAATTGATCCCTATACAACTGTTTAAAAGTACGATAAAGCCAAAAATATATAAAATAAATACTAGTTATTAACTTTTAAAGTCCTGTACCTAACAAGGAAAAAATAGTAGATTGTATCACAAGGCTCTAAAATAATATTTTTAAGGCGAGGGAGCTATTTTGAATCCAGAGCGAAGTGAAGGATTCTTGAGTAGAATCCCGAGCATGGCGAGGGATTCTAAAGTAGAATCCTGAACGTCGCGAGGGATTCAATAGGTCGCCTAAGATAAAAATATTTTTGCAGCCGCGTAATACAGTCTACTTTTCATCTCCCTCTATGAGAAAAGAATAAGAGGCTCATTGAGACACACACTCGTCATTAATTTTAAATATAAAATACCATTACAATATTATTACTTGATGAAACAATACTAAAAATCATATTAAGTATTATTTGTAACAACTGAAAATGTTATTGACATTTTTGTATCAATTAGGATCAGAACCTTTTTTGGTTGGTAGTCTTGTTTACATTTCAAGCATATTTCTTTTTTTTTATATTCAGAATAATTAAATCCCATTTTTACCCGGTACGAAAGTCTCTTGGAGAAAACAGCTATTTTGTTCGCCTTTATTGACGAACCGTTCAGTTATTTTCGAATAGATGGGATGAAAAAATATTTTTAGTCCGTATGTCTGTCGGTCGGTCTGTTGAGTCCCTTATTCTCACAAGCGGGTAAAGGTATCAAGTAGAAATTAATATTTTAGGTCCATGGACCCTTAATAGTAAGGGTGGTGGCTGCCATTTGGGCATATGATTTGTTCATGATTCATATTAAGGGATGATAGATCAGCTCAATACACATCGATTTGGTCCTAACAAGTTTTTTTGTGCGTCACTGCGTTTTTGAGTAAAAGCAAAAAAAAAAAAAATAAGATACTAAATATTATTTTGTGTCTGCCTTTGCGGCTGCTGTTAAAATACTTCTGAAGATGTAGAAAATCGAAGAGGCAGACATGCAGGGCTCTGCATTATCACAAGACGAAGTAGTGGTTTTTTACATTTTGAAGCGCTGTAAACAACATAGGGCTATTATTGTAGCAGACCATTTTTCTGTGGTCCTATACATTGTGTTTAATCGGACAGTCATAGTCTGCCAGGTACAAAAACAAAAAAATATTTATACATAATAACTAAACTTGTGGCTGTAAGTTAGTTTAGGGAGCCTCCTTTAAAGTGTCACAGACACCTGTACTAGGAGGTTCCGCTCTTCCTGTGACAAAAAAAAAACCGGCCAAGTGCGAGTCGGACTCGCGCACTGAGGGTTCCGTACCACCACATAAACATAATTAATTGTATTAGTTGAAATTTCAGTAAGTTAATGTGCTAGATTTTTTGAGTCCGACACGCGCTTGACAAAATTTTATTATTTGTTGTTATTTTATAGCCTATGCCCTATAAACATACCAATTTTCAAGTTTGTAAGTGTTCCCGTTAAAACAAAAATCGCCTCAGCATCCATCCAACTTGACCCCTCTCTTATATGAATGTTCTTGAAACGGGAGCTCACCACAATTGGTTACCATTAGTTGTGAGAAAAGTTGTAATATTTAATGATTTCAGACTTTTCCCATTATTTGTACTGTGAGACCTTAGCTTCTTGCCAAATTTCATAATTTTAGGTCAACGGGAAGTACCCTGTAGGTTTTTCATTTTTGAATAAATGTATGGAGATGAGGACATAAAATGCCATATCTTTTGATTGCGTCGTTGTAAAAAATTGAAATTTTCAGATCTTGTGTGGTTCATGGATCCTAATATATGGTATTAATTTCAACATGATACCTTTACCCGTTCGTGAGATAAAGGGTCTTGACAGACAGACAGACAGACAGACAGACGGACAACAAAGTGATCCTATAAGGGTTCCGTTTTTTTCTTTTGAGGTACGGAACCCTAAAAAAATAATAAATTATATGCTATCAAATTTTAAAAAAAACCGGCCAAGTGCGAGTCGGACTCGCGCACTGAGGGTTCCGTACCACCACATAAACATAATTGTATTACTTAGTTGAAATTTCAGTAAGTTAATGTGCTAGATTTTTTGAGTCCGACACGCGCTTGACCAAATTTTATTACTTGTTATTATTTTATAGCTTATGCACTATAAACATACCAATTTTCAAGTTTGTAAACTAAAAACAAAAATCGCCTCAGCGACCATCCAACTTGACCCCTCTCTTATATGAATGTTCTTGAAACGGGAGCTCACCACAATTGGTTACCATTAGTTGTGAGAAAAGTTGTAATATTTAGTGATTTCAGACTTTTCCCATTATTTGTACTGTGAGACCTAGCTTCTTGCCAAATTTCATAATTTTAGGTCAACGGGAAGTACCCTGTAGGTTTTGCATTTTTGAATAAATGTATGGAGATGAGGACATAAAATGCCATATCTTTTGATTGCGTCGTTGTAAAAATTGAAATTTTCAGATCTTGTGTGGTTCATGGATCCTAATATATGGTATTAATTTCAACCTGATCCCTTCACCCGTTCGTGAAATAAAGGGTCTTGACAGACAGACAGACGGACAACAAAGTGATCCTATAAGGGTTCCGTTTTTTTCTTTTGAGATACGGAACCCTAATAAATAAATAGTGATGGAAATCATAAAATTAACTGTACTTATTGTTAGAGAATAACAAAAGACAAAATATCTGCCAGGTGTGCGTTTCATTGTCAAATTTCAAAATAGTTAAAACTAAATTCCTCAAAAACGCAGGTGTGTGGATGTCTGCCAATATTTTTTGTATCTTTTAGAGGATGCTTCTTAACATAAGTCAAAGAGGCAGACATGAGCAAATCATATAGACATTTTGTCCATCAGCACCCTTACTATAAAGGTGTCAAAATTTAAAACTTCAGCGATAATCCAATAGAAAAGATACGGTCATTTATGTCCCCTTCTCCATATATTTATGAATCGAACTAAAACCTTTATTTAACTCGCTAGACCCTTCAGCAAGAAGCTAGGTCTCAGAAAAGTCTAAAATCATTATACAGGGTTTTAATTTAATTGCGTGCCATAGCTTAGGGGGTGTTTCAGTAACGATAAATTGATATAAAAAAATAAAAAAGAATCCTACTTAAAAAAACTCAAATTCCATTGAAGCTAAACTAACGCGGAGGGCAATGACCCGGACGGAGCACCGCGCTATGACCAAGCCAGCGCGCGAGTATCATTGGATAAGGTAGGTACATACATACATAACTGAAACTTTCTCGCGCGCTTTTGATAGCGCGGTGCTCCGGGTCATTGCCCTCCGCGTTAGTTTAGTTTCAATGGAGTTAAAAAAGAAAATTTAAGTACCTAGTTTTTTTTCATATTTTATTTGTATTCCTATATCGTTACTGAACCACCCCCTTAGCTATGGCACGCAATTAAATTAACACCCTGTATACAAAATAAATTCTCACAATCAAAAACATTTTTTTTTATCAATCAAATGATGGTCTGGTACGGAACCCTTAGTGAGCAAGTCCGACTCGCACTTGGCCGATTCTTAATATCACATTCTTGTTAACGGAATTCTATTAATCAAAGAGCTTTTTTATTTATTTTTTGTTTTTTTATGTAATCTTTTACTAAGTGTTGTTCAGTTTCGTACTCTGGCAGAAACACGGTGTATATTTTATGTTTCCTTTTCAGACATTAAACCCAGCCACGTACTGTTAAACAGCACATACGACAGATTAAAGTTATGCGGTTTCGACAGGGCGCTCTACGGCCAGGCTCGACGACAGATTTTGCCTAACACGGGGACTGTCAATTATCGCGCCCCGGAAATTATACTTGGGTTTTCGGCGGGTAATTATGAGATATACTTACCTATTTGTTTTTCTTTTTTCACGATTTAAAGTAAAGTACAGCGCGTTCAGAACAAGTCTGTCTATGACGAGTATTTTCCGCGCATGGGTGACAGGCGAAGAGCCAATGAACGATTCACTCACCCCCGCGACAAATTTTTTGACTTCTGCGCATTAACGGTCACAGGCAGATATTTTGTACGCAGTATACCTGGACTACCGAGCTATGCTCTGTTTAATCTTAACCAAAGCTCAATAACAGATGGCGCTGTAGGGTTTCTGAAACGCGCTATTTTCAAGAAATGCTCAAAAAACGGAGAAAACGGATTCTCCCGGACATGAGACGTAGCTAGACCCATTTTCGCCCCAGAAAATAAAAATAATAATTGTAATCGGTTTCTCTGAAACGGCTCTAACGATTTAGATTATACATATAATTTATATAATTCAACTTGTGTTGGACGAACGGGCAAGTACCAGGTGACTGGTGCAAGGCTGTGATTGTGCCGCTGTACAAAGGAAAAGGGTCACAACAGGACTGCAAAAATTACCGCGGGATAAGCCTTCTCAGTGTCGTCGGCAAACTGTATGCAAAGGTTTTGATTGAAAGAGTGATGAAAGATACTGACGAAAAAATATGGGATGTACAAGCGGGATTTAGAAAGGGAATGGGATGTACAGATCAGGTCTTTTCCTTGCGGTGCATAGCTGAAAAGTTTTTGGCTAAAAACCAAAAAGTCTACTGCGCGTTCGTGGATTTGGAAAAGGCCTATGACCTAGTGGTGAGGAATGATTTGTGGTCAGCATTGTCTATGTATGGGGTAAACGGTCATCTGATTCAAGCATTGAAATCTCTCTATGAGGATTCCAGTGCTTGTGTCAGAATAAACGGGGCGTACACTGAATGGTTTAGCATCGAAAAAGGTGTTAGGCAGGGATGTGTAGCGTCACCTGGGCTGTTTAACCTGTTCATGGATAATTGTTTGATTGATCTGAAAGAGAGTACTCGTATGTGTGGACTGAGAATGAATGAGTTACTCATCAAATGTCTTCTCTACGCTGATGACCAAGTTGTACTTGCGTCATCTGCTGACGAGTTGCAGGAGATGGTAACAATGATGAATGTGGCTTTGGACAGGAAAGGAATGAAAGTAAATATAAGCAAGACGAAAGTAATGGTACTTGAAAGAGAAGAATGTATGACAGAGTGTACTATATTAATAGGTGGTGAACAAGTCGAACAAGTGAAGGAGTTTGTGTATCTGGGCTCAAAGTTTACGAGAGATGGAAAGTGTGAAAGTGATATTGAAAGAAGAGTGAATGCTGGAAACATGGTGAATGGTGCCCTGCACGCCTTTATGACGAGTCAGAAGGTGTCTCACAAGGCTCGTTTGGCTGTTCATAGGGGTGTTTTGGTACTAACGCTGATGTATGGCAGTGAAAGCTGGGTATGGCAGAAGAAGCATAAAAGTAGAATTAATGCAGTGGAAATGAGAGCGCTAAGGAGTATGATTGGTATTAAATTGAGTGACAGGATTAGAAATAGTGTGATAAGAGAACGGTGTGGCGTAAAAGAAGACGTAGTGACCAAAATCGAGAAAGGGATGCTGAGATGGTTTGGTCATGTAGAGAGGATGAATGAACGAAGATTGACGAAAGAGATCTACCAGGCGAGAGTGAATGGAAACGTTGGAAGGGGAAGGCCTAGGCGAACGTACCAGGACCAAATTCAGGACGTTCTGAATAAAGGCCAGGTTAAAAGTACCCTAAACCGACGAGCATGTATGAAAGGATTGATGAAAGTACAGGAAGCAAGAGAAGTATGTCAAGATCGTAGCAGGTGGAGGACTGTGGTCTCTGCCTACCCCAACGGGAAAGAGGCGTGATGTTATGTATGTATAATATATTTATACGTCATCCATCGGGGGTCAGTATAGGCACAGATAATATAATACTATACTAGTACAGATGCCTCACGTCATAGAACGAATTTGTGCCGAAAATTGTTCGGGCTATTTTTTCCATAAGGTATTTTCTTAGAATAAATTGATATCTGGATGTTAAAATTGAATTAATGTCATAGTTTGCACCTTTACTAACCAACCTAGTAGTAACATTTAGTTTAATTATTAGAAAGAAAAGGGCCAAATGAATTCGGGCTATTTACTCCGTCGAAAAAACCGTAGTACGGAATGAGACCCCATGGTATAGGTAAATCTGAAACTATAAAAGATAGAGATATTTGTTCTCAGGAACTATGTCGTCGATTTTGGAGTTAATAAAAACTGCATTCAATGATTTCAAAAAAACTCATACACGATTCGGCAATCGAACCTTGTCAGTTTTCAAAACAAAATTTATTGTTTATTTTATTAGGAAAGTTGATTGTGTAGGTTGAAAAGAATAAATTTAACTATAAATAAAATTTTACTTATTATTATTATATTTGATAGCCCAGCAGCAACTTTGCAGTTTAACTAATTAATTTTTTATAACATGCACATTAATTTTTTGTAATAAAATAACACGTTTTTAAGGTTCCGTAGTCAAAAAAGAACCCTTAAAGTTTCTTTTCTTGTCGTGTCCGTCTGTCTCTCCGTCTGTCCGCGGCTTAGCTCAGAGACCGAAAGCTAAAATTTTGTACAGATATACATTTCATCCACGCCGAGAAAGTGGTAGAATCATTTTTTTTTAATATTTTTTTAGGGTACCTCCCGTACAAGTAAAGCGGGCATGATTTTTTTTCTTGACTACCCCATTGTGTGGGGTGTCGTTAGATAGGTCCTTTAAAAATAATGTGAGTCTTCTAAGATAATCTTTCGATTTAGTGATCCGTTCGCGAAATATTAAACTTGAAAGAGCAATTTTTTGTTGGATTCGAGTGTCGCACCCCTTTTGGCTAAACGGTTGTTATTGGAAATGTGACAAAATTCCCAGTAGCATATATAATAAAGTTTAAAAAAAACAGCGTGAAACCACACCCACGAAAGTCCTCACAAACGGACTGATTTCGCTACCTAAACTCTAACAAGTAAACACAACATGTTCGCATTACGATTTGCTTGTGTGCGTGAGCCATTATGGTAACAGCGCAGTATGATAGTGAGAGAGACAGAGAATAAGTAACGACACACAACTCGCGCAGGAGCCTAGCCGGGCCGCCGTCATGCGATATATGTAAATTAGATAGGTAGGTAGGTATTGTTTTTGTTAAAGATATTAAAGTCAGGTAGGTATTTCACGTAACGTATAAACTTGTCAAATAGGTAGTTAATATAGTCAAGTGCGCGTCGGGCTTGACATATTGAAACAAGACTACATATGCCCGAAACCAGAGAAAAAGACCCGCTTAAGGTCAAAGTGTTTCTACCAACGTGCGGCTGTTTGTACCGTTCTTATTTCAGTGGCCGTAGAGGCGATAGCCGCGCTGTGAGTGTCAAGCTTGACCCACGTAGCCTACGTAGGTACAGTCAACGACAGGTCAAGCTTGACACTCGCAGTGCGACTCTCGCCCTTACGTCTAATGAAATAAGAAAGTCCAATGTGTCAAGTGTCGACGACGGAGGTTGCCTGCTAGCCTGATGCTGGCAGGCTTCTGTAAATTTGTATAGTTAAACTTAGACGTAAGCAAATTCCAAATTACGACATTGATTAGTTTTGGCAGTCTCTCAGTCTCTACTTGGTTTACTTTTAAATACTGTGTCTTTTACCGTTTTTAATTATATTTTATTAACCTAAGGAGCCGTCTTCTAATTTCGCAGCCAACCAGCGCAAATCAGTAATATCAAGCTTGATGTGTTCTTGACTGTACCTATAATCAACGACAGGTCAAGCTTGATACTCGCAGTGCGACTCTCGCCCGTACGTCTATTGAAATAAGAATGGTGCAAAGTCCATAGTGTCAAGCTTGATGTGTTCTTGACTGTACCTATAATCAAGGACAGGTCAAGCTTGATACTCGCAGTGCGACTCTCGCCCGTACGTCTATTGAAATAAGAATGGTACAAAGTCCATAGTGTCAAGCTTGATGTGTTCTTGACTGTACCTATAATCAAGGACAGGTCAAGCTTGATACTCGCAGTGCGACTCTCGCCCGTACGTCTATTGAAATAAGAATGGTACAAAGTCCATAGTGTCAAGCTTGATGTGTTCTTGACTGTACCTATAATCAAGGACAGGTCAAGCCTGATACTCGCAGTGCGACTCTCGCCCGTACGTCTATTGAAATAAGAATGGTACAAAGTCCATAGTGTCAAGCTTGATGTGTTCTTGACTGTAACTATAATCAAGGACAGGTCAAGCTTGATACTCGCAGTGCGACTCTCGCCCGTACGTCTATTGAAATAAGAATGGTACAAAGTCCATAGTGTCAAGCTTGATGTGTTCTTGACTGTACCTATAATCAAGGACAGGTCAAGCTTGATACTCGCAGTGCGACTCTCGCCCGTACGTCTATTGAAATAAGAATGGTACAAAGTCCATAGTGTCAAGCTTGATGTGTTCTTGACTGTACCTATAATCAAGGACAGGTCAAGCTTGATACTCGCAGTGCGACTCTCGCCCGTACGTCTATTGAAATAAGAATGGTACAAAGTCCATAGTGTCAAGCTTGATGTGTTCTTGACTGTACCTATAATCAAGGACAGGTCAAGCTTGATACTCGCAGTGCGACTCTCGCCCGTACGTCTATTGAAATAAGAATGGTACAAAGTCCATAGTGTCAAGCTTGATGTGTTCTTGACTGTACCTATAATCAAGGACAGGTCAAGCTTGATACTCGCAGTGCGACTCTCGCCCGTACGTCTATTGAAATAAGAATGGTACAAAGTCCAATGTGTCAAGCTTGATGTGTTCTTGACTGTACCTATAGTCCTATAATCAACGACAGATCAAGCTTGAAACTCGCAGTGCGACTCTCGCCCTTACGTCTAATGAAATAAGAACGGTACAAAGTTGTTTTACAAAGTTGTTTTAGTTGTTGTACAAAGTTGTTTTAGTTGTTTTACAGAGAACTAGGATGTTTTTGTGATGAACAGGAGTGGATGATTGCTGATGTAAACCATTTAGGACTAGATTCGCAGACATACACTTTTGTAAGCGAGGCAAATGGTAGTCAGAGATGGCTGGATCATTGTTTGGTTACAAAAGCTGCTTGGCCTGCAATAACGAAGATTTTTGTACAACATGGTGTCTACTGGTCAGACCATTTCCCTCTCTTTTTACATTGTGATTTTAAAATAGTAAATAATAAAGCGGCGATATTTCAATCCTTGCAACCTAACAAACTGCGTTGGGGTGAGCGAACACATGTCCAAATAGATCATTATATAAAGTTGTGTAATGAAAGTTTGAAAACTATAGATATACCTGAAAATTTGTTGAATTGTTGTGGTTATGTTTGTAGTCACCCTAATCACAGATTGGTAATAGACTATTTGTATGAAAAGCTAATAACTTTATTGTCTGAAGCTGCGACTAAGACGTATGTAAATAAACAGTGCAGCCATAGGAAAAGTATAACTGGCTGGAACAAACATGTCAGCTCGGCTCACATGGAGGCCAGGTTAAAATTTAAGGTGTGGGAATGATATGGTCGACCTACTTCAGGACGCGTTTATATGGAAATGGTTAAAGCTAATAAAGTTTTCAAGGGCAGGTTGAAGTGGTGCCAAAATAATGAGGAGCAAATAAAGATGGACCAGCTTGCTTCGCATCACTCTAGATCTGACTTCCGTAGCTTTTGGAAAAGTACCAATAATTTAAATGCGTCTCCAGGTCTCCCTGTGAGCGTTGACGGCGTGACAGGTGCTCAGAACATAGCTGATCTTTTTAAGGAACATTTTGCTGTAAAATCGCCCCTAGGACCCTCTCAGTCAATGCCCACTGCTGACCACCATCATGAACAGGTACCCATAACTCTGATAAAAGCAAAAGATATTCGAGTAGCATTACAACGGTTGAAAAAAGGGAAATCACCGGGTCATGATGGTCTCAGTATTGAGCACTTACAACATGCAGGAGTTCACTTGCCGAGAGTTCTTGCCTTACTTTTTAATCTCTGTTTAGGCCATTCTCATCTGCCTTCGGAACTTATGAGAACCTTAGTAGTACCGATTATGAAAAATAAGACAGGCGATGTGTCGACGAGATCAAATTATAGGCCAATATCACTAGCTACCATAATAGCTAAGGTCCTTGACAGTGTGCTTAACATACGCTTAGAACAACACCTGCAATTGCATGACGCCCAGTTCGGTTTCAAACCTGTATTATCTACTGAAACTGCTATTGCAACGTTAAAGCACACTGTCAGGTACTATACGGACAGGAAAACACCAGTATTTGCCTGCTTCCTGGACCTTTCAAAGGCCTTTGATTTGGTCTCGTACGATATGCTTTGGAAAAAACGAATGTGTTGGTTTGCCTCAGGACTTGTTAGACATTTTTAGATTTTGGTACAGTAATCAAATTAATACCGTTAAATGGGCTAACAGTTTATCTGTACCCTATGTCCTTGAATGTGGTGTTAGACAGGGAGGGTTAACGTCACCTGTATTGTTTAACCTGTATATGGATGCACTGATCGGTGAACTCAGCAGCATGCATGTTGGCTGCTATATTGATGGCATCTGTCTGAATAGCATAAGTTATGCTGACGATATGGTGCTGCTGGCTCCATCGATCAGTGCACTCCGAAAACTTCTAAAAGCTTGTGAATCGTATGCCGCTGCTCATGGATTAATAAAATTTACAATGTGAATAAATCTGAATATATGGTATTTAAGGCAGTCGGAAGAAAAAGTCCGACTAACGAGCTTCCAATAATTTTAAATGGACTACCGCTAAAAAAAGTTAATAAGTTCAAATATCTCGGACATTATTTAACCGACGATCTTAAAGACGATGTTGACCTAGAGCGAGAGCGTAGGGCACTGGCGGTAAGAGCGAATATGCTGGCCCGCAGGTTTACCCGATGTTCAGATTCAGTTAAAATCACACTCTTCAGAGCTTACTGTACGTCACTGTACTCGGGTGCCCTGTGGGTTAGTTTCACTCAACGTGCGCTCAGTTCCCTGCGAGTGCAGTACAACAATGCTTTCAGGGCGCTGATGCGGCTGCCACGTTTGTGTAGCGCGTCCGCCATGTTTGCGGAAGCTGGCGTCGACAGCTTCACAGCGATATTGCGAAAAAAGGCGGCGTCCTTGTTAAATAGAATACGTGGCAGCCCCAACAGCCTCCTAAAGACGATTGCTGACAGAAATGAGAGTCCATTAATAATGCACCTTGTAGCATTAACCAAGTCTCTGGTAGAATATAAGTACTAACCTAGTTTTAAGAATTACTAACATTTTGGATCTTTGTTGTCTGTAAATTAAATAAATAATAATAATAAAAGTCCAAGTACCTACCTACTGTGCCTACCAACCAAACAATACAAACTAGAAGTCAATTTAAAAAATTTAAATTCTATATTATTTTATGTACCGGTAAACCTAGAAATCTCCGGTTTTTAATTTTATATGTGCTTTCATAACAGTCATATACAGCACAGTACTTCATTGTAACAGACTATTTGTGTTACATTTTATAAATTATAATAAATAAATAAACTTTTCTAAATAAAAATAAAGCAGAACGCGCGCGCGCGGCAAAACTGTAGCGTAGCGATGTCAACCGCGGAATGTGCCCCGTGGCGCGTCCTATTCGCCCAAGCGGGGGGAGAGGAATTTGATTTCAGCGGGCGGGGGAGAGTTTCGCTTCCTTACGCGTTAGCGTAATATTATATATTCTTTGGTGAAACGGAAAGGTCAGATGGTGAACGGATAATACTGAAGGGTGTGAATCTGCCCACGAAACTAAACAAATTTTCTGCATCAGCTGATAGCGCATTGTGTATGGTAGGTCAAATTTGGTTTTTCGCATTTCAACTTTTGTTCCTTGGGAAAAGTTGTTCAGTTTCATGGGCAGATTCACACCCATCAGTATTATCACACTACACGTTGTTTAATAGCTCTAGCATAATTATGGCTTCTTTTTCAAAAATTTATTTTTTTTATTTTTCTGGGCTTTTTGTGATGATAAGGTGGCGAAAGGATTAGAGGACAAAAGCATTCTACTTATTGAATATGTCTGACATTGTGGCCGTTCTTGACGGTCTTTGACTCAGATGTTCCCGGTAATTCTTAAAATCTTTGTTCTGAGCCTTTTCAGAAAGCTGGCCTATGGGTAACATGGCTTCTTTTATTACTATATACCCTTTAATTAAAATTTTATGTCGCGATGACGGACATTTTTGGGAGACTTGCTTTTTATGATGTACGAGTATAATGTAAGTGATATGGAACTCATTTTTGGGAAAATTAGATAAACTTTTTTTTCCCGAATACAATACGTAGCGCCTGATTGCTATTGCTATTTTTATTATTTCCAGTTTTTCGGCTATCGGCTCGGAAGCCTACAGTTTTTCTTTTAATTTCATCATATATGCTACTTCTTTGATTTTTTTCACAAGCTAAATATTTCGCAAACGTATCCCTAAATCGAAAAATGACATAAGAAGACTCACATTGTTTTTAAAAAAGCTATCCAACGACACCCACTTCATGGGGTAGACAAGAAAAAAAAATCACCCCCACTTTACTCGTTGGGGATACCTCCCCTAAACATTTTTTGTTTCGAGATTTAATTTACCACTTTGTCGTCGGCGTGAATAAAATGTATGTAGTACATACTAAATTACAACTTTCTAGTACTAAAGGTCTCTTAGCTAAGCCGCGGACAGACAGACAGACGGACATGATGAAACTGTAAGGGTTCCTTGTCGACTACGGAACCCTAAAAATAAGGGTATTGCGGTATATGAATGGGGGTGGCGTATTTTCCATCTCATCTTCTCAACCCAGAGGGCAAACAAAATAATACGAGAGTAATTCTATGTAATCAATGTATGGCCGAAATGAACAAATTAATAAAGTTTTGAAACTTATGTGGGATGATACCTTTCAAAACTCATAACTCTCCCCTCCCCTCCACCTGACGCTTCACCCCCCCCCCCCCCCTTTACCGTGATATGTGTCTCGTTAACCGGTTTTTTATTTTTTTTGCGAGAACTGTTATAGATACGAAAAAAGTTTCAAAGGAAAAAATAATCCTTTTAAAATTCTTAACAAAACGTCGGTCATTTATTTTTAGGGTTCCGTATCCAAAGGGTGAAAAATGGGACCCAATTAATATGCCTCTGATGTCTGTCTGTGTATCAGTCAAAGGGCTGTATCTCATGAACCGTAATAGCTAGACAAATGAAATTTTCACACATTATGTATTTCTGTTGCGTCTTTAAAAATAAATACAAAAAATAAAAAAGTAATAAATTTAGGGCGGCTAAAACCCGTTTTTAGGCGAATTTTTGCTCGATTTTTGTTTTAACTGTACTCGTATCTTAAAAACGGGAACACTTATAAACATGAAAATTGGTATAATTATAGTGCATAAGTTATAAAATGGAGAGGGGAGAGTTATGAGTTTTGAACACCGCACCCAAAGGTATCATCCCACATAAGTTTCAAAACTTTATTAATTTGTTTGTCTGAAAAACATAGAATTACCGTATTAAGAGGCCTAGATTAGGTTTTGATTTGGTTAGTGGCGAACCTGACTGTCAGAGTTTACAAGCCGTTAAATGGCGCTAAGCGTTCCTTCACAAGCAAGAATAATGCTCGAGTTGTTGACCACTAGCCGACAACGTGCAGTTGTCCTCGGTCCCAGCCTCAGAACAAAGACCTTCTTGCTTCGCTCGTCCCAGCTGACCATCCCCAATATTGATACTAATTTTTTTTATTCACAGATTATAAAATCGACGTATGGTCGGCGGCACTAGTGATGTATGAGATGGCGACTAAACGCCAGCTCTTTCCCGGAATATATAACAATGATATCCTGCATAAACAAATATGCACGCTAGGATATGTCCCCAACGAGATGATTAGGAATGGGAGGTTCGCCAACAAACACTTCATTGGATCAAATTTCAAGATGATAGTAAATAAAATGAGCGCGGATGGACCAACGGTAAGATATTTTTTTCAAACTATGCTTTTATATTTCGCTTATTAGGTTATTGGCCGCAACAGAAAAGCACTCAAACTGCTGTAAACAGATCAGGAAAAAAAGACTGGTAACACAATAAAGCGTCAACATATTCTCAATGCCAACTATTCAAATTACCGGCACATGAGACCTTCTTTCTTAGTTCTGAGCGTGATCAACGCGCTTTTGCTATCTTAAAAGTGTAAAAGTATGGCACTAACATGCCAGTAGGTGCTATCTATAGGCTGATAGAGGGGGCGGTGTAACCACTTCACATGACATATGAAATACCAACATCATAACAACCCATGAAACGTCCACTACAGGACAGGGAGCCCCCTCGAGAATTCTAGATTTGCTGAAAAAATGTAGAGAGGAAGTACCTAAGTTTTTCTTTTTTTTTCAGGATTTTAAAATCAAAAGTGAGCGGCAGTTTTACAAAAACAACGTTTTGAGAGCTACCGTAAAAAATGAATATTACCAAGTGTGGTCTAGAGGTATACCCGCGATGCAGAAAGCCGAAGAAATTTACCTAGTAGATTGTTTCTGCAATCTTTTAGAAGATATGTTGGCGATGCATCCGAAGTACAGAATGCCTATTGAGTTAGTACGCACCAATACTTTTTTAAATTAAGTATTAAAACTTTTCGTAAGAAAATCGTCCAGTCATTTAAACTATGAGGTAAAACAATATTTCTAAACAGTTGGTGGCCACTGTTACAATTATAACTTTAAAGAGGTATAATGTGGTGCACTCAGGTAGATAGATCTTTTTATCTTTATTATTGTAAAACAGGGGCTAAATGTCTTAGAACTATTTTGAACTCTTTCAATACTTTTTGTCCTTTTTTTATTTTGTTAGAAACGAAGATTATAAAATAAGCGTCAGATTTATGATACGGACTACTACGGGTAAAATAGCATAAATATAAGGACCAAAATTGTGCATTCTTGAAACTTCGGTCAAAAGTCATATGTAGCATGAGGTTCAGTATGCTACTGCTGTAATTTTTCTCACATTTCCAATAAAAATCGTTGAGCTGGTAGAGAGGGGGGACACTTGACTCTAACAAAAAATTGTGCTTTGAAACTAAATATTTCGCAAACGGATCCCTAAATCACAAAATGATCTGAGCATACTTGCAATGTTTTTAGAAGAGCTATCCAACGACACCCTACACTATGGGGTAGACGAGAAAAAAAAATCATCTCTTTACGTGTATGGGATATTACCATACACGTAAAGAGAGGGTACCTACCCTACCTAATTTTTTTTATCACAAATTTGTTGACGTGATCAATGTGTACACACATACCAAATTTGAGCTTTCTAGCTCTTAACAGATGGACTTCGAAACTATAGGGGTTCCTTTTTGACAATGGAACCCTAAAAACAAGCATGTGTTCCCATTTCCTACTACACTTTATTTCATGAACCTTATACTATGTACAGGTGACTTATTATTATAAGATCCAACAGCAAGATTATGCACTTATCTGTTATTTGATCGAAATGTGGTCTATATGGAAGGTTACACATGGGATCATACAATACCCTAGGGTTGCCTAGAAATTTCTTGCCGCAAGTACCTTAGAAACACGTATCAACATTTTGGTTGTACTGGAACAATCCTTTTTCTTTTCCATTTTATGGATATTACCGTAGTTGAATAGAGATTCTCGGTCATGTAGTTTCATAAAAAAAATTGTTACAGCCGAGATAATTGCAATTTTTATTTTTTTGTATGACAGCAACCCTCAAAATGAAAAAGTTGATATATGTTTTTAAGGTACTTGTAATCATCCCATGTGTACGTTCCATATAGACCACATTTCGTTCAAAGAACAGATAGGTGCATAATCTTGCTTTGAGATCTTATACTACTTATATGACCAGACTTTCATGAATCTACAATTTTTGTATTGTGGTAGTTTTTTATTCTACTTTACCCGTAGTATACTACAAAAGTGGTGATATTTTTGAGGCCTAGGCCCATTAAAAAGAAAACTGATCAAAACCTAGAATTTTGATCGAAAACCGGAAGAAGATAGCAAAATTGTTACTTCATTTAGAAAAAACCTAAACAAATGCAAGTTTACGATCAAAAACCTGAATTTGTTTATAGGCTAAGATCCCACGACAAGATTATGCACCTATCTGTTATTTGAACGAAATGTGGTTTATATGGAAGGTTATACATGGGGTCATACAACGCTCTAGGGTTGCCTATAAATATCTTTTGCCGTAAGTACCTCAAAAACACATATCAACATTTTGGTTGTATGGGATCAACCCTTTCATTAATTTTGGCAGAGCAATGGATATTGCCGTAAGATACTGTGAATAGAGATTCTCGGTCATGCAAAGTGTTATCAAAATAGTTCATGTTGTTTTTGAGATAATTGAAATTTTCATTATTTTTTGTATGACAGCTACCCTCAAATGAGAGCCAGCAAGAAACTACTCAAAACGCTGTAATGAATTTGCCTAAAACTTCTTAATTTGGTGCGATTCGGACCTGTCGTTTAGCCGCTGGGCTCATTTTTAGGGTTGCTGTCATACAAAAAAAAATAAAATTACAATTATCTCGGAAACAGCTGTAACGACCTTGATGAAACTTTGCATGACCGAGTATCTGTATTCAATGTATCTTACGGCAATATCCATAGCTCTCCCAAAATTAATGAAAGGGTTGTTCCCATACAACCAAAATGTTGATATGTGTTTTTGAGGTACTTGCGGCAAGAAATTTATAGGCAACCCTAAGGCGTTGTATGACCCCATGTATAACCTTCCATATAAACCACATTTCGTTCAAATAACAGATAGGTGCATAATCTTGTCGTGGGATCTTAGCCTATTAGTTTTATGATAAAATTTAAACACTCAAAAGAATAATTCGCTTCTGGCTTCACGGCGGCGCGTGCGTTGTGGTCGCAACAGAACCTAACACAACCTTACCTAAGGGACCTTTGATAGGACTACACTACTAATATTTATGTAAGAAAACATTTTTTTTTCCAGTAAAGTAGTCCTATCATAGGTTTCCAGAAACTAATTAAACCTAACTCACGTTTGCTAGTCAGTTAATGTTTACTTCTGTGGATTGATTTTTATCATAACCTTAAGCGAGTTCAGCTTTTTGATCAGAATCTTGGATTTTAAGGTTTATGATAAATAAATGTTTTGGCTTCTTCCGTTATTTTTTATCAAAAGCCTGATTTGATTTAGTGTACTTAGCTAAGTCAATTTGGAGTACAATTCGCAAAGGAAACTTATATGTAAGGTACCTTGAAACTTGGCTTATAAACAGGAATAAATGACGAGGTTTTAAAAAAAATCGTTTTCGTCAAATATCGATAGGTCGTATGGCAGAATGTGATGAGTAGTCATTGCCTATCATAAAAAAAAACTAAAACCGACCACAGACTACATAGAACAGTTGTAAGTTTTTTTTTTTAGACTGACCATGGCTACAGGTTTCATTCTGCCATACGACCTATCGATATTTGCAACCGAAAAAAAATTCGTATTTTTTATTTATACTTATTGACCTTATCCCTGTCTATGAGCCAAGTTTCGAGGTACCTTACAAATACGTTTCCTATGCGAATTGCTATTAAGTTTGATTTTTTTAGATATTTGTGTTTTTATGGTAAGACCATGTTTTGATTAGTTTTTTTTTGTTATAATTACATAGTTTAGTGCCATTAAAAAAAATTTGTATAAGTAGGTATTTTTCTTTTCACTTTTTGATAGGGCAATTCCGCCTCTTTATTCTTGTTACAGCATTTATAGATTTATAAAGTAAGTTTAAAGCTCAGTAAGTGATCCTGTTGTAACTCGTGAATCTAGTATTATAGTTTATTTTTCTTTTGTATTTATTGGTGTTTCATTTCTATAATCTCCATCTAGCGTTATGCCCTGTGGCTGAGCACGCGTAGAAACCGCACTATCCCAAACCCCTCATACTTAGCTCACACAAAATTCCTATAGAAATAAATAGTACAGCAGTTCTGCACTTAACTTTCTCGCGATATGCGAAAGTGTAGAAGCACCAACAGCAAACTTAAGTTTGTAATTCCATACAACTAGTATGGAACGAAAACATACTAAGTGTTAAATAATTGTAAGCACTATTTTAGCATCTTACTTAGAGTATAGTATACCATGAAACTGAACAACTTTTCCCAAGGAACGTAATATGTCAAAATACGAAAAATAAAGATCTTCCGATAGAAAATGCACGAGTGGATTGCGAATTTTTATAGGAGGTAAAAAATTGTTATTTGTTATGCAAGGCAGCAAAAGGGTTATTTGGCGCGAGTGCCTCGTATTTAAACTTGAGCAAGCGAAGGATACTAGTAAAAAGCGCACTTTCAGCCGTCACACACAATGTAAGATTTTATTTTTCATATACAGGGTGTAAGGGACAGGTTGGCAAAACTGAAGGGGCATGATCAGTCGACGAAACTGAACAACTTTCTTCAAGAGATCACCGGAAATTAAAGAAAATCAGCCGCTCCATACAAAATTTCAAATTTTATTCGACAGTTTTTATGGAGAAGCCATTTTTTTTTGCATTTCCGGTGCTAAATTTCTTGAAGAAAGTTGTTCAGTTTCATCGACTGATCATGCCTCTTCAGTTAAAGCCACCCTATTCCGTTATGAATACACGTCTTGGGGACTTCAGACAAATTTTGAGGGTAAGTTCTGTTATCGATATACAATACAAGGTGTTACAGAATGGGTATATCAACCCTGAAGGATGTGATTCTGTGAACAACTTTCCCTGAGGAACATAGGTCGAAATACGAAAAGAAATTGACCTTCCATACAAAATGCGCGATCAGCTGATTCAGTTTCTATGGAAGGGCAAAATTTTTTTTTGTATTTTTACCTATGTTCCTTAGGGAAAGGTTAAGTGCAGAACTGCTGTTCAGTTTCATGGGCAGAATCACATCCTACAGGGTTAATATACCCGTTTTGTTACACCCTGTAGATCAATTTTGTAAAGGTCTAAGGATATTTGGAGCTGTCAATTGTTTTTATTTTACTAAGTTAAAAATACTTTAAATCTACACACAAAAGTACTAACATAAAAATAATAATATAAGCATAACTTATGAATAAGAGAGAAAAGAATAAGAATTCATCATTTATGCTTATTTTATATTTTTAGGTAACTACGTTTGTGTATCACTTTCAAGAATATTTAACTCATTAGCTACGAAAAAAAATTTTCGACAACTCCAATTTTTTTTAAACCTATACAAAATAATAATTGATCTATATCGATAGCAGGATTTAACTTTAAAATTTGTCGAATGTCATCAAAGTCACCTGTAGATAGCTGAAAAACATCATATATTTTGATGACAAAGAATATAATCTTCAAAAAAATAATACTAATAAACATGAAAAAAGCATGGATGTAAGGTACCCAGAAATAATACTGTATGTAGGTATATGTGGCAGCCGGATTGTAGAATCCGCCGTAGGTATACGTAACATTTCGGCGCGCCCGATTACAAAACGTCGCCGTTTGTAACGATGCATTCTACAAAGCGGCGGTCAACGAGTAGCCATATTGTATTTTAGGTTCGTTAGGTTGGGTTAGGTTATCTCGCGACCACCAAGCACGAGCGAAGCGAGCGTGCCGCGGGAGCGGCCGGCGAGTGCCAGAAACGAATTGGCGGCCGTGTTTTTGGCGCGTCCGGTGCCTTAAATTACTCATATTTCAATAAATAACTTTGCTATCATCGATTTAATGCGCTCAGGTGGTAAAATATTTAATGTTTTCTTAAGAATTGTATGAATAAGTATATTGATCTATAATTAAATTTATCAGAATATACTTTTGCTATGCGGGATACCCGAATTTCATACCGTCCAAGCAAGAAAATTAAAAAGACGTAGGTAATTTAAAAGTTAAATAGATGTTTTTCTATATTGCAACTATTGCAAGCACTTATTTCTGGCGAAAATATGCATAATCTTTTAGCATATATATTCTTCTCAGGCACTGCTTAGTACAAAAAATAAGAAATAAACCAAGTTTTAACCACGTCCGAGAAATTTGTAAAAGGGGAATTCCCCCACTTCGTTACAACGATTTGCCCTGATGCAATTGAAAATTGTACCAAATTAAGTCTTTTTTTAACATCAAGCAACATTTATTTCTATAATATAGAAATATATATTATAATATATTATGGAAACCCCATAACTTGCTACAGATTCTTCAGTTTTGACAGAAGAGTCTTTAAGGTGCAGGTATTACGTCGAGTCCGCTTATGTTCCTTTTAAAAAATGTTAATAAAAAAAATTTATTAAACAAACAAAACATAACAAAATATAACCTCAATTTATAGTTAAACATTTATTTAACTAATTATTTAAAAGATTTCTTAGCCTTAAAACCGTTACTTCCCTTTCGTTGCAATCTTGGCAGTAACGTATATGGAGAATCCCAAAAATAACGGAAAAGAAGCATAAAGTATTGGGCACAATAAGAATTTTATCTATCTAATCTAAATATATAAAATTGCTTGTTCTGACTGACTGATTCATCAACGCCGAGCCGTAACCGCCGAGCTGAAATTTTGTACACAGGTTTTTTGCACTTCAAAACCCATTAAGGAAGGATTTTCCAAAACTCATCCCTTAAGGGGGTGAAATAAGGGATGAAAATTTGTATGAAAGTCCTTTTTTTCTTGAGTAAGATTCACACAAATTTGACTTTGAGCTTTTGGAAAAAAAAATAAAGAAACACTACACATCAAACAAACACAAAATGACCATTCAAGGGAGTGAAAAAGGGGATGATTTTTGCTCCGGATGTTGGTCTATAAGTCTTTCATTTTAAAGGTAGAATTATAGAAATTTTGTTTTGAGCTCTTGGTAAAAAATAAAAAAGTACGTATTTTAGATTTTTTTAAAATTCATGCCCTAAGGGGGTGAAATAAGGGATGAAGGTTTGTATGAAAGTCCGTCAGTCTTGAAGTTAGGATTTTTAAAATTTGTATTTAGACTGACAACTCAAAATTAAGTTTCACGTGTCTCAGGGTTTTTGAAAATTCTACACCCTAAGGGGTGAAAAGGGGGATTAAGTTGAAAATCCTTCATTTTCAAAGTAAAATCCACTATATTTATTATTTAGGCATAAGGGTTGTAATTCTGTGGAACGCACATCATTGTTATTGAAATTCCACCCCAAATTCAACCCCTAAAGAGGGAAATGGGGTGACAAAGTCTAAAAACCAATATGGGTATCGTTTGTATGGTTTATCGGGTCGCTGATTACGAAAACTTAAACAATTTTGAAATCCAACGTAGTGGACGTGAATAACCATCATCCCCTGAGGATGGGGTTGGAGTGCGATACAGATGAAATGTCTAAAAATCTATATGGGAGTCGTTTGTGTGGTTTATCGGGTCGCTGATTACGAAAACTGAAACCATTTTGAAATCCAACGTGTTGGACATAAAATACCATCATCCCCTGGGGATGGGTTTGGGGTGCGATAGGGTAAAAATGTCTAAAAATCAATATGGGTGTCGTTTTTATGTTTATATAAGGATAGGGATAGCGGTTAAGATGGCATTAGGGATAGGGTTAGGGGCAGGGAGAGGGAGGGGGAGGTTGAGAGGGAGATGGAGGGGGAGAAGTAGAGACTGCACATTGTCAGAGTTTCACGCGAGCGAAGCCGCGGGCACAGCTAGTATCCTATATTTCCTCGGACAAGTTGTTTGTTTTTATTGCGTGAAAATTGATATAACATCTATAAACAAATAAAAACATATCTGTGATTGTTAAAAACAGCTAACCCAAAAAAAACATAAGGTCGAATGGCAAATAAAACTTTTGCTCTTACATAATTTTTTTTTTTTTCATATATTTTGCCCTACTTTTTTTGGAAAACTTGTTTGTTATCATGAGTGTTATCATGTATTTAAGTATCGGTCACTAATTACCAGTCACCCTTTATATAAAATCGCAAGGGTTTCAACGAATGACTTCAAAAACGCTCCAGCATATAAAGCAAAATTGTTTCTCTTACGTTAATAATATTGGAAACATATCTGTTTTGTTTTGAATAATAAAATTACTTATTCAGTACACTCTTGAATTTTACTTCGTATTCTTTACTTTTTGATTCATTACGAATTTGAAATTATTGGATATTTTCGTACCACCAGCCTTAAGGTTTCGTTACCGGTCTTTTTCGTTACCGTCCGGTGCGGAAACATTACAAATTATGTGAGAAAACGGATGATTCTTTGGTTATTCTATTATTTTAATTTATTTTAATATATATATAAATTAAAATAATAGTAGGGCAATATTAGTAAAAGTAGGGCTTTCATTTCAAATATTTACCTTATGAAAGTCGTTTCGATCAAATCCTAAAAGCGAAAAAATCATAACCCTCCTTTTTGCCGTAGTCGGGTAAAAATACACTGTCAATCTTGACCATGTGGTAACGAAATTAAAAATAAACGCCTAATACTAAACAATTTTAATGTTTTCTTTTAAAACTGTAACATTTTCCAACACGTTATGTGTAAAATATCATGAAAAACTATTTCGTAAACTTCGATAACGCTTCTTTTAAGATTTATTTATAAAATTCTATGGTAACGAAAAGGAAAGAAAATCTCCGTCAGTCTTCCTTCAAATCGATCTCTAAGCTAAAACAGCTAATATTTTACCAGATTATTATTGTTTTAGATACTTTATTACCCGACTACGGCAAAAAGGAGGGTTATGATTTTGACCGGTATGTATGTATGTATGTATGTTCATCTGTTCCATCATAACTTCTAAATCACTTATCGTAATTTGACAAATGAGGTGTCGCTGGAAGCGTCTTGAACATCCGCTAGTTAAAGGATACAAGAAGTTTCGTTTAATTGAATGTGGCGCCCTCTAGAGGAGGTTAAGTCACGGAGGAAAAAAATTTTTTTTTAATCGTACCGTGTTGGGTATCAAATGAAAGGTCTTAATGAGCACATTTCAAAAATATATATGTTGTTAGCTTTTTTATGTATTTCCAACCCCAAATAATTGAAATAAAAAATCAGTTCAAAAACTAGAACCCGACTACTGGCAAATCTTGCTCTAAAAAGTATGAAACAAGAAAATATTGTCATCTGAAATTGTTATGTACGAACTATGGTATTAAATAAATAATCATAGTGATGTTCAGATAATAGCCGTGGTCATGTTATGCCACCTATCCTTAAAAAGCGATCATAAACTTTATGGCCAAGTGGCATAAAAATATGACCACGGCCACAGATTAAATCCACGGCTATTATCTGAATCACTATGAATATTTATTTAATACCATAGTTCGTACATAACTATTTCAGATGACAATATTTTCTTGTTTCATACTTTTTAGAGCAAGATTTGCCAGTAGTCGGGTTCTAGTTTTTGAAAAGATTTTTTTAGTTTAGGAAAGACATAAAAGCATTAAATCATTTGTACAAGGTGGGTGTTTGAAAAAAATGCTCTACTACGCCGCTTTAACGAACGCAAAGTGTAATCCGGCGGAACGACAGGATGGCGGATTGAAAAACGGCGACGTTTTGTAATCGGGCGCGCCGAAATGTAATACGGCGGATTCTAAAATCCGGCTGCGAATTTTTATTGGTTTCGCTCCCGAAGCCAATAAAAATTACTCGTAATTTTTTTTACTGTAGGTACACTAAAGTGGACGTGCTTGATCAACTAATTTTGTATGGGAAGCCGAATTTTTTTAGTATTTTTTTTCTTCGGGAATGGAATCACTAGTTTTCGGGAACAGGGACTCAATTCTTGAAAATCACCGGGTGATAAAATATCACTTTTGAGCCTTTAAAAATTCAAATTCAGCCTGATAAACTGTCAAAAAAATTGTAATAAGATATGAAAATTACCAACTACTCAGCACTTTATATTTAATGAATATCAATCTTCACTTTTGAAAAGAAAAAACAATGTTTTTGAATTTTTTAAGTGATATTTTATCACCCGGTGATTTTCAAGAATTGACTCCCAAAATCAATGAAAACTTACATTAATAGGTATATGCCATCGACTAGATCGAAAAAGCTGGTTAAAACACTAGAAAGGCAGACGATCTTTTTACCCGTCAACGGCGAAGCCCAAAAGGAGGGTTATGTGTTTAATCTGTGTGTATGTAGGTATTATAATTTTTTTTCGATCATTCGAACGCTCACCAACACATTTTGCAGCCATGACAAAAACCAGAGTATATTTGACGGAAAGAACTTGTTTTTTCTGACAGCTTGAACCGATTGCTTTTGACATAGCTGCAAAATGCATTAGTAAGCGTTGGAATCAACGAAATAAATGGTACAGCAGCACTGCACTTACTTTCTCGCAATACTCAAGGAAAAACTATCAACCGCAAACTTAAATTTGTAATGCCATACACACACATAGTATGGAAATACAAACTTTTATTTACGTTTTTTCAAAAAAATGTTCGAATGAAATATATAGATCAATTCAGAATTCAAATTGTCAAACATCAAAACAAACAAACATCAAACGATTTCGAGTAAATCACATGTTTAACTTTTGGTAGTACTGGAACACCCTTTATATGAATTTTCAAAGATCAATAGATACTACTGTAGGATACTTGCATGGAGATTTTTTTAATTTCCCAACACATGTTCCTTATGGATTATTGTTCAGTTTAGTCTACTGAGCAAGCCCTTTCAGTTTTTGGTTCAGGGCTCCCGCACACGACCGAGAATCGGTGGGCGATTATCGGCCAGGACAAGGACGGAAGATTCAGGTGATAACACGTCAGAGCGGGATGCCGACAAAAAATCGGCCACCGATTCTCGGTCGTGTGCGGGAGGGAGCCCTCAGTCTGTGTACTAAATTTTATTCAAAAATCATAAAGAATATCCAGTCAGGTAGACAACCAATCCAAGAGTAATATTATAGAAACTTTTAATAAACTCAATGGAACCAATTTTGGGTAAATCACATATTTACGATTTGGTGGTACAGGAACACCCCTTATATGAAATTACACAGATCATTTGATACTGGCGCAAGATATCTTACATGGAGATGCTTGGTCATGCAAAGTTTCATCAAGATTCTATGAGCCGTTTTGAGAAAATTACAATTTATCATTTTCGTTGTATGACAGCTACCCTCAAAATGACCACTTAGAACCCGTCGATGAATTTGCACAAAACTCCTAAATACCAAATATGGTGTCAATCGGACCATTCGTTTAGCCGCTAGGCCAAAGCGTGACGGACAGACCGACCGACGGACCGACCGACCGACCGACGGACGGACATTTTTGGGAGACTTGTTTTTTATGATGTATAAGTGATATAGAACACATTTTTGAGAAAAATAGAAAAACGTATTTTTTCACGAATCTCGCTCCGCTCGAAAGTAAAAATGGATCATAAGTATGTATATCCGTTTTTTTATCCGGATTCCGATACCAAAATGGTAAAAAAAGGAACCCTTATATGGTGCGACTTTGTCTGTCTGTCTGTCACATCTCTATATCTCAGCAACCACTCATGCTATCGACCTGAAATTTCGAATAGTTTTAGAATATAGTTGCCCAACTTAATTGCACATAACAGAATTTTGAAAAAAATATGATTATTAATGTAAAGGGGGGCTAATTTAAAATTGTCGCTACTACGTCGAGTAGGGTATCATATGAAAGGGCTTTACTTGTACATTCTGAAATATATTTTTGTATTTTTTTCGTCTCTTAGTTTTCAACTTATGATGAAAAATGTCAAAAAAAAATACCAAGTTTGTAAAAGGAAAAATCTGAATTAATTACAGTTGACATACGTTTATGTAAACATTACAGCAAAAATAAAACGATCTTTCTCCGACCTTTACAAACAAATTTAGTTTTACGGTCCTAAAAATGGACTTTATTGCTTCCAAAAATACAAAAAGTATATCGGAACCCTCGGCGCGCGAGTCCGACTCGCACTTGACCGTTTTTTTTATTCCTCGTAACTAGGTACTAAACGACTGAACCGATTTTGATGAGTTCGTTGTCTTAATATCGCGAATGAACAGGCGTAACACCCATAGTTGAAGAACTGTTCCAGTTGGCCAGAAACAGGACAAAATATGAAGAGGTGACGGCCAACCTTCAGTTATGGAGAGGCACCGCAAGAAGAATGTTTTTAAAATCGCGCTTAGACGTTAGATGTCAAGTAAAGAGGCATTACATTTGGCGTATGCTTTACAAATATAATTAGCCGACTCTTACGAGCCCAAACTTGGTAAGTTTTGAAAATGTTTCTTGGATTTTAGAAAGGGCTCATAAAGCCTTTTGACACGATAAGCTAATGACAAAAACTGGCCAAATGTGTGTCGGGCCACGAGCAATATAGGGTTCTGCATCTTTTTAGGATTTTTTTATCGCTTGGCAGGTTTTGATTAAGTATTTCATAACGTTCTTCAAAGTAGAAAATCGCAAAATTTCACAACCACAGGCAGGATTCGAACCTGCGTCTTCTGCGTAAGTACAACAGAAGCTTTACCAACTAGGCTGCTGTGGTCCTGCCTGATGTTGAGAAATTAAGCGACCTCTATACACATTTCAACGTTGCGTTTGTGCTGCCACCTAGTAAGCATGAGCTGTACTAGCTCAACTAGTCCATCATTGCAGACAGATTTCGAGTTGAAAATTGGTAACGCTACGTATAATTGAAAATTATTTTCCTGTGTTCGGATAAATCTACAAAGTAGAAAATCGCAAAATTTCACAACCACAGGCAGGATTCGAATCTGCGTCTTCTGCGTAAGTACCGCAGACGAAGGACGAAGGCTCGAATCGAGCCTGTGATTGTGAAATTTTGCGATCTTCTACTTTGTAGATTTATCCGAACACAAGAAGTGTTAATAACGTTCATACTTAACATAAACATTTTACCTCCTAGCGCCTGATTTCTGTTGCTATTTTTAAAATTTCAAGTTTTTCAGCTATAGCTCATTAACCTGTGAAGCCTACTGTGATAGCTAGCTGTGAAAGTTTTCCTTTTAATTTCTTCATATATGCTACAACAATGAATATTTTCACATTTCCAACAACCGTTTTGCTGGCAGGGGGGGGGGGGGACCAATCGACTCCAACAAAAAATTGCGCTTTCAAGCTAAATATATCACAAACGGATCCCAAAATTTAAAAATAATATTTGCTGACTTACATATTTATGGAGTATTATGGACATCCCACACGATGGGGTAGACAAGAAAAAGAAATCACGCCACTTGTTGGGGAGGAACCCTAAAAATATTTTTTTAATTTAATTTTGCTACTGTCGGCGTGGATGAAATATAGGGTGACTTTTAATTAGTTCTTGATAGCAAAAGATATGCATGTACTCATGATACTGAACAACTTTTCCCAAGGAATATATAGGTCGAATTACGAAAACCCAACTTTGACCTCCCATACAAAATGCGCTACCAGCTGATGCAGTTTCTACGGAGGTCAAAACTTGATTTTCGTATTTCGACGTATGTTCCTTGGGGATAGTTGTTCAGTATCATGTGTACATTCTTACCTTTTTCTATCAAGAACTAATTAAAAGTCACCCTATAAACAGGGTGTAAGGGACGGTGTACCGAAAACTAAAAGGGCGTGATCAGTCAATGAAACTGAACAACTTTCTCAAAGAAACATATGTTGAGAAATGAAAAAAAAATTGACCTGTTTTTGGGTGCACCGCCCGCCCGCCCGCAAATAAATGCGCATGCGCAGGCAACTGCAACACAGCAACCACCCAAAAACACTCTACACGTGTAGAGGCGAAACACGTGTAGAGTGTTTTTGGGTGGTTGCAGTTGCCCGCGCATGCGCATTTATTTGCGGGCGGGCGGGCGGTGCACCCAAAAACACTCTACACGTGTAGAGGCGAAACACGTGTAGAGTGTTTTTGGGTGGTTGCTGTGTTGCAGTTGCCTGCGCATGCGCATTTATTTGCGGGCGGGCGGGCGGTGCACAGTGAGTACATAGCATCCATCATTGTTGCGGAAGGTGGCTACATATTTGTTTCACATAATTACATTATCTCCTTGGATTAATACAATAACAATGTCACTTGAAAAAACTGCGAAATTATATCACGCACAGACATATGTCTGACATTTCTGACATAGTAAATAAAAGTGAAAGTTTGTACCCAATCTCTCACTTGTGTTTCGCCTCTACACGTGTAGAGTGTTTTTGGGTGGTTGCTGTGTTGCAGTTGCCTGCGCATGCGCATTTATTTGCGGGCGGGCGGGCAGTGCACAGTGAGTACATAGCATCCATCATTGTTGCGGAAGGTGGCTACATATTTGTTTCACATAATTACTTTGAGATGGACTTCCGCAAAGTAACGCCTGATTCTATCAACTACTCAAGGAGATAATCTTGATTGTCAGTTGTTACAGGCGAACCTAAAAATAAAAGCAATGAGGAGAGAAAGGAAGTATTCATAAAAGTTTAGTCATATAAACTTTCACGTTTATTACTCGTACATATGTCATGAGTGGCCGACATACGTGGGACACTCAGAAATATTTGCGACACTAAAAAAAATTGTTCTACAGGTACATATATTTTTATTAAATCTTTTCAAAGTACTCTCCACCAGCCTCTATACAAAGATTCATGCGTCTGAACCAGTTTTCAAAACACTTTTTCCAGTCCGCCGTAGACACCTCGTTTACAGCCTGCTCGAACGCAGCCAGCGCATCTTCCGGCGACGAAAATTGTATCCCCTTGAGCTGATTTTTTATTTTTGGAAATAAAAAGAAGTCACACGGTGCTAGATCAGGGCTGTAAGGAGGGTGACCCAGGAGTTTGACTGGTGTGCTGTCCAGGAAGTCCCTCGTTTTGAGCGCGGTGTGTGCAGGCGCATTGTCGTGGTGGAGCAGTAGTCCGCGGAGCCCTGTGTTTGGTCGCTTGTTGCTCACAACAGAAAAAACTTCTGGTAAACATTTGGTAGTATACCATTCGGCGTTGATGCTTCTTTGATCTCGTAAGGGAATTGAGGCCAAGTGGCCAGTCAAATTAAAAAAGCTGGCGATCAAAATCTTCCCCCCGCTTCGAGATCGCTTCACTTTGGTAGGCGTTGGTTCATTTTGAAACACCCAAACTGTCGACTGGCGCTTGGTTTCTGGATCGTATTGATAAATCCAGGACTCATCACCTGTTACGATGTCGTAAACACGCCGAGACGAGCCTGCTTCAAATTTGTTCAGCATATCACGGCACCATTCCACCCGGGCCTGCTTCTGAGCGTCGGTGAGGTAGTGCGGCACCCAGCGCGATACTATCCTCCTCACGCGAAGATGCCCGTGTAAAATCTCGTGAACGCTTCCCGATCCAATCTTTAATATGTGCTGAATCTCCTGATATGTAATTCGCCTATTATCTTGGATTAAATTTTTCACTGCTAGCACGTTTTCTTCCGTAATAGCCGTCAAAGGGCGACCGCTTCTTTCTTCATCCCCCAAGGTTGGTCGACCGCGCCTAAATTCGTTATACCAACGATACACGGTTGCCTTGGAGGGGCCTTCATCCATAAATGCCATTTGAAGTCTATCGAACGATTCATCCGGTTTCAGGCGACACTTGAAATCGTAAAAAATCATAGCTCTAAAATGTTCCCGGCGCAGATCCATTTTTCAGTAAGACACGATACTTTGAATTGGCTCGCAAAAAATGTGGAGGGAAATTTTGAAAATGGAACACACATATTTTTACTTACAAGTAATCATATTTTCGAAAAAGATTCTGACCGGCCAGTCTCCCATATATAAAAACTATTTTTCGCAATACTTTCTGAGTGGCCTGGTATGATCTGTGTTGTGTAAGAATTTTGCAATTTTTTTGCATTTGAGTGACTGGTTAGCGAGGAATAAAAGTTGTATAAACTTTCACCTTTAATAACTATGTCATTAGTGTCAGACTAACGATCTGTGTTGTATAAGAATTTGGCAATTTTTAGGGTTCCGTACCTCAAAAGAAAAAAACGGAACCCTTATAGGATCACTTTGTTGTCCGTCTGTCTGTCTGTCAAGACCCTTTATCTCGCGAACGGGTAAAGGTATCAGGTTGAAATTAATACCATATATTAGGATCCATGAACCACACAAGATCTGAAAATTTAATTTTTTTACCACGACGCAATCAAAAGATATGGCATTTTATGTCCTCATCTCCATACATTTATTCAAAAATGCAAAACCTACAGGGTACTTCCCGTTGACCTAAAATTATGAAATTTGGCAAGAAGCTAGGTCTCACAGTACAAATAATGGGAAAAGCCTGAAATCATTAAATATTATTTCCGTACTTTGTTTGTTATTTAATAAATGTTTAGAACTGGGTATTTACCCGAAAACTCTCAAGAATGTAAAAGTTCAGCCAATCTATAAGGGCAAGGGCGAGCAAAGTGAACTAAAGAACTTTAGGCCTATTTCTCTAATCCCGATTATATCTAAAATATTTGAAAGGATAATTAGTGACAAATTAATGGCATATATCAACAGGAATGAGTTTCTTAACCGTCAACAGTACGCCTATCAACAGGGTAGATCTACAATCGATGCAGCGCGGGATGTCGTATTCAAGGTAATGAACCATCTTGAAGGCGGGCGGCAGGTTGCGGCTATATTCTGTGACCTGTCGCGCGCTTTCGAACTCGTTAGCCATCCACTTTTGCTGAGTAAATTGCTTCGCTTCGGAGTATCAGGAAATGCGTACTCCTTGATTGAATCCTTCTTAAAAGACCGGAAGCAACTTACTACAGTCCGCGGCGAGCGCTCTGCACGGAAGGATCTGAGTGACTGTATGGTCCCACAAGGATCGATCATGGGTAACAACCTGTTTTTGCTCCTGATGAATGACTTCAGCACCGCATCTGAAGATGCTGAATTCGTAATGTTCGCTGATGACGGTTGCGTAATTGTCGCTAGTGATAACCAACATAATTTATTATCAAAACTTAATTCCGTAATGGCACAGTTATCCGAGTGGTTTGATGCTAATGGCATGCTACTAAATGTCGAAAAGACAAACATCATCCATTTCAAACTAAAAAGAAACGGCACCATGGATATGAATGTCCAGTGTAAAGGTCAAGCAGTCCCTCAGGTCCAGTAGGTAAAATATCTAGGGTTAATTATTGACTCTGGACTAACATGGGCCCCTCACATTGATATGACATGTTCGCGTCTGTCTGCTGCATGCTTTGCTCTCGGTCGGCTGCGGCCGACTCTCAGTCAGGATAACATGCTGAAAGCCTACTATGGCTATTTTCATTCTATACTTACATACGGCTCTGTACTGTGGGCGACTGCCGCCGACCGGGAGAGAGTACTCCGAAAGCAGAAACGCGCTATACGGATACTGTGTGGTGTGGTTTGGGATCACCCTGCAAGGGACTTATTCAGGCAGCTCAGAGTATTGACGCTACCCTGCATATACATTTACGAAGTGGCTAAATATGTCAGATGCAACTTAGGTGAGTTCTCGACTCGTGCTAACGTTCATTCGAGAAACTTGCGGAGACGTCACGAACTACTAGCACCACCAACGAGACTAGTTAAGTCTAATAAATGTCTTCACACGATAGGTCCTAAAGTATACAATAAAATCTCCACGGAAATAAAAAACTCGAAGAGCGACACTTGTTTCTTAGATAAACTAAAACATATTTACAAACAGAAGCTTATTACTCGGTGGATGAGTTTTTGCTGCAAATTGTCTCAGTTAAATGACATTGAACTTAGATATTCTATGTTAACCACTTATCATTAATTAATCTAAAATTTACTATAATGTAAATTGATTTATATTATTTAAAAAGATGACGTGTAAATTTATATTTATGAATAAACGATTGAATTGAATTGAATTGAATTACAACTTTTCTCACAACTAATGGTAACCAATTGTGGTGAGCTCCCGTTTCAAGAACATTCATATAAGAGAGGGGTCAAGTTGGATGTTGCTGAGGCGATTTTTGTTTTAGTTCTTTTTAAAAACGGGAACACTTACAAATTTGAAAATTGGTATGTTTATAGGGCATATAGGCTATAAAATAACAACAAATAATAAAATTTGGTCAAGCGCGTGTCGGACTCAAAAAATCTAGCACATTAACTTACTGAAATTTCAACTAATACAATTATGTTTATGTGGTGGTACGGAACCCTCAGTGCGCGAGTCCGACTCGCACTTGGCCGGTTTTTTTCATGTGAGCGACTGATTAGCGAAGAAAAAAATTCCTTTAAACTTTTACCTTTAACTATGTCATGCATGAGTGTCAGACAAACAATGTGTGTTTTGTAAGAATTTGGCAATTTTTAGGGTTCCGATACCAAAAAGGTATAAAAGAGGAACCCTTATGTTGCGACTTTGTCTGTCTGTCTGTCCGTCTGTCTGTCACACCCCTATATCTCAGCAACCACTCATGCTATCGACCTGAAATTTGGAATAGTTTTAGAATATAGTTGCCCAACTTAATTGGACATGAAAGAATTTTGAAAAAATTATGATTATTAATGTAAAGGGGGCTAAAATAGGGGGGGGGGGGGGGGGCAAATTTCAAATTGTCGCTACTAGGTCGAGTGGGGTATCATATGAAAGGGCTTGACTTGTACATTCTAAAATATATTTTTCTTTTTAATTACATTTCATAGTTTTCAAGGTAGGATGAAAACTGTCAAAAAAAATACCATTCCCCCCCCCCTCTTATCTCCGAAGTTTGTGAAAGGAAAAATCGGAATAAATTACAGTTGACAGAAATTTATGTAAACATTACAGCAAAAATAAAACGATCTTTCTAAGTTGCACAGTTTTTTAGAAATCTGCAAATAACCTTTACAAACAAATTTAGTTTTGCGGTCCTAAAAATGGACTTTATTGCTTCCAAAAATACAAAAAGTATATCGGAACCCTCGGCGCGCGCGTCCTACTTGGACTTGACCGGTTTTTTGTATGTGATTGACTAGTTAGCGAGGAAGAAATTCGTATAAATTTCACATTTATTAATTATGTCATGAGTGTTAGACGTATAATCAGCATTGTGCATGGAGTTGGAAAACGATATCAATAGAACTGACGTGTGGCTATATTATTACTTGTTTTCCCATGGGAATTAGATGTTTTCCCGAGGTAAAAAGTAGCGTATGGAGTCAATCTGTCTGAGCAGTGACGTTTAGGAGTTTGAAAACCATATCAATAGAAGTGATGTAAGGCTATGATAAAGAGTGTTTTCCCATGGGAATGAGATGATTTGCCGAGATGGAAAGTAACCTATACCACGCTTGGGCCTTTAAACTATCACCATGCAAAAAATCACGTCACGTATGAGCAGTGTTGTGCAAGGAATTGGAAAACTAGTTTAAAAAGTCACGTATGGCTATAATAAAACGTGTTTTCCCATGGGAATGAGATGTTCTACCGCGGTAAAAATTAGCCTATAGCACTTTTGAGACGTTCAGCTACCACCATGCTAAAAATCACGTCAATCCGTTGCTCCGTTTTGACGTGAAAGAAGGACAAACAAACAAACACACTTTCGCATTTATAATATTAGTATGGATTGTATGGATGGATATGGATTTCCCAACATATGTTTCTTTGGGAAAGTTGTTCAGTTTCGTTGACTGAGCAGTGAGCACGCCCTTTTAGTTTTCGGTACACCGTCACTTACACCCTTTATAACCAGTACCTGGGCGACCGAGCTTCGCTCTGTAATAGTCGCCTCAATCTGAAAATATCATTGGGTGAGCAAGCTACGCTACTCAACAACAGATGGCGCTGTAAGTTTCTTAAACGCGCAAAGAAATTTAAAAAATCGGTCAAGTGCGAGTCAGACTCGCGCGCCGAGGGTTCCGATATACCTATAGTATTTTTGGAAGCAATAAAGTCCATTTTCAGGACCGCAAAACTAAATCTGATTGTAAAGGTTTTTTGCAGATTTCTGAAAAAGTGTGCAACTTAGAAAGATCGTTTTATTTTTGCTGTAAAGTTTACATGAACCTCTGTCAACTTTAATTAATTCAGATTTTTCCTTACTCAAACTTCGGAGATAAGGGGGGGAATGGTATTTTTTTGACATTTTTCATCATAACTTGAAAACTAAGCAACTTAAAAAAATACAAAAATATATTTTAAAATGTACAAGTAAAGCCCTTTCATAAGATACCCCACTCAACCTAGTAGCGACAATTTGAAATTTGGCCCCCCCCTATTTTGGCCCCCTTTACTTTTTAATAATCATACTTTTTTCAAAAATTTACATGTGCAATAAAGTTGGGCAACTATATTCTAAAACTATTCCAAATTTCAGGTCGATAGCATAAGTGGTTGCTGAATTCTAAACGGCTTGGTAGATTTAAACATGTGAGGTGTCGTTAGGTTCGTATTCATTGTAGGAGTGTCATAGGGTATAAAAAAAAATAAAAAAGTACTAAACAAAAAAACTGTTTCAAAAAATAAAATAGGTACCCGACTGAAAGAGAATCTTAATCGGTTCCGGTCCGATTGAGATGAAATTTTGCATGCGTATGTGAATCGGATGACAATGCAATATTATTGTAACTTGGAGCTGATCTGATGATGGAGCCGGAAGATATCCATAAAAAAGTGTTGATATAACCGCTTTTCAGAATCCTACAGCGCCATCTGTAGGTGGGTAGCGTCGCTTGATCATCTGGTAATATTTTAATGATAAAACAACTCTGGGAGGTTTCTTTATGAAATATTTGGGCTTAGCTAGGCCTTTTGGAAATAAAATCACTTAGTTTTAACATACAAAGCAATGACTAAATTTCCCGTGCAAGATGCCGCATTCATTACATTTGAATATACTGTAGTTTTTCTACTCCATACCAGAGGCGCTGTTTTTATTACCGCGTTTCAGAAACCTACAGCGCCATCTATTGGTGGGTAGCGTCGCTTGCTCATCTGGTAATATTCGATTGATAAAACAACTCTCAATCAATTCAAGAATTCCCTGGGCTTTTCTGGAAAGCAAGAAGAAAGAAATTAAAAAAGGTTTATTTTGGAAACAAACAAAAAGAATGCTGCTGCTGAAAAAACTCTGACCCAATTGTAAAAAAATATCAAATGTACCCTGATAATCTGTTAAAAAAGTAAACCATAATACATGAAAAATAACAATCAATCACTACTTTACGAGGGTGGTCCCAGAAGTAGCCGACCTAACCAAGAAAAATCAAAATAAATGGGACAAACTATATTTATTTCTCTACATAGCTTCCTTGTAGCTCGATACACTTTTCCCAGCGGTGCTCTATAGCTTCAATGCCACGTCTATAGTAGGAATTGTCAAACTCTTCAAAATAGCCATTAACCAACGACTCAACCTCTATGTTGCTCGAAAATCTTTTCCCGCCGAGCCATTTTTTTAGGTTTGGGAACAGAAAATAATCTGACGGGGCCAAATCTGGTGAATAAGGTGCATGGGGAAGAATTCAAATTTTAATTCTTCGATTTTAGCCATTGCAATGCCAGATGTGTGGACTGGAGCGTTGTCTTGATGAAACAAAACTTTTTTCTTTGACAAGTGAGGCCGTTTTTTCTTTATTTCTTCACTCAAACGCTGCAATAAGTTGGCATAATACTCGCCATTAATGGTATTTCCTTTTGGAAGATAATCTATAAAAATTATGCCACGCTCGTCCCAGAAAACTGAAGCCATGACTTTTCCTGCCGATGGAACTGTTTTTGCCTTCTTTGGAGCTGATTCTCCTCTTTCAGTCCATTGTTTTGACTGTTCCTTAGTCTCAGGTGTAAAGTGATGAACCCATGTTTCATACATGGTGATAAATCGACGCAAAAACTCGGCTTTGTTGCTGCGAAATTTTGCTAAACATTCGACTGACACATCCTCACGGCGCTGTTTTTGTTCTACTGTGAGTAATCGCGGCACCCATCTTGCGCATAGCTTTCTCATGTCCAAGTTTTCTGTTAAAATACGATGGACTGCACTTTTTGAAATGCCTACCATATCTGCTAGCTCGCGTACTTTCAGTCGACGGTCATCCAGTACAATTTTGTGGATTTTTTTTACTATTTCTGGATTAGTCACCTCATTTGGTCGTCCACTGCGATGTTCATCTTGGCAGCTCGAGCGGCCGCGCTTGAACTCTGCCACCCAATATTTTATTGTTGTAAATGAAGGAGCAGACTCCCCCAAAGTAGAATCAAGCTCCACTTTGATATTAGTTGGGCAGAGACCTTTCAAATAAAAGTATTGAATTACGTAACGAACACCAATTTTATCCATTATCGAAAAATTCGATGACAACATTCACTAAGTATGCTTCAGAACAAATGCCAAATGACCTAGCGCGTTCGAATTCTAAATTTAAATTTCTTAATGTTCACGCTTCCTAAAAAGAGTATTTAATCAAATTAAAACTGCAGAGGGTTATCCCTTCCATCACTATAAACATTAAAGACACTATTATTCCTATAAAAACATACGTAAAATTTCTAGGAATTATCCTAGATTCCAAATTAACTGGCGTCCACCATCTGGAAAATATAACAACCAAATGCGAAAAAAACTTGAATATCCTTCGTTGTCTGTCTGGAGTATGGTGGGGAGCCAACCCCTTTTCACTTAGGCTTTTATATAATGCTATTATTCGGAGTAACCTGGATTACGGCACTTACCTATTAGACCCTGCTAAATGACATCCAATCAAAAGCCCTTCGTTTAATTACAGGCACTGTGAAATCTTCCCCAACAAATGCCCTTCAGGTAGAATGTACAGACCCTCCTCTAGATCTTCGACGACAATATTTATCTGAACGCTTTATCTTTCGCATATCCCAATATTCATTCCATCCACTATTCCCAACTTTTAACAAAATATTTTAACTCTTCTCCTTATTGGACTCACAAAGACCCTCCGCGACTGGTAAAGAGCTTAAATAGACTCAAGTCCATTAAAGCCCCTGTTTACAACTCCCACAAACTTGCCATATTCGAATACCCATACCAGACAGTAATATTTCTTCCAAATATAACACTAAACATGGACGTTGATAAAAATGATCCTCTTTCTATTGATTTGTTCCGTTATTCTGTCCAACAGAACGAGCCTAAATAGCACTTTATTTATACAGATGCCTCAAAATTGTCCCCTCAGGGATGTGTGGGTGTGGGAGTCTTTCACATACAGTACAAAATAGTACAAAAAATCAAATACCCCCCAGAATCATCAGTTTACACCGGCGAATGTCTGGCTTTACTGGAAGCGATTAGATACATTTTAAATTAAAACACTGCCTAGTTTACACAGACTGCCGTAGTGCCCTCCTATCCCTTCAATGTAACCCCTTTTCTTCAAAGACATATAACCCCATTATTTTTCAAATAAAAGAAAAACTCTCACTTTGCGTTGATGGAGGATAATGACGTACGATTAGTCTGGGTCCCTGGACACTCAGGTATCCCAGGCAATGAACATGTTGACCAAATTGCAAAGGAGGCTGTGGTCTGCGGCGATAAATTCCCATTTATAAATTTTTCCCAAGACTTAATATCTTTGTCCTCCAAATTCCTTATAAAATCCTGGACATCACGTTGGTCCTCATCTTCCAAAACAAAAGGAATATCCTATGTAAAAGTCCAACCTCAAATCCCGTCCAAACCCTGGTTTTCTAAAATTAAACTTTGTAAAAAAATCACTTCATCTATTATTCGGATGAGAATTGGTCACTGTAGTTCTCCGGTTCACTTGGCTAAAATTCGGGTTAAGGATTCATCCTTATGCGAGTGTGGATATGACGAAGGCTCACTAGACCACATATTCTTCTAATGTATCCTGTATAACCATAACTCTTTTTATCAGGAACTTGAATCCATTCCAATTGAGTTTCCCACGAATTTCTGCTGTCTCCTAGCAACAAGAGATAAAGAAGTTTATAAGAGTAACTTTTGTTCGCTTAATGACATCAAACTGTAGTACGAGTATCTCTTTCCAAACTTACCTAATATTAACAATTTAATTATTTTGCGTTGTCCTACTAACATCCTAAACTTTTTAATTATTTTGTGTTACTCCGTACTAACATCCTAACCTTATATATTTTATCGTTTGTTCCAGATACTTACTAATTACTAACTTGAAAGTGACTTTTGAGGAAGATCTCATAGATAATACTTATTTATTAAATATATCGACGTGACGCTGGCAAAATGTCCACCTTGGATAAACGCCATACAACCTAAAAAAAAAAAAAACAGAATGCCTGCCGCTTAGACTATATAATACTAACGTATAAGAATGCCGTCGCGTATAGATTGAATCTAGGTCTAGGAGTAGAAAAACGTTTCGAAATTTGATTTTATTTACTTCTGTACTATACTTACTAATCTGGGATTTTATTTCTAGCGCGAGAAGCCAACCATTCACGGACGCGACCTCCCTGAAATGGGAAATATACCTACCCTAAGAAAGGAAAATTGCAATAAAACACCGGTGAGTCGAAGAAAATAGTGCAAACCTTATTGTGTATCTACTTTATTTTGGCATTGTATCTACTTTATTTTTGTACAATAAATCATTTATTTATATTGTATTCTGGTAGGTAGGAGGCTGACGCAATCCATGATTTGTGATTTGTGTGTGGCTTCATGTTTGGACAAAATGGCGGCGGCTATGCGAGATCATAATTTGACCATTTCCACTATTTTCTGCTAATAATACTATATATTTTAGCGAAATTTCATATGGTGCGCCTATCAGATAATGAGATTATCGTTTTTATGAGAAAAGGATGCTAAAGTAGGCAGGTATCTCATGATTTTGTTGTGGCTTGGCTTTTCATGCAATTTCATCATCATGGCATTGCGTTTAGGCTAAATTTTAGCCAGAAACACTAATGATTATGAAGGTATCATCCGGGTGAAGATGATACTGCCTTTGCGTCGAACCGTATTGAATGAACGGTCGACCACAGGTCAGGCATTGTCCAGCAGGGCGACATGGCATGAAAATGTATAAAATCATTTAAGACATGCTTTATACTGTGCATTGGTTGTGTTGTGTATCAATAAGAATGCTGTGACAGGCAGGTCACTAGTATCATGGTTTGGGGCTGAACACTAGCTCGGCCTTAACCAGCTTTGATTGGGTTTGCCTTTATTTATGTGTATATAATGTGCTTAAATGCAGTGAATGATGTGACGGCCTGCCTGCGCTCAGTGAAGTTATTCCTGAATTTAAACTGCTTTCATTGTGTTGTATAATTTGTCAGAACGGCCTGATGTGGACATACATACCATACACTATAAAACTAGCTATGTGATATTAAAAACTTTAACCTTTCATTGTATTAAAGATGTACATGGCCAAGTTAGGGTGAATATTGAACAACTTTATACCTACCCTTGGCAGATAGTGAATTTAGTTGAGTGTATATTGACTGCATAATGTCATGTTATGTTGAGTTACTTACTTACAAAGTGCAGTGAACCTTAAATAGCAATTTAAACAAAACACTTAGACTGATTTTCAATTTATTTGATTTGGCTTAGCGGAGAGACACAATTTAAGATAATTTAAATCAGCTATCACATTTCCAGTCACAAAAGAAGTGTTCTTTGGAAAAGAGTGAGTTTCCTTTAAATTAAATAGCCTTTTTAAATAAAATATTGATAAAAGTTTTCACTTAACAAACATACTATAACAAGTGAATGCGGTCAAATAAATATAACAGTGTCTCAAAGCGAATAAAGACTAATAACTAAACTTATACTTCCACTATATATGATGAAAGGCCACAATCAAATCTGTCCCTTAATGTTAAGGGGGAGATGAAGTTTGTGTATGTGTCAGACAAGTATGAAACAAATAGGCTCCTTTTACTCCTTGATATAAAGGGAGTATCGTTGACTGTTCCTATTGCTATAATTTCTGAATACTATTATGTTGTAATAAGGAACAGCTATATTGCGACGCGTTTTATTTTTGGATAGTATGCGGCACCTTATTTAATTTCAGGATTTGACTCACTTCTACTCCTCCGCTCCTCTTCTCCTCTTCAACATGGCTGAAATTCTCTTCAATAGGCTCAAATTACTAAACCACAAAATGAAAACAAATATACAAGAAGCTGAAAGCCTCAGTACCCTTTCAGATGATAACATCTTACAAGCACAAATGCTAAATGAAAAGTTGAAAACCAACATAAGAAGATTCAATGAAGACTTAGTCAACTACCTCAAGCTGGAACAAGAGGAACCCGCTGAAGAGGTATCTTCGATGAGTGAGACTCACTTAGCGGCTGAAGAGTTAGCAGCAGAATTTCACGTTAAAATACAAGCGTTCATCACAGATAAGGCGAAGCAAGGCAACGATGTAAGACAAGCTCAATGTTCGACGAAGCTCCCAAGGTTAAATCTCGAAGCATATGATGGAACTACAACAGCGTGGCACTCTTTTTTCGACCAATTCTAATCAAATATTGATAGCCGGAACCTAGCTGATGTGGATAAATTGCTATACCTAAAGAATTCTGTGACCGGTGCAGCGAAGCTAGGTATCGATGGATTGGATGCTACAAACAGCAACTATAAAGTCGCCTTGAAGATCCTTCGCGACAGATATGGCAATCCGCAGCATCTGATTGATACGCATAGCTAACTTTTCAGTAGGTAGATCAGATTCTGTCCAAGTTTCTAGTTCTGTCAGTGATTTTATTTCTTTGTTAATAGCGTTTCTCCAGTCTTCGCTTTTTACTGCCTCCGTATAACTTGTTGGATAAACAGTACGCTTGGTAGCTTGTAGTGTCATAGTCTTTTAGGTAAGCAGGTTGTTTGATTTTTCTTCATTCATTTTTAGTGTCTTCTGATTGGTTTCTTTATCATTTAGACTTTCATCTTGTTTTTCTTTCTTTTCCTTTCTTTCTTTTTCTTTCTCTTCCTTTTCCTTTCTTTCTTTTTCTTCCTTTTCCTTTCTTTCTTTTTCTTCCTTTTCCTTTCTTTCTTTTTCTTCTTTTTCCTTTCTCTCTTTTTCTTCCTTTTCTTCACTATCTTCCTTGTCAGAATATTCTTCTTCTATGTTTTTATTGTATGTCATTTCTTTTTCAGTACTATACTGAGTGTATCTTTCATCAAATCTCACATCTCTTGATATGATTATTCTGTTTGTTTTTGGATTCCATAGTGTACAGCCAGTTTTTGCATATCCAATCATTCTTAGTGGTATTGCTCGGTTATCAAACTTATCTCCTCTTGGTAATGACACTGCCCAAGCTTTGCATCCAAATATTTTCAGCCTATCGAGCTTAAGATCTCTTCCAAAGATGTTGGCAGCTATTTCACAGTTTATAGCTTTGGATGGGAAACGGTTAATCAAATATGTCGCTGTTAACACAGCATGACCCCATAAATGTCTTGGCAATTTGGGTTCATCAAGAATGGATCTTGCCTTTTCGTATAGTGTTCGGTTCATTCTTTCAGATTTTCCATTCATTTGTGGATTTGCATATCCAATCATTCTTAGTGGTATTGCTCGGTTATCAAACTTATCTCCTCTTGGTAATATCACTGCCCAAGCTTTGCATCCAAATATTTTCAGCCTATCGAGCTTAAGATCTCTTCCAAAGATGTTGGCAGGTATTTCACAGTTTATAGCTTTGGATGGGGAACGGTTAATCAAATATGTCGCTGTTAACACAGCATGACCCCATAAATGTCTTGGCAATTTGGGTTCATCAAGAATGGATCTTGCCTTTTCGTACGAGTATAGTGTTCGGTTCATTCTTTCAGATTTTCCATTCATTTGTGGACTGTAAGGAAGACTATATTCGAAAATGATTTTATTTTAACACTTACAGTGTTCGGATAAATCTACAAAGTAGAAAATCGCAAAATTTCACAATAATGCAATAATGGACTAGTTGGGCTAGTACAGTTCATGCTTACTAGGTGGCAGCACCAACATTAGTACAGCTAATGCTTACTAGGTGGCAGCACCAACGCAACGTTGGAATGCGTATAGAGATCGCAGATTTCACAATATCAGGCAGAACCATAGTAGCCTAGTTGGTAAAGCGTCTGCGGTACTGACGCAGAAGACTCAGGTTCGAATCCTGCCTGTGGTTGTGAAATTTTGCGATTTTCTACTTTGTAAGACTATATTCAATTTTTATTCCTGTTTCTTTGCAGTACTTTTTGAATACATTCAATGTGTACTCACCGCCATTATCACAACAAATTCTTTTAACTTTAATATATTTTTCTCTTTCTATTTCTCTTATATATTTTAGTAGGTTTTCTGCGGCTTAAACAATCCAAAAAAGCTAATATTTTTAGGTGGATTCATGTATAATCATGTATAATATGAAATTCTGAATATATAGCAAGCCGTAAATAAAAAAAAAATTCTATTAACATTTTTTTCCGAAATTCCATATTTTTTTAATGTTTGGACGGCAAAATAAATGAAGTAAATTTAGGTGGATTCCATTAAAAAGCTTTACACAGAAATATAATCTATCGATCTGAAAAAGAATCACGGCTATTATCAATTATTTCCGTTTCGCCATACAATCTCTCGTAATTTTACTGGAGTATATTAACAAGTTCTTTTTTTAGGAAGTGTTTCGCAGGCTGAAGGTTCCTTGAAAGTTTAATATCGCCTTAAGGAAACGTGATAGAATACCGTTTTCTTCTGGGATCGATAGAACATACGTAGATCTAATTTTTAAAACCATTTTGTAGTCGCGTGGTTCAGAAGTATTCCGCTGACTGGAGGTTTCTTGAAACTTTAATATCGCCTCAAGGAAACGTGGCAGAAGATCGATTCCTTCTGGGATCGATAGAACATACGTAGAACTAATTTTTAAAACCATTTTGAAGTTCCTCACTCGTGTGGTTCAGAAGTATCCCGCTGGCTGGAGGTTCCTTGAAAGTTTAATATCGCTTCATGGAAACGTGACAGAAGACCGATTTCTTCTGGGATCGATAGAACAAACATAGATTTAATTTTTAAAACCATTTTGAAGTTCCTCACTCGTGTGGTAAAGAAGTATCCCGCTGGCTGGAGGTCAACTACAAAAGCGTTTATTTTATTTTTCTATATGCGGAACAAATTTAATTAAGGCACAATTCGATAGAACAAATCTGGTACTAATTTTCTGTACCACACACAGGTCTCTAGGACAGGGGGTCCCGCTAGGTGTAGACACACGTTTCTGGCTGGCTCTCATTTTGAGGGTAGCTGTCATACAACGAAAATGATAAATTGTAATTTTCTCAAAAACGGCTCATAGAATCTTGATGAAACTTTGCATGACCAAGCATCTCCATGTAAGATATCTTGCGCCAGTATCAAATGATCTGTGTAATTTCATATAAGGGGTGTTCCTGTACCACCAAATCGTAAATATGTGATTTACCCAAAATTGGTTCCATTGAGTTTATTAAAATTTTCTATAATATTACTCCTGGATTGGTTGTCTACCTGACTGGATATTCTTTATGATTTTTGAATAAAATTTAGTACACAGGCTGTACTAAAAACTGAAAGGGCTTGCTCAGTAGACTAAACTGAACAATAATCCATAATAAACATGTGTTGGGAAATTAAAAAAATCTCCATGCAAGTATCCTACGGTAGTATCTATTGATCTTTGAAAATTCATATAAAGGGTGTTCCAGTACTACCAAAAGTTAAACATGTGATTTACTCGAAATCGTTTGATGTTTGTTTTCATTCTGAATTTTTGTTTTGAATTCTGAATTGATCTGTATATTTCATTCGAACATTTTTTTGGAAAAACGTAAATAAAAGTTTGTATTTCCATACTATGTGTATGGCATTACAAATTTAAGTTTGTGGTTGATAGTTTTTCCTTGAGTATTGCGAGAAAGTAAGTGCAGTGCTGCTGTACCATTTATTTCTTACTGTATTTGTTATAATTCTTCTAATTTAGCTGTTTGCCCTTTATAGCTTTGTGTCTTCTATTTCTATACACTGGGAAAAAACTCAAGGTAAAGTAATTTTAATTTCATTGAAGAAAAATTTGAGTAGGTACTCGTAGGTAGATTTGCAACGCTACCTCAGGCATATTTTAGCAGTGTCTCAGCAAAGAATATAAAATTTGTTCATTTCAGTGACAAAATGTCGAAAAGAAGGGACAGTCCGCGCGACAAAAATGTTTCTTGGCCAGAGCCAAAAAGGTCCAGATTGGATGCGGGTGCTCTCTCTGCTGATTTTGACTGCATTCCAGAGCAACGGCCAACCCCTGAATTGAGTGACGCTGTTAAAAATGCTTACAAGCAAAGACTTTCAAATGGACCTATAAAAGTAAGTTTTATTATAAAGAGAAACATGAAATTGTTCCCTTAATGTGTAAGAATACCTATCTATCTATTTATTGCTATAGGTTATTTTTTTATATTGCATTTACCCACTTGTTAGTGACGGCAAATGCAATAACTTTTGTTCTACATCTTCGCTAACAACACAAAAGAAAAATCAACTTCCCATTTAAAGTAACTTGTATTTGTTGGGAAGTTGAAAATTGATTGTGTATTGTTAGAAAAATTGTTTTAATGAATTGGCAAACAGATATCAGTTACAAAAAAAACCTAGAAATTGTATATATATATGAAAAACCAGGATTTAGTCCCTAAAATCTTTTTGGTTGTGACAACGAAAAATTTTAAGGTTGGACGAAAAACGTTATACATTTAGGGTGGGTTGCACCATTTAACTTGACCATAACTGAATGTTCACGTCTTGGTCTCTCCACCCTATTCGCTAGAGTGAGGCGAGCTTATTTTGTTATTGTTAAAGTTAACTGGTGCAACTGACACTTGAGCAGATGAAGGGGCGGGCAGTCACGGACATTGTCCGTCAGTGTGGCCTCATGTCAATGACTATATTAATACGAAAATAATTGCAGTACCGGCCACACTGGCGGACTGTCAGAACAAAAAGTCTGCCGTCTGCTGTGCCTCTTATTGGTCTAGGTTAAAATCTTGTTAAAATGTTTTGTCAATGTCATTTGTGTAGTTCTTGACAAGTTTATTTGTCCTGATCGTCCATTATCAATTTAATGGACCTCTAGAGCAGGGGTAAACTTAAATGTTGATTAAATTGACACAACATGACATTGAAATAGCTAACAGTTAATGAACAGAGTACGGTGAAACCAGGGCTCTTTTTAAAATATAGATGGGCATCTTATTTATCATCATCATTAATAAAATCCCATGAAAGGACAGGGAGCTCCCTCCAGAATTCCAACTTTAGCTGAAACAATGTGGAGGGGAAGTATCATAGTCACCACATTTGTTAGCATTGTGGCTGGCACCATGCACTGGTGACACCAGTGTGTAAGATGGTACAACACCCAAAAGGATGCTGCTGCCTATCCATTCATAATCCTGTAGTTGCCTCTAACAACACCCACAGGTAAAGAGATTGGTAATATTGTTTGCCAACACCTCACTGGCGTTTTTCATTCATCTTAATAAATAAAATTGTGTGGGATGGAACACAGGAATAGTTGTAATGAATTTTGTTTTTTAATAGTTTATAAATGAAAATAGTCTTTATTCCTTTTTCTTCAAAATAAAAACCTAGATACAGGAATTATAAATATTTCTCATCATAACATTCCATGAAACATCAGCTGTAGGACAGGAAGCCACTCCAAAATTCCACAAAAGCGTGTGGTTGAAGGGGAAGTATCATAGTAACCACCTTGTTAGAGTTGTGGCTAGCACCCTTGACCGCAATTGTAGGTTATCTTTTTATATTAGGGTTGCTTTTTGCGGAAGGCCTCCCCACCTTTATCTTACACATAAAGTAATAATATAATATAGCCTTTTATTCCCAAATTCATGCTTACAAATTATATCATTAAAATTTTAAATTTACAACATTAATTTCATTAGATTATTAAAACATGCAGATAAAAATAAATTAAATTAATTAATGTAGTTTAATTTTATATGTATTTCTTTGGTTATATTATTTTTGGGGCCCATTGTTGGGTGAAGGCCTCCTCCAACTCGTGGCATGTTGTCCTGTCTTGTGCGGTTCTTGACCATGTATTTCCAGCTATCCTTACAATGTCGTCTTGCCAACGTCTTCGGGGTCTCCCACGGGGTCGTATGTCTTCTCTAAAATACCAATGGATGATTTTTTCAGTCCATCTTCCATACACATAAAGTAATCTCTATAAAGTTAATTAAACTGTTTAAATTATAATCACATTTGTCTCCAAATGCAAAATAAATGAAGGTATAACAATAACATTTTTGAGAGTTAATAATAAAGCACTTTATTCTGAAAACCTTAAGTAACACTTTTCTTTACACTTTTTTGTTAACTATCTTACGTCTACTTAAAGTTAACTTAAATTCTAGCTGACCTTTTTGGAAGGGACCTCCTCAATGTATATGTTTTGAGGGTAAAGGGGCTGGGCCCCTAGTTCCCAACAGCCACTGAGACCGGCATAGATCTATTGTAGCCAACCCTTCGTTCTACATCTCCTCGGCCACACCGACAGCCTTAAAGAAGCTGACGATCTGCCTAGGATTGAGAGCTCGGTCCCAGGTCCTCGGACCTGTCTTACTGTGGGGTATTATTTTAGTATTTCTTTTCATTTTGATATTGTTCTTTTGTTTTTGTAGAATGTTTTGTTGATGTTGATGTAATTGTTGAGAGTTAGTTGTGTCTTCCGGCTGCATTTGTTGGAGTGCTTCTTTGGTTTCTATTGGCTGTGGCTATCCTGGTCGGTAGTTTGTGGTTTTGGTTACATTATTTGTCTCAGATGGAAGAAATTTTTGTTTTTATTAATTTTGTTTGGGTTCAAATTGCTGCCTGCATGGGTTCTGTTTGGTAGACGGTGACCTTGTTCCGGTGACATAGAGTTTCTCCTAACGCTGCTAGTTTTTATTTATTTATTTAGCTGGTGCCCGCAACTTCGTCTGCGCAGAATTGGACAATTCACACAATATCTCTCTAAATTGTAGCCTATGTGTTATTCTGATGTATAAGCTATATTATTGTAAAGTTTCATTAAAATCCATTCCGTAGTTTTTAAGTGAAAGAGTAACAACAAACATCCACCCATCCATCCATACTTACAAACTTTCGCGTTTATAATATTAGTAGGATTTATTACAGCCTTGTTTTCCAACGCTGCTAGTTTAGGGAATGTTAAATAAAAACCACTAGTCTACGACAATGCGCGTTTACATACGGCCAGGGGGGTAACAGACTAGTTGTATGGACCTCACGGCCCTAGAATGGCCAGCGCGATACCAAGATTTAAATTACATTGAGCATGCTTGGGATATTCCCCAAATAAGAGCTCTGAACGATTTTCCTGAAAACTACTTGGGCCTAATGTTATTACTGATTTTTTTACAGTTTTTGTTTTGTAACATAAAATATCTTATCTATTTGTTATGTTATTATATAAGAATTTTATTCATCTCTGACAGCCCTGTTGTTAGTTTTGTCAGTTTGCTCTTTAGCCCTATAACTGATAATCCTATACTATTAAACGAGCAATATGTGTATAATATACAGGCTGGCACATGGATAGGCGTCCTTAACAAAAATTTCAATGCCTCATGCTAAGGAGTATCCAAATGACTCCCATGTATATTCCGCGATTGTTTATTAACAATTTTAACAGTGACACCTGCTGTGTCTAAATGTCAAAAATAAATTTAATCATACCAGAAAATGCGTTCATCGTTCGATTTGTGTCCACAAGGACTAACCGGCCCATAAAAGTGCTATACCAAGGGAGATGGCGCTAGTCGTCCTGTTAGCGACCAAGTGTATAATGAATAAGGAGGAGAGAAATTTGAACTAGCCGCTTGAAGACGCGATAGCTCAGTTGGTAGAGCGTCGGCACGGTACGCCGAAAGTCGCAGGTTCAAATCCGGCTCGCGTCAAATTTTTCTTCCTCTTTATCTGTTGAAACAATAAAAAACATCATTTTTGGTTTGCGTAAATATGACCGCGTTTCATACTTTCGTGCTCAGCTTAAATGACTTCCTATCCGCCTTCGCCGAGATATGCACATACTATCTGTCCTTTTTAATATCCTTAATGACCCACACTCCCCTCCTTACCTTCGTGCCCGATTCGAACTGCTTCCTCCTCCCACTCGATCTAGGCGCCCCTGTATCACCACGATGCTTGAGGTACCTAGGAGCAACACCAATTTCTTATTTCATTCCTTTTCCGTCCGTGCTGCTCTACTTTGGAATCGTCTTCCCAAATCTATTCAGGAGAGTCCCTCAATTGCCTCTTTTAAAAAAAGAGTAAAGGAGCATCTTCTCTCACAAATCACTGCTTCGTGTTCGTAGTCATCATTGTTAATTGTTCTTCATAACTTTCTGTATTTATATGAATATATCTATGCAGGTATTTATTTATATGTAAGTATTGTTATATGTATGTATCTTCTGTATGTATTTATATTATTTATATATTATATTTATACCTATATCATCAATATATTTTATTAACTTGTTTATTTTATACCATTTATTTATTTTATATTATTACATCTGGTTTTTATGGATATTAATAATGCACTACTGAGTCCCGCTAATGAACACTCTCTCTCACTACCATGGGTTGGCTGGAAGAAATCTCTTTTAGAGATAAGCCCGCCTTTGTAAATGTCCTTTTGTATGTAACTTTCTGTATGTGAATTTGTGCAATAAAGAATATATATATATAAAAAATAATATAAAAATAAAATACTTCCTATGAAAAAAGAAGTTCAAGTTGCCAACCCTATTCTAAGAATCACAACGCGCTCCTCCCACTCGGCGCGGCGGCACACCAATTGTAAACAAAACAAATCCTTCATGCGCGCTGCGACTCCGGCGAGGTTGGCACAATTAAATTTTAATACAATTTTTTTATTTCTGTTTTTTTTTTCTTTTTTTGTTGTTTAAACATGCGTATTGTTCTATATTCTACTTATAGAACATGTGGTTAAAAGGAAATCGGTACTTTTCTTTACACCCTGTATAAAGACTCATATATTTTTTTAAAGAGACTACTTTACTTTTAAGCGAGGCTTTCTAAAAAAAATATTTTCCGAGATTTTATTTTACCACTTTCGGCGTGTGGTGTATGTGGTGGTATGGTGAAAAGTAGGTCAATCTGACCCCTTTACATACTGCGGCCAAAAACATCCGCGGTCCATGGTGCCAGCCGCAACGCTACCAAGCTGGTAGTTCTCCTGCAAATTGTAACATGCATTTTAGCTGGAATTCTGGAAGCAGCTCCCTGTCCTGCAGTGGACGTTTCATGGGATGTTATGATGATGATGGAAGTCAAAGGCCCCCGAAGCGTCCCTACTTGATTAACACCACTTCTTAAACTCAGTCCAGATAGAAATAAGAGATGTAAAATTAATATTTCTCAATAACCTATCTTTTCGAAATATGTATTTAAATCTAATAATCTGTTTTATTAGATCGTCCTGTCGTCATCAACTAAATGTCGATTGAATACTTCGGACGAGACACCAGCAGCAGACACAGAAGTAAACACAAATGTTCCTAACGAAAGTTGCTCAAATGTTATTCTTACACAACAAGACAAAAACTATTGTGTTCGAAATAACAACGACAGCCACCACACCTCAACAATTGTACTAAATCCTGCATATAATAATAATAATGCTATTCCATCACCACCAACCTGGAGCGATACATATTATTATCCTGTAACAAACACATGTTCTGCAACAACCTCGGGCTATCATAGGAGTGAGGAATGGTACTCATTACAATGTAACTGAAGACAAATCTTACGTTGAAGAAGTCGAAAAGTTTTTAGCAAAGATCAATCCAGACAATAATTGTTACAGAACGAGACAACGAGACTATGAAAATTATACGTGTAGGAAGTATGACACTCAGTCAGTACCGGAAAAACTTGTACCTGAAACTGGTAAAGTTCAAGTTAAGAAAAACAGAAAAATTGAACATGTTAAAATACGTTCAACGTCGCCTGATAATTCATTCCAAAATAAATATCACGCAAATCTTATAAGTGAAGACAACACAATTAAATTACGCTGTAAAACATTTTCGCAACAAAACCGTAAAGCAAAGAGAGAAAGTAGGGCCGTCGGTCGGTAAAGTAATGATTGCTCTGAACACTTACGACGAGGCGGATTATCACACCGAACAAAAGAATTAAAAAAGAACGAAAATAGAGCACCAAAGAAAAGAGCGAGATCCAGTAGCTCAGAATGGGAAGACAGATTACCTAAGAAACCTCATGAAAAGCTAGAACACAAAATGAATAAGGAGAAGACCATCGGTGGTAGCCAATTCAACGAAATATCTAATGACAGTCAAAGAAATCTACACCGTGAGAAACCTGACAAAATAAAATATCTAAAAGATATGTTAGATAAAGTAACCCAAAGGATAAATAAACTAAAAGCTGAAAAAGGAGACGAGCTAACTAAATCGCTTAAAGCACAACAACAAAGCGACAATGAAAAAAAATCTACTCTAAGAGCGTTGTACAAGTTATAAACAATTCTAACAGATCTGTCGACCTGAGACAGAAACTTCTGCAAAAGGGTTTACCACAAGAAAGCTTAGTCATAACAATTAACAACGAAGAAGAGATGACTGAAACCAAATTAGATTTAGAAGAAAGAGAAGAGTTGGTAAGGGCAAAAGAAATCTCAATAGTCGAGAAGTGTAAGAAAACAAAAATTTATCTGAAAGTTTGTAGCAGTTCTGAATACAGTAACTCGGACGATGACTTTAATGAAACATCCGACAGAAAAAGCGATTACAACAGCGACGACTTGAGTTTTCTTGATGATATCAATGTAGTTGAAATCGCCAACATGATAAACAACAGTAATGACAACGAAGCCGATTTATCAATAATATCTACCATGACTGATAAAGAAACAAACCCACATACCGAAACAATCAGCCAACACGATGAAAAATCAACTGCATCTTCGGCTGTTGGTATAAAAGAAATCATACGTAAAGCTTCCGGTACGTCTACTATCCATCTAGATGAATTCCCCGACACTCACAAAAAGGAAAATAACAACGATGGAAATAATTACACCATTTCCGAAAGTCAAAGGTAAGTTATTACTCGGTAACATGAAGTTTTTTAAAAAATATTTTAAAAACTTGTTTGTATTTATACGTATACTTATTTTTTCTTTTTTAGGAATATTTTCACAAACAAATCGCAAAAGGATTAAGACTCTCAATTTTCTCGAAAAGAAATAAAAAAAGAAATATTAGATAATGACGTTATCGTCTTAGATAAAACAGAGGCAGAAAAAAGTAACAGATGCGAGATAAAAGAAATAAAAAACATGCAATCGAATATGAAAGAGATGAAGGCTATAGAGGATGATGATAATTGTTTGAATATCATAATTCCTGCAAACAATATAAGAGTTGAGCCAAATACCGACGAAATAGTTCCGAAAAATAAAAATACGCTTTCGAATGCCAAAGAGAATAAAGCAATCGAAGAGAATGATAAAGGTGGCCAGGACAATATTATTTCTGCAAACAAGATAAAAGTAGAACCTAATACCAACGAAGTAGCTCCGGCCCTAGATATAAATATAACACTTTCGAATACAGTAGAGGAACAGGTAATCGAGGAGAGTGATAAAAATGGTATGAAAAATATTATTCCTGTAAACAAAATTAACGTTAAGCCAAATACTAACGATGTAGTTCTAAAACTACACAATAGAAATACATTCCGTTATAAGGAAGAGAATAAACAACTTGAGGAAAGAGAGAAACACGGTGAGAATGATTTTGTTTCTGAAATTGAAAATGACTTATGCTGTGCAAACACTCATGAAATATCAGTAACACTAGTAAGTAAAAATAGTCTTTATAGCAAGGAAGTTAATAAGACCATCGAAAAAAAAATACAGCTGTAAAAGAGATGGAAATTGACAAACAAGATACCAATGTTATTGATTATTTGAAGGAAGATACAATAGCAAATGATAAACCGAAATCTTATTTCCAATAATACAAAACTCAAACCTCAAGACCCGAAATCCAAAGACAATGGCATTAAAGTATCTTCTGCTAAAGATACAATAAAAGCTGTAGTTTCAAAGAAGAAACATACCCGGATTAGTCCTCCTAATCGCGTGATGACGCAATTAAATAACATTGCAAGTCCGTTGACGTTCTCACCAGGGTTCAGAAAAGACGAAAGAATTTTTGTTGAAAATGCAACAATGTTTTCAAGATCGATTTACAATAACTTCTGTCATACATAGGGGAAAATTTTCTAAGGTCCTACATTGCAAAGGACCCAAGAATCGGGATTATGCGATTAAAATGTTACGGTAATTTTATTGTCATTTATTGAAGTATGCTTAGCGAATATTTTCAGTAGCTGATTCTGTTCTGTGCTGCTGTTTTGTTTCACGAGTACTCGTTATACATTTTGTAATCAGTGAAAGCATAAAGCTCTTGTTAAGTAATTTGTGTAATTTGTTACAGAAATAATATAGTCGACCAAGTCGACCGAACAAGTATAGAAATGCTGGTTGCACTCCAAAGAGAAATATCAAAGGAAAATCTAAATATTATTAAAGTATATGACTGTCTACCGGTCGTCGGCAGTTGGTGCATCCTTATGGAATACTTCCCAAAAAACCTGTCAGAAGCGATTGAAGAGAAGGGTGGAAGTTTCCACATAAAACTTGTGCAACATCTTTCTAAACAGTTGGTGGCCGCTGTTATAACTTTAAAGAGTTATAATGTTGTGCACTCAGGTAAATAGATAGATAGGTACATCTCTTTTATCTTTATGATCAGCTTTATGATCGGACTAAAAATGATTCGGTTTTAGGGTGTTTTTAGCACCCTGCACCCGTTGATTAGCCATCAGATTTAGAACGGCCTCGTTGTCGGGCTTACTTAAACTTATTAATACAGAGTGTAAAGGACGGTGTACCGAAACCTTAAAGGGCGTGCTCAGTCAACGAAACTAAACCACTTTCCCATAGAAATGTTTTTGGAAAATGATAAAAAATAAATGGTACAGCAGCACTGCACTTACTTTCTCGCAATACTCAAGGAAAAACTATCAACAGCAAACTTAAATTTGTAATGCCATACACATAGTATGGAAATACAAACTTTTATTTACGTTGTTCCAAAAAAAATGTTCGAATGAAATATACAGATCAATTCAGAATTCAAATTGTCAAACATTAAAACAAACAAACATCAAACGATTTCGAGTAAATCACATGTTTAACTTTTGGTAGTACTGGAACACCCTTTATATGAATTTTCAAAGATCAATAGATACTACCGTAAGATACTTGCATGGAGATTTTTTTAATTTCCCAACACATGTTCCTTATGGATTATTGTTCAGTTTAGTCTACTGAGCAAGCCCTTTCAGTTTTTGGTACAGCCTGTGTACAAAATTTTATTCAAAAAATCATAAAGAATATCCAGTCAGGTAGACAACCAATCCAGGAGTAATATTATAGAAAATTTTAATAAACTCAATGGAACCAATTTTGGGTAAATCACATATTTACGATTTGGTGGTACAGGAACACCCCTTATATGAAATTACACAGATCATTTGATACTTGCGCAAGATATCTTACATGGAGATGCTTGGTCATGCAAAGTTTCATCAAGATTGTATGAGCCGTTTTTGAGAAAATTACAATTTATCATTTTCGTTGTATGACAGCTACCCTCAAAATGAGAGCCAGCCAGAAACGTGTGTCTACACCTAGCGGGACCCCCTGTCCTAGAGACCTGTGTGTGGTACAGAAATTTAGTACCAGATTTGTTCTATCGAATTGTGCCTTAATTAAATTTGTTCCGCGTATAGAAAAAAAAAATAAACGCTTTTGTAGTTGACCTCCAGCCAGCGAGATACTTCTTTACCACACGAGTGAGGAACTTCAAAATGGTTTTAAAAATTAGATCTACGTTTGTTCTATCGATCCCAGAAGAAATCGGTCTTCTGTCACGTTTCTATGAAGCGATATTAAACTTTCAAGGAACCTCCAGCCAGCGGGATACTTCTGAACCACACGAGTGAGGAACTTCAAAATGGTTTTAAAAATTAGTTCTACGTATGTTCTATCGATCCCAGTAGGAATCGGTCTTCTGCCACGTTTCCTTGAGGCGATATTAAAGTTTCAAGAAACCTCCAGTCAGCGGAATACTTCTGAACCACGCGACTACAAAATGGTTTTAAAAATTAGATCTACATATGTTCTATCGATCCCAGAAGAAAACGGTATTCTATCACGTTTCCTTGAGGCGATATTAAACTTTCAAGGAACCTTCAGCCTGCGAAACACTTCCTAAAAAAAACCGGTCAAGTGCGAGTCGGACTCGCGCGCCGAGGGTTCCGATATAACTATAGTATTTTTGGAAGCAATAAAGTCCATTTTCAGGACCGCAAAACTAAATTTGTTTGTAAAGATTTTTTGCAGATTTATGAAAAACTGTGCAACTTAGAAAGATCGTTTTATTTTTGCTGTAAAGTTTACATAAACCTCTGTCAACTGTAATTAATTCAGATTTTCCCTTACTCAAACTTCGGAGATAAGGGGGGGGGAATGGTATTTTTTTTGACATTTTTCATCATAACTTGAAAACTAAGAAACTTAAAAAAATACAAAAATATATTTTAAAATGTACAAGTAAAGCCCTTTCATATGATACCCCACTCGACCTAGTAGCGACAATTTGAAATTTGGCCCCCCCTATTTTGGCCCCCTTTACATTAATAATCATACTTTTTTCAAAAAATTTTCATGTGCAATTAAGTTGGGCAACTATATTCTAAAACTATTCCAAATTTCAGCTCGATAGCGTAAGTGGTTGCTGAGATATAGAGGTGTGACAGACAGACGGACAGACAGAGCGGCACCATAAGGGTTCCTTTTTTTTACCATTTTGGTATCGGAACCCTAAAAAGAACTTGTTAATATACTCCAGTAAAATTACGAGAGATTGTATGGCGAAACGGAAATAATTGATAATAGCCGTGATTCTTTTTCAGATCGATAGATTATATTTCTGTGTAAAGCTTTTTAATGGGATCCACCTAAATTTACTTCATTTATTTATTTATTTTGCCGTCCAAACATTAAAAAAATATGGAATTTCGGAAAAAAATGTTAATAGATATATTTTTTTATTTACGGCTTGCTATATATTCAGAATTTCATATTATACATGATTATACATGAATCCACCTATAGTACATTGTTCATCGAGAGGAGAAAGTGACCGATTCCCAACAAGGGTGTCGTTTGAGCCCTGAGGCGAAGCCGAAGGGCTCAATACTCCCGAGTTGGGAATCGCACTTTCTTTCGAGTGATACATAGTGCTTTATACTTCACCTACGAGGAAAATATTTCAGATTTCCTTTTCAGATATGATGTAAGTTTTTTGTATTCCAATATATTGATATCATGTTTTGCCAATATGGTACTTTTCAACATGGAATACAAAGACTTGGCTTATATTTTTTCACTATAATAAGCAAGCAAAACAGTTTCCGAAAATCAATGCGCTTTTTTCTCGCTTTTTCAACGTATAAAACTATCACATACTTACATTGTTGTATTTTTTCGAGATTTTTCAGGCAATCAATAACCGCTTGCGCACTTTCTTGTAGTTCTAGCGGCGTCAAAAACTCCTCATCACTGTCACTATTTGACGACATTTTTTGTAAAAAGCACGCACCAACAAAACTACAATTAAAACTTTCAACAACTTTGAAAAGAAAACAGGGGTCCAATTTTTTAAAATCACTGGGTGATAAAATATCGCTTGGAGGTTAAAACTTTTTAATTTTACCCTGATAGTGTTAAAACGTTAGTAATACTTTATAAAATTTAACAATTAAACACTAATTTATATTCATGCATTATAATTTTTCCCTGTTGATAAGAAAAAAACAGAAATTTTGATTTTATTGAGTAAGATTTTATAATGATTTAGATTTTCAAGAATAGGTACCTAATTCGCGCGCGAGCGCTTTCGTTCCACATGTTTCGTTCTTTTTTCAAATTAATGGTTTTTTTCAGAAAAGTGCAGGTGGCCAGCATCATTTCGCGGACTTTGAGAAAAAAACTTTTTCTTTTTTTGGCATTATGATATAAAAATAGGTTATCGACAGATTTTGCTTTAAATTTAAGAAAAAAAAAACACGTTAACAATGGATTTTCATACAAAATTCCATCCCGCTAAAACACGTTAACAATGGATTTCCATATAACTTTTCCCCCCGCATATTTATACCATAGAAATGACGTACCTTCTCCTTAGTTTTTAAAACAGGACTGAGGTACTTTCCGAGAAGGTGAAGTATAAAAAATATTAGCTTTTTTGTATTGTTTAACTTTTATAGCACGAAATGTAAATAAAGCTTATCTTCGCAACCAAAAATAGTAATAGATCCGTTTTGCTTTCTAATAATTTAAATAGTGCTATATAATCACATTTTTGGCAAATCCAACATAAATGTTTACAAAATCATTACCCAGCGATTACAAAAAACTTTTTTTTTATTTAGTATCGCATTTTTGTGAATATACACACAACTATGCCTAGGGATATTTTAATTTTACTCAATTTTTAGAAAACCTGTTGATTATTTCTTAGGACATGTATATACAGAATGAAAGTGTATTTTATGCTTTATGCGTTTAATAAAATAAAGAGCTGTAACAGAGATGTTTGGATGTTTCTTTTTTTAATTAATTAAAAGTCTCTAATTAATACTAAGTACACAATATCTCTTTTTTGATGAAGTTTTGAAAAAAAAAGGTCGCGAATAACAAAAGAATGCATATTATTAAATTTAATAATCAGTATTTCCTCCCCTAACGTTAATAAGTGTTATGCATACTCAAAATTAGGTTGTCCAAGTCTTGCTGCGGTATAAGGTCCCAGGTTCTTTTTAAGTGCAAGAAAAGTTGCTCTTCAGTCCTCAAATTTGGAGGGAAATTGATCAAAGCCCTTCTTTGTAACATGTCCCATGCATGTTCTATGGGATTCATGTCAGGGGACTGAGCAGGCCAGTTCATAACTCTGACATCATGTTCCCGAAGCGCAGTAGATACCAACTCTGCCGTATGTGCTCGCGCATTATCATGCTTGAGTTCGAACTCCTGGCCCATTTGGATCGTGTGTGGGATAATAACAGGTTCCTTCCTTCTCGGTATTTCCTCGAAGTCATACTCCCTCTAGTCCAAATGAGATCAGTTCGCGCTCCCATACGAATTCCAGCCCATACCATGATTGTCCCGCCTTGATACGAATGGACCTCTTGAGGATGCTGGAGACGGTTCCGTCTACCTGGAAGTCGCCAAACTCTTATTCGGATGAAATCCGAACCGAGACTCGTCTGAAAAGAGAACCATTGACCATTGCTCGTCGCTCCAAGCCAAATGTTCGCGAGCCCACAAAAATCTTCGCCCGCGATTGCCACGCCGCAAAGCTGGAACTCGCAGTGGTCTGCGAGAATGAAGACCGGCTTCATGTAACCTTCTTCTCACAGTTTGGTCACTTACTAACAATTGTTCAGATTGAAGCCTTTGAACCATTTGCATAGCCGTGACATTGGGTTGTCTCCTGGCCATATTTTGCAGAAAACGGTCCTATCTTGGAGTGGTGACACGATTTCTGCCGGAATGCCGTTCCGCTACGTCTCCTGTGACACGATAGCGTGACCACAACCTGGAGATCACGTTTTGGTGGGTTCGTAGAGTGTCAGCAACCACGCGTTGAATAGCGCCAGCTTCTAGCATGGCTACAGCTCTGCCGTCCTAATCATAACCATCGCACTTGCATGGAGGGAGAATTAGAGAAAATGGCGCCTAAAGTTTTTTTTTTTTTTTTTGTTGACTGTTTTTGAACTAACTGATATTTATTATATTTTTAAAATTGACATCATAGAAAAGGCCATTACGTTTAAATTTACTATATATTTTTTTCTTAAATAATAATGTTTGTAATAGATAAAACACAAAATGTTGTTTAAAATTGTAAATATGGATTTAATTTGCCTCTATTTCCTAAGCATAACCATCGCAAGTGCGCAGTTGCGTTGCTTATGTCTAGGAAATGCAAGTACGTCGCTAATGATTAGGATTATGATGATAGAATTATATGGATGTATCCTTATCAATACCAACGCAACACGCGCAAGTGCGATGTTTATACCTAGGAATCGATGGTGGAGGGCGCAAATGCGTTAGCAAATGCGTTTGTTTTGACTAGTAATGAAAGTCACTTATTTAGATGAGATAAAATTCAAAAACATCCTGACAGCCTCTCATCGACCGCGGGCTGCTTTCAGTAGTCCTTTCAATATTCAAAACCCCTCGTGGGTTTGCTCTGATCATTAAATTGAACAGTTAGATACAAAATTCCAACGCATCGGCACAAATGTGTGAAATAGGTAGCTGATAATTTTTAGTTTTTTCGACGTTGGTCCCATAGGGAAAGTTGTTCAGTTTGATGACCTGAGCAACCTCAGGAGAGGTTTTGCGTAACTACTTGGGGTGACACGTATGTATGTTGTGTAAGTATTAGTTTGGTAATACGAGTAGTTAGTTAGTAAGTAGTTGACTCAAAAGTTGTTAGGTGTGAAAATGAAAAGACAACTCATGAAATGACTTTATAAATTTAATAAAAGTTGAGTGGTCTTAAACTAAGTAAAATCAAATCTGAAATAAGTATTTCTTATATATTTCTTTAGAAATATTTTTATTTGTTAGGTACATTGAATGTTTAGAACATTTTTATTTCATACCTAAACACTACATAATTATCACAATAATGTCAGTTTAATGAGATCCACATTTATTCGACAGTACGTGTTTCAAAACAATAGGCTTCCCTTACTACTTATTAAATTTAAAATTAAAAAACTCATGTTCAATAAAAACAAAAAAGACAAGAATTGTCTCAAACTTTACCTTAAAATTAGTTAATAAATTTGAATTTTTATTTTTTTGTTTTTACCATCTAAAAACACACCTAATTACATCATTATATCAGTCTAATGAGATCTATCTCCATTGTCATTCGTAGCGCGCTCCATACAAATACAGTTTGATCGTTGTTAGAATTATTTTGAAACACAGATAATTAAATGAAACTACAATAAAGATTTCACTTCGAAAAACTGTTTCGGGAGCGGAGATCTGATGCGAGAAACAGACGCGCGAAACTCCTCATCGCCCTAGCACGGGGTCAGTTTCCTAACCTAGAGGAATGAACGAGGATACTGGTTTTTACACAGAGTGACTGCCATCAGATCCTTGCAACTCGGAAGGGAAACCAGACCTAAAACACGCGCACGACTAACATAATTATTTAAAAATAAAAAATTGCCTTTTCCTTCTAGGCTCAACAATAACAAAAACCGGTCAAGTGCGAGTCGGACTCGCGCGCCGAGGGTTCCGATATACCTATAGTATTTTTGGAAGCAATAAAGTCCATTTTCAGTACCGCAAAACTAAATTTGTTTGTAAAGGTTTTTTGCAGATTTCTGAAAAAACTGTGCAACTTAGAAAGATCGTTTTATTTTTGCTGTAAAGTTTACATAAACCTCTGTCAACTGTAATTAATTCAGATTTTCCCTTACTCAAACTTCGGAGATAAGGGGGGGGGAATGGTATTTTTTTTGACATTTTTCATCATAACTTGAAAACTAAGAAACTTAAAAAAATACAAAAATATATTTTAAAATGTACAAGTAAAGCCCTTTCATATGATACCCCACTCGACCTAGTAGCGACAATTTGAAATTTGGCCCCCCCTATTTTGGCCCCCTTTACATTAATAATCATACTTTTTTCAAAAAATTTTTATGTGCAATTAAGTTGGGCAACTATATTCTAAAACTATTCCAAATTTCAGCTCGATAGCGTAAGTGGTTGCTGAGATATAGAGGTGTGACAGACAGACGGACAGACAGACAGAGCGGCACCATAAGGGTTCCTTTTTTTTACCATTTTGGTATCGGAACCCTAAAAACGAACATACAAACAAAAATCATTTAAAAAGTGCAGAGAAATCATGCTACTTCTATAAAATTACCTACATCCGTGTTCAACGAGATGTGATTAAACAAACAATATGAAAAAAAAAATAAGCTACTGTTTAGTCTTCCTGCGTCAAATCGCCGGCGTCTGAAACTGGCAAGTTTTTCCAGAAATGTCTTCTATTTTCTGGCATAAGAGGCAAAAGTTTCTCAACTATGGCTGATTTTCGCTCTTCATTGATGCCCCTTGGATTTGTTTTTATATTGGCAATCGGAAATTCTTTAGTTTTAACGACTTTTATCTGTAGAAAATCCAGTGTTTTAAATTCTTCATCATCGTGGTTCTGTTTGTACTTCAATTCGTATAAATTTCGTTCTACTTTAATTTCCGCAATATCTTTTAGGTATACTCGAGGAGTAATCTTTTTCAATTTGTGCCGAGAAGAAATATCTTGATAATCGCAGAAGTCCGGTACTTCCATGATTTTGACGACGTTTTTTCTCGAATTGGCAGAACGTACACATTCTACGAAATCTGAAAAGTCGTATACCTTCCCCATCTTTTTCATCGATTGTTCGACTTGATGATGAAATGAGTCTGCAGACATAAAAGTGTGTCCTGGTTCCAGGTATCTTAATGTGATAGATTTTGCTTCAATTGCATCGCTATTTACAATCTGCACGAGAAAAGACATCAGAGCCCAGTTTTTATTTTGGGCGCTACAATTGTCCAGCCAGAGCGTAATATTTTCGGCGTCACGGTTATTTATTAGGAATGCGTGGAAAGTCGAAATGATGTATTCCTGTTTTCGACCAGAAACTGACTCGTTCCACAATGCTGCAAACGGGACATGTTCATGTACAGAACTAAGAGGCGCAAAAGTTTCATTAAAAGCAACGATTCTAGGACAAAATATAGCCGCTTTAAACTGATCGATCCTAGGAAGCACTACAACTTTCTGTAGATCAACTGAAAATATGACTTCGTTTGGTTTTGTTTTAGCTACTTCGACGTCTTCTTGGTATTTTTTTCTGGTTTGGCGATATTTCTGTCTATGTGCTAAAAAAATATTGCAGCCTTCGCAAGTCTTGTCAAGGTTAACTTTGTCATGGTTCGGGTTGTGGTTAAAAAATTCTGCGCATTGCTCACACTCTTCATGACCTAATCGTACGAAAGAAATCTTCATTTCTTTAACTACTAATCTGTATGACTCTAGAGAAACTTTGAGATTTGGCCATTGTGAGCAAAATAGTTTATGCATAGATGTTATAGTAACGTCACTTGGTAGATACAGCCTGTTAGGCGCGTGCTCTCGTCTGTAGTGCGAGATACAAGGGTTAAAAGATTTAATATGCTTGTTGAGGAGCACACGCCCAACCCATTCGGATTTCCCGCCGTTCGTTTAGTATAGACTATAGCTATAAGTAGATATAAGTCAATCGCGTGCTTGTTACCTGTCCACCGTTGAGAACGCGACACATTTGTAATATCGGTTCTAATTTAATACAAAAACCAGCAAATTAACAAAAAGGTGTTTTACTACTTCAACGTAAACCCCGAAGTCTCATCATGGTCCTACGAGCCGGATAATAAATAAGAAGAATCGATTTGTTGCGATCATTGGATATTTCATCGGACATATTTGAAGGACAGAGAAGGTCGTTGGGAACAAAGGCTCTGATCATCGAAGAGATCGGAAATATCATCACGGAGGTCAAGATAAAGTACTTCAGGGCGTGAATATTTCTACATTAGACTGCTTTTGTATTATTTTCTAGCCCAGCATTCTTTTCTCCTTAAGTAATTTGGATCAGGTAACATACGTTACATCTAGGTATGTACTAGTTTTTTCCTACATTAATATAATTTCCTACGTTCTATAACATATTAAAGTGTTAATTTATTTCAAGTGCACTATTCCAATCCTATAAGTACTTAGTCAAGTTATGACGTAATCGTACCCGGCCACTGCATTCCATTGTCCGCAGACGCGTTGATGTCTTTTGTATGCACCGGTCGCCAGCCGGTTAGTTAACTGCGTAATTAGGTCAGATAAGCAAAATATTCGTGTTTTTAACATTTTCTAGTGTCAATTTGTTAAAATTAGTCAGTGTTAAGGGCAAACAGTGTAGTTAAAGTACCTAGTTACCGGTACATAAGATATTGTAGACGTTTTTAGTGTTCTTTAAGCCGGTACGAACCTTATTTTTGTCTTACCTTTATTATTGTATGTTTATGTGCAATTTGTGATTGGAATAGAATAAATAGTAGGAATTTATAAGATTTAAGTGTATACTAGTGCAAATAGTGTATTTATTGTTAGACGTGCGTGTACTGTACATTGTTAAATAGGTATTTTGTTTGTGAATTCCAGGTTTGATAACCGCTTCCCAAAATGCCAAACGATGATGAAAATAAAAATCAGGAATTTAAAGATAACGTGAAAAAACGTGGAAATATTAAAGGGCGTTTGACAGTTTTCCAGAAATACATAGCAGGTTTGAATAAGCCACTGGATCGTGCTCAGGTAATGAGTTTACAATTACAAGTTAACCAAATGATAAAAGTATACGATCTTTATGATGAAATTCAATCAAAATTAGAATTTGCGACTGATAATCTTGATGCTCAACTAAAAGAACGACAAGACTTTGAATCTATTTATTATGAGTTGATAGGGAAAGCACAAGAAATAATCGAATTTTATTCTAAGCCTCCGCCATCGGAATCTGACAGAAATTCATCATCTGGTCATGAGGAACCGTTGCACAATCTTGTCAAGTTGCCCACCATAGCGCTGCCTAAATTTAGTGGATCTTATGAAAACTGGTTAGAGTTTCACGACACGTTTCTGTCTCTTATTCACAATGAAAGTAGAATATCAGAGATAAATAAATTTCATTATTTAAGGACATCTTTAGAGGGAAGTGCCAAGTTAGTTATCAAATCAATCGAATTTTCGGCTGCTAACTATCAGGTTGCATGGAGCCTTCTGTGTGATAGGTATGAAAATACGCGGCTTTTAGTACAGAATCATGTTTCTGCTATTTTTAATATGACTGCGATTACTAGGGAAACGTCTGTCTCTATTCGTCGTTTACTGGACGACTTAAATAAAAATCTGCGTGCGCTGGAAACTCTAAAGGAGCCCACTGACCACTGGGACACGCTCCTAATTTACTTAGTCAGTAGTAAGTTGGATACTAAATCGTACCGTGATTTCTTTCTTGCGCAGCCGAGCAGACCTTTTAGAAACGTTAGAATTAACGCATAGTACCTCGGTTCATTCGCACAAACATAATAATAATAATATTAAAAGTATGTTTACAGTTGCTAACACGCAGTCAGCTGGCCATTCTAGTCAGCTAAAGAAAGTTTTATGTCCTAAGTGCAATGATGAACATAACCTTCGTAACTGCACTCATTTTTTGAGTCTTACAAATGAAGAGCGACTGAAAATGTTGCCAGAACTAAAGGTATGTTTTAACTGTTTTAAGAAAGGCCATTATGCCAATCAGTGTAAAAAGAGTGGTTGTACACATTGTAAAAAAAGACACAATTCTTTAGTTCATGTTCCGAGTGAGAAGAACCGCCCTCCTCTGGCTATCCAAGCTAATCCTTCATCAAGTAACACCTCCTTAGGGACAACGACCCAGGCGCCCTCGCTGCCGCCGCCGCCGCCGGGTCACGACAACCTGCACGTGACCCTGTCAGCGAGCGTGTGCACGGAAGGCGCGGGAGAAGGAGCCGGCGGCAGCGCGGGCGGCCGCGAGGTGCTGTTGTCCACTGCGCTCGTTAAGCTACAAGGTGCTGACGGACGTGATTACGTCGCTCGCGCGGTGCTCGATAGCGGCAGCACTTCTTGCATTATTACCGAGGACTTGTTTAAGAAATTAAATTTACCTGAGAGGCAGGTAAACAAGTCAGTCATCGGTGTAAATAATTCATTATCTCACGTCGGTAAAATGTGTAAAACGGTATTGTTTTCAATGAACAAAAATTATAAAACTAATATTAATTGTTTTATTCTTCCCACAATCACTGATCAAATTCCTTGTCATCATATAGATATGTCAGAATTTGATATTCCAAGTGGTATATCTTTGAGCGATCCTCAATTTAATACTCCGTCAGATATTGACATGATCATTGGAGCCGATTTATTTTGGGATTTACTGGGGACGCAAAAGATTCGCTTAGGTTCAGGGAACTTAGTTTTATATGAGACTAAATTAGGATGGTTGGTCTCGGGTTCTATAAGTAACCGCTCATATTATGATTCTCATCCTATAAAATGCAATTTTGTGCAAGTAAATTCAAACGATGACATTCAGAATCGATTAACACGATTCTGGGAGCTCGAAGAGATCGATATTAAGTCATCATGTTACTCTCAAGAGGAAAAAAGGTGTGAAGAGCATTTTGTCAAAAATGTAAGTCGATTAGAAGATGGTCGTTTTTGCGTTAGGATTCCGTTAAAGGAACCTGCTCATGTACTAGGAGATTCCTTTGAGACAGCAAAGAAATGCTTTTTGTCTATGGAACGTAGACTTCAAAATAATTCTGATTTAAGGCGTCGCTATCGCGAATTTATGACAGAATATGAGTCATTAAGTCACATGACTGAGTGCAAGTCGTCACTAGAGTCTGCCCATTTTATCCCATATCATGGTATTTTAAAAAAAAGCAGTACCACCCCAAAATTAAGAATTGTATTTAATGGCAGTTCTCCTACAACATCAGGGCTGTCACTAAACAATATCCAAATGGTAGGGCCGACCATTCAGACTGACCTGCTTAGCATCCTTATAAGGTTCAGACAACATAAGTATATTCTAGCGGCTGACGTTGAGAAAATGTACCGTCAGGTTTCAGTGCACCCTGATGATCGTCATCTGCAACAGATTTTATGGCGTGACGACGTGTCGGCTCCTTTGAAGGTTTATCAATTAAACACCGTCACTTACGGAACAGCAAGTGCACCATTTCTTGCTATCCGTTGTCTGAAACAATTGGGTCTGGACTGCGAGGACAAAAAAGTCGCTGAAGTGATCATTAACGATTTTTATGTCGATGACCTTTTGACTGGCGTGGATTCCATTGAGGAAGCTCATAAATTGCGTAAAGATGTAACTGAAGTTCTAGCTTCAGCGTGCATGCCCCTCAGGAAATGGAAATCTAATGAGCCGTCATTGCTGCCTAATCACAAGGAGCACTCATCTCTTGATTTAAATATTGGTTCCAACGAGCCATGTAAAACTTTGGGCCTTGGTTGGCAGCCACAAAGTGATGAGTTGCACTTCTCTAATAATATTGATATTCCTCAAGAGTTCACAAAAAGAACAATTTTATCAGTTATTTCCAGGATCTTTGATCCTCTGGGCTTGCTTTCACCTTGTGTGATAGTTTTCAAAATGATGTTGCAGAAGCTGTGGCTGCTCAAACTATCATGGGATGAGCGCGTTCCACTTGATATTAGCCAAGAATTGTCGACTATTCTTCAGTCTCTGTCATTGTTAAATATCATCCGAATTCCGCGGCGAGTAGTTCGTGATTTCGTTCAATCTGTTGAAATTCATATTTTCTCAGACGCATCACAAAAAGCGTACGGTGCTTGTGGTTACGTAAAAAGCGTCGATGAGTTTGGACAAGTCACAGTACGATTACTGATCGCTAAAAGTCGCGTAGCGCGAATTACTGCAACGACTATTCCGCGGCTTGAGTTGTGTGGCGCGTTGACGAGCGCACGACTGTATGAAAAGATTACAACCGCGTTAAGATTAAAAATAGGGCGTTGTATATTTTGGACCGATTCCACCATTGTTTTGGGATGGTTAAAGATGCATCCAACGAAACTGCAACCTTTCGTTAGAAACCGCGTTTCTGAGATTCTTGAAAGTACCGGTAAATGGAACTGGCGTCATGTACCTACTGACCAGAACCCTGCTGATTACATTTCTCGCGGTGTTGATATTTCCCTGATGCAATCTCTCAAGCAATGGTGGGAAGGGCCTGATTTTTTGAAAGGCGAAGAGTCATGCTATCCTCCTAATGTAGGTGGTTCAAACGATTTACCTGAACTTCGCGCTGAAGTAACGTTACTGACTGCTGACGCCAGCAGTAACAAATTAGTTGATTTTAGCCGTTTTTCAAATTTAAGTAGACTGACCCGTGCTGTAGCTTACGTGCTACGATTCATTTACAATTGCAGATCACGCACGAAAAATTCGTCTTGTTTAAGTGCGCGTGAATTAGAACAGGCTGCTGATGTTATTATTAAACAAGCACAGAACGAATCTTTCCCCGAATACGAAACTTTACTCAACAAAGGCAGTTTGTCAAATAAAAATCGGTTGTTAATGTTCAATCCTTTTCTTGACAGCAATGGAATTATGAGAGTGGGAGGTCGCTTGAATAATTCAAATTTTTACTTTGATAAAAAACATCCCATTCTGGTCGATAGTAAGCACATTATTACAAAGTTGTTATTCAAAAAACAACACTTAAAACTGCTTCATGCGGGACCCCAATTATTGCTCGCGTCCATTAGAGAGGCTTTTTGGCCTATAGGTGGTAGAAATTTAGCCCGTTCATGCTATCGTAGTTGCGTTAAATGTAGCAGAATCAAGGGTCAAACTGTCGCACCCTTGATGGGAAATTTACCTCAGAACCGCGTGCAACCTGGTGGTTACCCATTTGAAAATACTGGCATTGACTATGCTGGCCCATTGATGTCTTTGAGTAGGCAAGGTCGTGGATCTAGGCTTGTAAAGGTTTATATTGCACTCTTTGTTTGTTGCACTACTAAAGCCATCCATTTAGAATTGGTGGGTGACCTGACAAGCAACTGTTTTATGTCAGCTTTACGCCGTTTTATCAGTAGGCGAGGCAAACCAACGAACATTTTTTCTGATAATGGCACTTCATTCGTAGGAGCCTGTAATGAGCTTGGTAAATTCCTAAAGTCTCAAGGTAACTCATTATCTGAGAACGTTTCAAATGAAGGCATTAATTTTCACTTTGCCCCCCCTTATGCCCCCCATTTTGGCGGTCTTTGGGAAGCGGGGGTCAAATCTACGAAGCATCATTTAGTTAGAGTGCTGGGCAATTGTCATTTAACTTATGAGGATCTGATGACAGTACTTGTACAAATTGAGGCCGTTTTAAATTCACGCCCTTTGACGCCGCTGTCGTCGCATCCTGATGATCTTCAACCTCTGACGCCTGGACATTTTTTGATTGGGAGACCGTTGACGACCTTCCCTTCACCTGTTTACAATGATGCAAACACGAAACTCCTGACTCGGTACCAACGCATCGAACAATTTAGACAGAATTTCTGGTCAAGATGGACTAAAGAGTACGTTTCAGAGTTGCAGCAACGCACTAAGTGGCGTGTTTCTAACAACCCTCTCGCTGTAAATACTATGGTAGTAGTTAAGGAGGATAATATGCCGCCACTGAAATGGAGACTTGGCCGTATTGTTGGAGTAATTCCTGGTAACGATGGGATTAACCGAGTCGCAGACATTAAGACGTCCACTGGTATCATTCGCCGAGCGTTCAGCAAGATCTGCCCATTGCCAGTTGATGATTGTTGAAAGCTGGAGCTTTCAACGCCCGGGGGGATGTTGAGGCGCACACGCCCAACCCATTCGGATTTCCCGCCGTTCGTTTAGTATAGACTATAGCTATAAGTAGATATAAGTCAATCGCGTGCTTGTTACCTGTCCACCGTTGAGAACGCGACACATTTGTAATATCGGTTCTAATTTAATACAAAAACCAGCAAATTAACAAAAAGGTGTTTTACTACTTCAACGTAAACCCCGAAGTCTCATCAATGCTGTTTAATGAAATCCCTGTCAATTTTATTCATTCTTTCATATTTACCTCGCTCACATTTTTGAGATTCAATCGATTTATTCATTGCTGATCTCACTCTACAATCATTTTTGGAATTATACCCCAGAGTGGTCAGAAAAAATACCTTGCTGTCGTGACCCCTTGCTGGGAGGGAACTGACTGATTTTGACCAGTGCAGCGACCCGCACGCGCACCCCCTGCGCAGCCGCACCCTCCCCCTCTCATCCCGTGTGCCCACCAAGAGTCCAAGAGTAACGTATAAGGCAAGTGCGTTGTTTATGCTTAGTATTTTTTGTGGCTAACTGTGACAAATTCCAGGCATAACAGCCGCAAGCGTTATTACGATGCTTATGATTAGTAAATGTGATTATTCTATTCAATGACTTACTAAGTAAAGTATCGTAATGGCTATTATGACGCTTATGTTAAGGATACCAACAGTAAATTTGCAAGTGCGTTAATTTTGCTTAAAAAAAAACCATTGAAGGAAATTTAAATTCAAAAATTGGATCAGTTGTACTTGTAGATCTCGTTACGGTGATTCCGAATATGCCCATAACTCAAAATATCCAAAAATGTCGATTGCGATGGTTATGATTAGGACGGCAGAGCTCTAATCTGTCCTTCCCTTGTTAAATGTCGACGTGACATGACAGTAAACGTAATACGAGTAAACGTTCAACATGAATTTAAAAAATGCGCAATCTGCTACGAGTACAATTCACAAAAACTGCACTTTTTAATTGTAACAGAAACTAACAGCTAAAGTCAAATTCAAATTATCGCGCACTCGCGTACTCTTAAAGTACTAATAGACGATCGGATCGGACTGCTCTGAATTTAGCTCCGTGCCACGATTTTGCCCAATAGCAAAATTGTTTGGGTCAATCCGCAACGCTATTGGACAAAATCGTGGTCCGGAGCTAAATTCGGAGCAGTCCGATCCGATCATCTGTTACTAATAGACGATCGGATCGGACTGCTCTGAATTTAGCTCCGTGCCACGATTTTGCCCAATAGCAAAATTGTTTGGGTCAATCCGCAACGCTATTGGACAAAATCGTGGTCCGGAGCTAAATTCGGAGCAGTCCGATCCGATCGTCTGTTACTAATAGACGATCGGATCGGACTGCTCTGAATTTAGCTCCGTACCACGATTTTGCCCAATAGCAAAATTGTCGTTTGGGTTAATCCACAATGCTATTGGACAAAATCGTGGTCCGGAGCTAAATTCGGAGCAGTCCGATCCGATCGTCTGTTAGTACTCTTAAGGCGGTTGCTGGGTGGCAGCACCTTACTTTTAGAAATGAATTTATTGCGTCGCAAATACAAAACTTTTCAGTAGTATTGTTCGTTTGGCGGCAATATATGGTAGTTATATGTGTTATAACCCATGACATCATAGCTTAGCTTATCATTTATAGCTTTGTATTGGTAAAGTGCTAAAAGTGGCCGTTTTTGGCAGTTTTACAATACAAAGCTATTCACGATAAGCTAAGGTGTGATGTGATGGATAATAAAATATAGAACTACCCCAAATTGCCGCCAATCAAACAATCCTTATTAAATGTTTTGTATTTATGACGCAATAAATTTATTTCTCAAAGTGGCAGCACTTCTGCTCTTCAACCACCTTAAGGTTACTGTTAGGTGATTTTCGGAATTCATTGAATTCGTTCTTAATCGGATATTTCAAAAGGTGGTTCTGTCCATAAAACTGAACAACTTTTCCCATGGAACATAGATAGAAATTAAAAATATCGAAAAAAAATACGACTCCCATATGTTTTTATTTTTTTGTGAACTGCGACCTATGTTCTTTAAAATATCCGGCGTGATAAAAAATAACGCTGTGTTTTTGTACCAGAATGTCTTGTACTGATAAAAATGCGAAAGATTATTTTTCCCACGAAAAGGATCATAGTTTACTTTTTTGTCCATGATCGGTGACTTTTAACTAGACCCGGCTGCACTTTTTGGCGTAAACTCGACATGGGCGTTTGCCTGCTTAATTGAAATTTTGGTTATTTGTGCATTTAGTGATTTAGTGGATAATTATTAACTGAAAGGAGGTTTTAGTCAACAAATTAGTTCTAGAGTTGGCCGCTTTGTGAATGTGGCGACACCATCAATGCGCATTCATGTTTGTTCTTACAATAAAGCTCCACCATTGACAAATATATAAAATGTATTTTATTGTTAAATCATCATAGGTTTTCACTGGTTATGGGCCCAGAAACGTTCTAACCATTTAGACGATTGTTTTTAACAATAAATATAAAAAACCGGTCAAGTGCGAGTCGGACTCGTGCACTGAGGGTTCCGTACCACCACATAAACATAATTGTATTAGTTGAAATTTCAGTAAGTTAATGTGCTAGATTTTTTGAGTCCGACACGCGCTTGACAAAATTTTATTATTTGTTGGTATTTTATAGCTTATGCACTATAAACATACCAATTTTCAAGTTTGTAAGTGTTCCCGTTTTTAAATAGAACTAAAACAAAAATCGCCTCAGCGACCATCCAACTTGACCCCTCTCTTATATGAATGTTCTTGAAACGGGAGCTCACCACAATTGGTTACCATTTGTTGTGAGAAAAGTTGTAATATTTAATGATTTCAGACTTTTCCCATTATTTGTACTGTGAGACCTAGCTTCTTGCTAAATTTCATAATTTTAGGTCAACGGGAAGTACCCTGTAGGTTTTGCATTTTTGAATAAATGTATGGAGATGAGGACATAAAATGCCATATCTTTTGATTGCGTCGTTGTAAAAAATTTAAATTTTCAGATCTTGTGTGGTTCATGGATCCTAATATGTGGTATTAATTTCAACCTGATACCTTTACCCGTTCGTGAGATAAAGGGTCTTGACAGACAGACAGACGGACAACAAAGTGATCCTATAAGGGTTCCGTTTTTTCATTTTGAGGTACGGAACCCTAAAAATGGTAAAGTTTGAAAATAAAACATGAATAATTTTTTTCAAGAAATTTCAACAAAAAGTCGTAAGAAAATAATCCAATTTATAAAAAGTGCAGCACGTCAAGTGCTAAATGCTGTAAAGCCAAAAGCTGCGGTAAAGCAGACAAATAAAATATGCGAATATATTTTTTCAAGAAATGTCAGCACAAAAGTCGTAAGAAGATAACACTAGTGCCACAAAAAAAAATACAACCCAATAAATAAAAGTAGTACGGTGAAGTACTAAATAAAAGTAGTACGGTGAAGTACTAAATAAAAGTAGTGCGGTAAAGTGCTAAACAAAAGTAGTGCAGTAAAGTGCTAAATAAAAGTAGTGCGGTAAGTGCTAAATAAAAGTAGTTCGGTAAAGTGCTAAATAAAAGTAGTGCGGTAAAGTTCTAAAAGCGGTAAAGCTAATAAAACCTGCGGTAAAGTGGGACAATTTATTGGAGTTGCGATAAGACAGATAAAGATGCAAAATGGAGAATATATTCGCAAATTTATTTAAAGGCCTATTCGGCAAAAAGGAAATGAGAATATTAATGGTAAAAGATAAAAATTGTATAACGTGGAGACCTGGAGACTGTAGAATACAAAAAACGGTATGGGACGTCGGCCGTCAAGACAAAATTAGGCCACTGTGGAGGCATTATTTTCAGAAGGTAAACGAAAATAACATTTGGGAAGAGGTAAAGGAAGTGCCAAAGGGAACCAAAGTTATTTCTAGCAAATGGATTTTTTTGAATAAAGAAAAGAAATAATGGAGAGAAAATATATAAAGCCAGATTAGTAACAACAGAAGTGTGAACTTGATTCTGAAGTTTATTGAAAATTGAATTGCGTCGTTGTAAAAAATTTAAATTTTCAGATCTTGTGTGGTTCATGGATCCTAATATGTGGTATTAATTTCAACCTGATACCTTTACCCGTTCGTGAGATAAAGGGTCTTGACAGACAGACAGACGGACAACAAAGTGATCCTATAAGGGTTCCGTTTTTTCATTTTGAGGTACGGAACCCTAAAAATGGTAAAGTTTGAAAATAAAACATGAATAATTTTTTTCAAGAAATTTCAACAAAAAGTCGTAAGAAAATAATCCAATTTATAAAAAGTGCAGCACGTCAAGTGCTAAATGCTGTAAAGCCAAAAGCTGCGGTAAAGCAGACAAATAAAATATGCGAATATATTTTTTCAAGAAATGTCAGCACAAAAGTCGTAAGAAGATAACACTAGTGCCACAAAAAAAAATACAACCCAATAAATAAAAGTAGTGCGGTAAAGTGCTAAACAAAAGTAGTGCAGTAAAGTGCTAAATAAAAGTAGTGCGGTAAGTGCTAAATAAAAGTAGTTCGGTAAAGTGCTAAATAAAAGTAGTGCGGTAAAGTTCTAAAAGCGGTAAAGCTAATAAAACCTGCGGTAAAGTGGGACAATTTATTGGAGTTGCGATAAGACAGATAAAGATGCAAAATGGAGAATATATTCGCAAATTTATTTAAAGGCCTATTCGGCAAAAAGGAAATGAGAATATTAATGGTAAAAGATAAAAATTGTATAACGTGGAGACCTGGAGACTGTAGAATACAAAAAACGGTATGGGACGTCGGCCGTCAAGACAAAATTAGGCCACTGTGGAGGCATTATTTTCAGAAGGTAAACGAAAATAACATTTGGGAAGAGGTAAAGGAAGTGCCAAAGGGAACCAAAGTTATTTCTAGCAAATGGATTTTTTTGAATAAAGAAAAGAAATAATGGAGAGAAAATATATATAAAGCCAGATTAGTAACAACAGAAGTGTGAACTTGATTCTGAAGTTTATTGAAAATTGAAATAAATTGCCAGTTTATTAAATGAATGTTGTAGGAGCTTTTTTGCATGGTGATATTGAAGAGGTGGTATATTTAAAGATTCCAGATGGTACACTGTGTAAGCTAAATAGATCCCTTTATGGTTTTAAAAGATCCCCTAAGTATTGGAATAAAAAGTTTGATATGTTCATGCAAAACACACAGGGTATCGTATCGAAATAGAGCCAATTAAAAGCATACTACATTATAAACAGTGTTTTATTATTTACAGGTAATTATTAAAAATCGTCACGTCAAAACAGAAAAAATATACAATATTTACATACCTACAAATAAGAAAAAAAAAGCATTCGCCCAAAAAAACAAGTTATGATGGACATGAACATCTCCACATGGAACAATTTAAAAATGAAAATGATTTTACTGTGAGAAAAATACCACACATTGTGGAGATTTGCGGTTTGCTTAGTGGATTTGAACATACAAGTGGACGTCGACTGTCAGAGCCATAGAATACATGTTTCATGTATTCTATGGTCAGAGCTACTAAAAAACAGACGAACAACAGCCAACTATTTAAACCAACAAAGCACAAGTACAAAAACCCACTAAAAACCAGCTACACTTGCTACAAAAAATACAAAGAATAAATAAAGGAATACAAAGATATAAATATAACATCAGTAGGTACAGAAATATTTAACACCATAGAAAATAATATAAATAAAGGTGCTAAAACTTTGAAAATAAACTAAAGATAAATAATAATACTGAAGATACCAAAAAATTAAAATACTGAAATACAGAAAATAAAGCAAGACAAAAAAAAACTAAAAGCTGAAGAGGAATTCATACGTATCATGCAATTTGTGCCAAGTTTTTTTTCGGAATTCGGTATGTTATAAAGGTTTTAGAAAACCAACGCAAGCAAGGAAAATAAACAGCAATCAACAAAATTCAATAACGCTGAGCCGTATCTGCTGGAGCTACAGAGATTTGTTGCACGTCAAAACAACCCACTAAGAAAGGACTTTTAGAAATTTGTCCCCAAGGAAATGTAAAAGGGATGAAACTTTGTATAAAAGGCCTCCAGTTTTGACACGACTTACCTACTCATAGTAAAAAATAAATAAACAGAGAAGGTACAGCACTCTGTTTCAAAACTGCTCGATCTTTATTTGGCACAAAGTCTTCTTTTTTTAAATGTTTGCTACATACAGATGTATGTTTCGTGATTTTTCTCGAAAATTTTGGTATCACAAGGTTTTCGGGTAATCTGAAAAGTTGTAAAAACCACGCGAGTGAAGTCGTGAGCTTTTGTGTAGCTTCTACTACACAAAACGTCTAGAATCTATCCCATCTCTACCCGTGGGTGTCGTAGAGGCGACTAAGGGCTCATAAACCGGAGGATATGGGCAGTAGCGTCCTTCCGTGTACCTACTGCGGTCGCCAACAACACGGTGTCAGCTGTAACGCTCCCAAGCGTGGTGACTAAGGTAGGTACAATGTTTTATTAATTATTATGTTACTAGCATGGTAAGTACTTCCCCTCCAAATCGTTCCAGCAAGAGCTGGAGTTCTAAAGGGAGCTCCGTGTCCTGCAGTGGACGTATTACGGGATGTTATTGAAGTATTATGAAACTTTGCAACGCTAAAAAAGTATTAGCTTCTGCCCACAGCGGCTGCCGAGAAAAATCTTCCCGTCGCAACGACGGGTCGAGACGTCCAACCTAAATTTATGTCACCCTAACTTCTAAACTTATCTAAACAAGCAAATCGTAGTAAAAACACATACTTATGGTAAGAAAATCCACAATCCGGAAAATATTCGCTCTTGCAGGCTTCAACATTGCAATTTTGCATTTTAATTTTTTCTATAATTTTGTATTTTCAAAAAATCCGCGTCCCATATTTTAGTAAAATGATATTTAGAGTTGAAACATATTTATTTGTTTTCTACCACTTATCAGCGGATGCAGTTTTTATGGTAAGTCAAATTTATATTCCTTAGAAAAAGTTGTTCAGTTACATGGGTAGGCTACCACCCGAGTGGTTTTGCGTATTTGAAATTACACGTATTTTATCTCGGGCGTCGTGCTGAGGGGGCGGTCGCTCTGAACATGAAACTGAAAAACTTTTGTAACACCGCAAAAAAAAATGCTTTTTCATACAAATTGGCTCGGTCTTGGTCAGTGCTACCACCCGAGAGATTTTGCGTTATTTACTCAGTACGTTGTCTACGCCTATAGACCATACAAGTATACCGAATTTCATACATTGCACAAACCACCTGCATTAAATAGATTGCCGTTGACATTTAAATGAATTTGGCATACCGTTGCTCACCAACAAAATCCAGCAGCCAGCTAGGCATTTTACTAAAAAATGCGTTAGCGTACGCATGTATTTTATTGCAAAATGTTCACTACTTAATTTACTTTAAGTATCATACACTTTTTTTTCTGTTAAATTGTTTATAAAATAATTCAAATTCCTACCAAAAATTTAATAATCAGAAAAAGTATGAACGGCAACACCTTAGAAAGGGACACCGCAGTCACTTGTGGCTATCTCACTCGGACCGCTTCTTAGACCACCTTATTTTGCGTACGAAGTATATCGACCTTCGAATAACTTGGCGGAAAAAATAAATTTGTACGTTCAGGGGCTGCATGCTCTAACCGAGAAAAGAAATTCAAGTACCTGCAAAAAAAGCGCGCCATTTTTTATACTACTAGCGCCGTGGTAGGTGCTCAAAACCTATTTGAGCGGGAATTTTTGAATAGGGACCTAAGCATTCAGGAAAAATAGTAATAGATGAAGCTGCATGCATGAGTTAAGACCACATAAACATGAAACTGGAAATGTGAATCTTAACTCCATTGCTTGCAACTCCATCTGAAATCAAAGAAATAAATATTTTGTGTTAGTTTTTGTCAAATAAGTATAGGAAAAAAAAACGTCTTAAGCCTGATTTATTGAGGTTTCATAATTTTTGACTTGAATTGATTTTTCACAGAATTTAGTATAATTTACACATTTTTGTGATAACTATTTAGGCAATATAATATAGTAAAATCGTATATACAAATAAAATCGACCCTGGACGAATTTGTACACTGAAAATTTTCTCGAAAATGTAATCTAGGGATAGCAAGAAAAGTAAAATGACCCATCTAGGTCATTTTTGGAATTTTGCTTGTATGTCTGTGCGCTTCTAACTCACAACACAAACTAGTAAAACTATTCTAATTATTTTCTTTTACTTATTTTCGCGCATCTTATAGTCGGCTTTGATCCATTGCAATCGGTTCACTCAAACAGAAGCATTTTTTTAGTAAAATAAAATTAATAAACTAAAACTCTTTTCAAAGAAAATGTTGACTTTATTATAACCTCTATTGGTTTTTTAAGATTTTTAATTTTCTTTCTAACTGTTTTTGTCATTATCTTCACAAAATTATCAATTTTTTAAATAATGTGCCTTTTGATGGAAATGTGAAAAACGGCAGATACTATGTAATAAACATTTTCTTTGAGATGACTCGAACAAACCTTCATTGCTTTTAGGTTCTTCTTCCATAAGTTTGCTTTGAACAAGGTTTTTAATATGGAAGCAGATACCTCTACTACGCACATCAGCTCCATAGTGATGTCGCAGGCAAATCGTATAATTGGCCTGAAAAAAACTGTAAACGGTCGGTAAAATTTTGTGAAATGCCGCGGCATTATGTAAAATGACGAATTAAAATTTTTTCGGCATTTTAAAGAATGCCAAGGCACAATGTAAAACGACGAATTATACAATTTGCCTGCGACAGTCACATATTTACGGAAGACGAAGCGTTGGCAGGCCCCCCACAAGGTGAGCCGACGATCTGATCAAGGTCACGGGAAGCCGCTGGGTGCGAGCAGCGCAGGACCGCGGTTCATGGAGATCGTTAGGGTAAGCCTATGTCCAGCACTGGATGATGATTAATACAGACTTTTTTTACAGTCTCTGAACTCTTTAAAGCTCGTGAATATGTGTGCAGGTTCAGTATCACCTACTGCTAGAAGCGCTGTCTTGCAAACCTCGCAGGTTGTGTTGCGCATTTTTTCAACAATTAAACCCCACACATATGCACATGCTTAGGATTCTTGTGAGGCCATATCTATCGCAGTTTCTTCGTGTTCTGTGTCATGGAGTAAGACAACGTTTTCGATGGCGCCTCCTGCATCTTCTGAATCAGGCGTCATTAAAAACGCTTTCAAATTGTCAACAAGAGCTGCAGTGTCGTTTTCGCAATTTCTTTTTAACCCGTGACTCGCATGTTTGTTGTACATTTTGTTTTGAATGCCCTGGAGTGAGAATATGTTCGTCGTTTGAAGGTCTTGCAACAGGTATCGAGTCATCCTGAAAAAAAAACATAATACTGAAATTTAATTAAACAAATAATGTACTTAATAATAAATAAATACAAATAATAATAAAGTTTTTACAGAAGAAAATTATCGAGTACCTATACAACGTGATTTTCAAATGTCTGACATACTTGAGTATGGTACTCGTACTTAGTACATGAAACTGAACAACTTTACTCAAGAAACATATGTTGTAAAATTAAAAAATAAAAATTACTTCCCCATACAAACCTTGCGCCGTCAATTCTGAAATTTGTATGGGACGACCAAATAAAAATCTTACTTTTCACCCCATGTTTCTTGGGGAAAGTTGTTCAGTTTCATGTACTAAGTACCACACTCAAGTATAGTCACACATTTTAGAATCAGGTGGTCCTAATGAAATAGGTAGTGAAAATTATTTTAATATGTTACTCAGACCTTGAAACTGAACAACTTTCCCCAAGGAACATAGGTTGAATACGATAAACCAAATTTTACCTCCCATACAAAATGCGCTATCAGCTCTTGCAGTTTCTATGGGAGGTCAAAAATTGATTTTCGTATTTCGACCTATGTTCCTTAGGGAAAGTTGTTCAGTTTCATGGTCTGAGTCATCATAACATCCTATGAAACGTGCACTACAGGACATGGAGCTCCCTCCAGAACTCAAGCTTTTGCTGGAAAAATGTAGAGGGGAAGAACCACCTCGCTTGTTAGCGTTACGGCTGGCGCCATGGACCGCGGTTGAAGGTGACTGCAGTTAGTAAGATGTGAGATACAAAGGAGGATGCCGTTGCACATTCTCCAGTTTAAAACCCTTATGTGCCTCTTACAACACCCACGTGTTGTATGGGTTGGTACTATTCATTGCCGGCACCACACGGGACATTCTTTGCCGGCACCACATTGTCTGAGTAACATACTAAAATTATGTTCACTATTTTGCCAGGACCTGGTTTTTATTAAAATTTGTGACAAAACCATGAAGACTATGACAAAAAATGCTTACATTTGGTCTTGAGTCCCTGGAGTGAGAATATGTTTCTGATTTGAAGGTCCTGCGACAGATACCGAGTCATCCTGAAAAATAAAAATATAATACAAAAATATTGTCAAACAAATTGGCCATATCAAAAATATATTTGTATTTATTTTTTATTTTTAAATGATAATTTAGACTATTCTAAGAAACTGATTTGAAAATTTTATCATTTAGATCATTAATCATTTTTATATAACGATTTTAAGTTTGCGACCCGGTGACGTCACATGCTCACGTTCTTACAAATAACTTGATATCTTTGAAACAAAATGCTCTATAGACTATGAATACAGCTCATTGCTTATCACGTCTATCATACTGTCCTATAATTGTAATGTTTCTCGAGTAGCTTTCTTTCATTGTAGTTTTCTCAATCTATTTCTTGGCTTGTGAGATTATGACGTCACACGGTCACAAACTTAAAATCGCTATATAAAAATAATTAATGATCTAAATGATATTCTTTCTTCAAATTAGATTAGTTTCTTAGAATAGTCTAAATTATAATTTAAAAATATAAAAAAAAATGAAAATATTATTGACATGGGCAATTGGGTACCTACCTATATAAGGTGTTTTTTAATTAGATCCAAATATTTCTAGGGGTGGTGTAACTATGATAAAGAAAAAGGTTTATCAAAGTTTTAGAAAAATCCCCCCGCTAGTTTTTTTTTTTATTTTCAAACAAAAAATTTTGTATTATTTGCAATCATCCTTATTGCTTTTAAAATACTATAGGTATATCGGAATGCTCGGCGCGCGAGTCCAACTCGCACTTAACCAGTTTTTTTTTTCAACCTTGGGAAAACCTTGTTTTATGTTCTGAGTAGCGTGGTATTAAAATTTGGCTTGGGGTCCGAAAACAACACGGTATTTGCTTCAACACAATATTGTGATAAGATTTGGCAGTTTTATTCTTATATGCGATTTCCAAAACAAAAATAGCTGCAACTCTAAACACCACGGATAATAAATAAGACAATTTTTAACTCTGTATTACCTATACAAATTTTGAGCAAATAGATATGAACTTGCTTTATCTAATTGTTTTTCCAGGGCCAGGGAAGCGAAAGAACTTTACAGTGTTGTCCTGAATAGCAGTTGCTCCACATTTACAGCACTTCCTATACAACCACGTCGACATCTTTACGCTGTATAATTTACTTCTGATTTCTGTCAGAGCTTTTTTGCTGTCTTCCACTTAGAACTAGGTAAACATAGGATTGTTCCTAAAAGAAGAAAATATGTGTTAAAATACTGTAGGTACTGACCACTTGTTGGTTTATTAAAAAAATTAGGGTAGTTACATAAAATATATGTTTCACTAACTGTACGTTTTGGATATTAAAACATTAGTTTTACAGACGTAATTACATGCACCGTAAACAACTTTCAATTTAATTAAAACAAACTTACTTACAAGAATAATAAACTTACTTACCTACCACATTATTGATACCCGGTTAAAAGAAAAAGTCGAACGATGTTAGACGTTAGTGACTTTATAGGGATACACCTACTCTCAGGGTTTAATTTAAAGCTTTCACTACTTAAATACAGTAATAACTTTGAGATTGTGATTTTGTTATAGTTTGGAATTTCAATTAGAAACATTTTTGGGCAGTTTTAACTTTTTGCTTTTTGACAGCAGCTAAACAGCGAACTGGGATGCCAAAGACGTATTTAACATTTCTGCAGAACCTCATATTCTTTGTTAATTTATAAATTGAAATCTTCATGTATATAAAAAAAAAATTAAGATAATATACCATATTTTACACTTTTTCTGTCATGAGTTTTATTTTAAATCATTACGCGATAACACTAATTATCTAAAACTACTACTGTCAGCCATGGTTAGTGAAGTAGTTCACACTAAGCCTGCTCAACCCACACATAGACATTTTAGTGGGTACAAACACGTGTTTGACAGTGGAGGGGCCTTGCATCTACATCACTACGGATTAAAACCTGCTCATGAGCTTTGTGTGCGGTTTTAGCGCGCTAATAGTCGGTTCAAAACTTGCTCGTATTCACTCGTTTAAGCCACGTGACGTCATCAGTGACGTCACTTTAGCGCGCTATCATTGCATACGAAAATGAGGTAGTGCAGCGTGTGCGAAACGTCAAATTCATAAGACATTTGTCATCAATCTCGTTTTCGAGAGATTTTCCTCAACTATGTTTGGGTTTTTTAGATTTAATTATCTTATCGAATAATCATTATCTCTCAATAATTTCTTAAAACGCAAAACAAAATCAAAATTTTAATTTTTCTCAGTGACATTGACATAAGCGCGCTCTAGTCTGGTTTAAAACTGTATTCGACGAATGCACACATATAGAAATAAACCGACTATATTCAGTGAATGTGATGTGTGCGTTGAATTCAAGAAACAATCCGTAGTGCATATATACCACAGAAAAATAAGGGTAATTAGAAGGAGGATTAAAGAAATAATTCGTCACAAGGTAGTCAAGGTGTCGTTCTATGGATTTGACAGGTTATTTTGAATATTTCCTAGTGATCATTGATGATTTGACATAAAAATTTGGGACATGTTGGCAGATGTCATCCCATAGAAAAATAAATTAGCAAGGTATCTATTCCGAGCGAAGCAAGGAGGTTCGAAATCTTTGATATATACTAATCTGGGGTTTTTGGCGGGAACTCGACATGGGCGTTTACCTGCTTAATTGAAATTTAGTTTTTTTGTGCATTTAGTGATTTAGTGGATAATAAAGATAGTGTGTTATGCAGTAAATTTACTACGGAGTGCGCAGCTGATGAAGATTTCAAGTGATCTCGTGTTTAAGCCCCGTTTGCGTTGTCCCAAAAAGTCACGAACATTTTCCTTCGTAAAGTTCACTATCGCCAATTATGAATTCTGTGCTATCGCTTTACGAGGGGAGCAAAAAGAAAGATTAAAGACATCAGACATGGCTGTATGGGCTTTGTACTCTTTGCCTTTCCGAAAGGAAGAATGAAACCAAAAAAAAAATATACTAAATACTAATCTGTGCCTTGCATTGCTGTTGTTGCTTCCTGAAGAAAGATTGGTTTTGTTATCCGTTTCTGGCTTCCACAACGGAGATATCCTGCAAATAATTATAATAAAGGTATTTTATCTTTGTATCCCTCATAACACGTGCTCTGTACGTGCATTTCAATCGTACCTTTAGCTTGAATGTCTTCCCTTGTTGAATTTGCTTGACTCAATGATCTTATGCTTGACTCATCTTTCGAAACCTGTCTGAATCAGGTAGCTATGCTGCGTATTAAAGTTCTTTGCACCTCTAAATATAGTACACGTACAATAAGCAGGCGTACGTAAGACCAAAATAAAATTTACTGAATTATTCTACCCCATTTATATATGTAAATAGATCACAGTAAACAAATTTCTCACCTAGCTAACTATACCAGTTTTTCTACTGTACTTTTACCAACAAGTGGAGTTAATACAGAAGCACAGAGTTTGCCTAACAATCAACTACCCATTTACCAACTCAATTGTGATTGATTTTATAGCCGAGCTGCAATTTTTGGGCCAAAAGCTTTGAACTATTGTAGTGGTATTTGAACTATTATAAAATCAACGAGCTATGTAATCTAAAGATCAACGGTTGCATATTCTCCTACGCTGATGATACAGCTATTGTATTTTCTGGGAATTCTTGGGATGAGGTACGCGCTGATTCTGAGTCTGGTTTGATGACAGTGGCAAACTGGCTAGAGCACAATCTTCTAACACTTAACACGTCTAAAACAAATTATATAAGCTTTAGTATCTATAATAAAACACAGCCAGACACAACTTTTTCTATTCGTATACATAGATGTAATAATGCAAATTCTAACAACTGTAGCTGCCCTACTCTGGATAAAGTTTCATCAACCAAGTATCTCGGTGTGATGTTGGATCAACGTCTATCGTGGTTTCGCATCTTGAATTAGTTGCTGGCAGAATACGAAAATTAACTTGGATATTCAAAATTCTTCGTCATATTGCTGCTAGGGAATTAATTAACAAAATTTACATTGCTCTTGTTCAATCCGTGATTACTTACTGTATAACAATATGGGGAGGAGCCACTAAAACAGAGTTTCTCTGTGTAGAAAGAGCTCAGCGCTCTCTTCTCAAAGTAACCTATTTTAAACCCTATCGTTATCCGACTGTTGACTTATATTCTACAGCTAAGGTTCTAAGTATTAGGAAATTATATATTTTGAACTCCACTTTACGTCTTCATAAGTCTCTCCCTTTTGACCTCAGGAAACTCAATAAGAGAAGAAAACATAGCGTTGCGCAAGCGCCCCCTATTAGGACATCTTTCGCTAGAAGACAGTACGGGAGATTATCTTGTCACATATACAATCAAATAAATAAGAAACTTGATATATACCCTAAAAATTTATATGAATGTAAGAAAATTGTCACCAACTGGCTCTTACCATTACAATATGATGAAACAGAATCGCTCTTTCTATTTCAAGCCTAAATCTATCTGAAACAATTATTTCCTGATTACATCAATTTGAATTAAATTTGTTATCTCACTAACTGTTCTGAGCACTTCCCCTCTAGCATACCTATGCTCACCCGAGCACACAATCACACATGTACATTCTCATACACATGTACACACACACACACACTCATCCACACACAACTATACATACATCCTCACATACAATCCTACATAAACTTTTACTAACTTCATAAATAGTATAATTTTAAAATTGTTTTTCTTTCTTTTTTGGTTTATTAATTATTTTTATCTCTTTGGTTGTCCTTATACTTATTATTGTCAAAATCCTGCTGCTCACACCACTCATTTAATGTACTAGGGAAGAGCGGGGCCTCCCAATACAGGTTAAACACTTAAAGGGAGTGTCCTAGTAGTTATAAGATATGCACTGTAAAATCGAAATAAAAACCTATTTTATTTTTTATTTTATTATCAACTATCAACTTTTAGTCACACTATAGTGTCATAATATGCTATGCCTGGTATTCTTTTCCTGTAAAAGTTTTCTAGCTGTGCTTGGTTCGCTTGCCTTAAGACTCGATCATAATTTTTGATGATAACACAACATTGTTACTTGAAGCTCTTTGATTGAAGACTTATTTTGATTTATATTGAAGATGCCAAATTATAACAACCTGATTGTGCCATAGTGGTAGTTTTTGGGGGCGAACCATCGATTTAGCTAGATTTCATGCCTGGGAAAATTTGGCGGGTGGCTTGGTGAGGACAGTTGCATGCTTGATTGAAATTTTTGTGTATTAACTGACTTAGTGAATAATAAAGGTAGTGTATTAAACAGTTAATTGACTATGGAGTGCACAGATGATGAAGATTTGTTGTGATCTCTTGTATAAGCCCCATTTGTGCTGTCTCAAAAAGTCACAGCCATATGTTTTTCTTTGGAAAAAGAAAATAGCATGATTCAGAAACCCAACAGCGCACTCTGTTGGCAAATATGCCAATTAATAAATTCACTGTAGATTTTCTACAAGGCTCGTTTGGCTGTTCATGGGGGAGTTTTGGTACCAACACTGATGTATGGCAGTGAAAGCTGGGTATGGCAGAAGAAGCATGAAAGTAGAATTAATGCAGTGGAAATGAGAGCGCTAAGGAGTATGATTGGTGTTAAATTGAGTGACAGGATTAGAAATAGTGTGATAAGAGAACGGTGTGGCGTAAAAGAGGACGTAGTGACCAAAATCGAGAAAGGGATGCTGAGATGGTTTGGTCATGTAGAGAGGATGAATGAACGAAGATTGACGAAAGAGATCTACCAGGCGAGAGTGAATGGAAACGTTGGAAGGGGAAGGCCTAGGCGAACGTACCAGGACCAAATTCAGGACGTTCTGAATAAAGGCCAGGTTAAAAGTACCCTAAACCGACGAGCATGTATGAAAGGATTGATGAAAGTACAGGAAGCAAGGGAAGTATGTCAAGATCGTAGCAGGTGGAGGACTGTGGTCTCTGCCTACCCCAACGGGAAAGAGGCGTGATGTTATGTATGTATGTATGTAGATTTTCTACTCCATATGAGATGGAGCTGTTCTTGTTTCTGTTAAAGTCGAGCAGAGCTCAGTCACCAGGGGAAGAGAATAGCTACTAGGTTTATTTTATTTGGGTCCTAGGGCAATCAGATTTATCCGTCCATCTGTCTTGTACCTGAAGGAACCATGATAGAAGAATGTTTTCCTCCAGGTTGTATAGAACATATGTGAAACTAAACCAAAAACCAAAAATAATATTTAAACCCATTTTGAGGTTCATTATCTGTTAGAGTAACAAGTGTCCTTCTGGCTGGAGGTTCCTTGTAACTTAAATTCTATCTGAAGGAACCTAGATAGAAAAATGGTTTTTTCCAGTGTAGATAGTTTTACATAGAACTAAGGTTTAATACCGTTTTGAAGTTCATTATCTGTTAGAGTAAAAATCGGACTACTCTGTAAAAAGTTATGCATGGTCATACATAAAAAAAATAAATAAAAAAAAAATATACGCGTCGACCTTAGAACCTCCTCCGTTTTTTTTTCGTCGGTTAAGGAACCGTGATATAATGTTTTCTTCCAGGGTGGATAGAACATATGTAGAAATTATAACCAAATAATTGATTTTCATTATCAGTTAGATTAAGAAGTTTCCTGCTGGCTGGACGTTCGTTGTAACTTAAATTTTATCTGAAGGAATCCTGATAGAAGAATATTTTTTTCTTGATTTTTTTTTTGCAGTGGGCTTACTCTTGACCTTGATCTAGTCTCGAGGACCGAGATGAAGTCAAGCTCGATTTAACATGCATACGAGTATATAACTAATTTTGAAACCATTTTGAACTTCATCCATCACTCATGTGGCTAAGAAGTGATTAGATTAGATTTTATTATCTCACATTATCAATTTCAAATTTACAAAAATTGTCTATATGTCCGAGCATAACGTGATCGTCAAAAATACATTACAAATTCAAATTCAAACTTTATTTCGAGTAACAAAGACCCATACATTATATAAAGCACCAATCAATAAATAAATACGTGAAATAATTGAATAAAATTAAAACTAACATCAAAATTAAAATCAAAACAAACACAATCATAATATTTTAGGTAATTAACCCTCGTCTCATTTTATAATGTGAAACACTGCTGGCCAACAATCCGTGGGAAACTAAGCAGCAATGTCTCACATAATAAAAATCTAGCCTTTCAGCAATCATTTGCAGAATACTGTTGGTGCTGGCCCGTACGCGACGCACCAGGGAAGAGCATCTTTTTCGCATCGTTGTGTAGAAACAATCAACGCGGGCTTCAGCAAACATCCCTGATGCGCTACAGTATCGAGGCAGCCCCAACAGCATTCTAAAAGCATTATTGAACTGGACGCGAAGGGCTTTGTAGGATTTCGCATTATAGCGTGCCCACAGGCTGCACGTGTAGAATGTGGTACAAAATGCTCTAAATAAAGTAATTTTGGCCTGCGCTGAGCATCGTGCAAATCTGCGGGCTATCATGTTAGCTCTCACTGACAGTGCCCTTCGCTCCCGCTCAATATCTTCATCATCTTTAAGGTCAGGGGTCAAGATGTGACCCAGGTATTTAAACTTGTAAACCCTCTGTAAGGGAAACTCATTCAATTTCACTGGTGGCACATCTCTCCTCCTGTCCCCAAAGACCATGAATTCGCTTTTTTTAGAATTATAAACCAGCCCATGGTCATCCGTAAATTGCTCACAAATGCTAATAAGCCTTCTTAAACCACAGATTGACGCACTCAGCAGGACCATATCGTCCGCATAGCTAATATTATTGACACTGAATCCGTCAATGTAGCAGCCGATACGTTCACTGCTGAGTGCCTCAATAAGCTCGTTAATGTAAATATTAAACAGTGTAGGCGAGCTCGATCCGCCCTGCCTTACCCCACATTCTAGTTTATATGGTTCCGACAAAGTCCCTCCCCATCGTACGCTATTGACCTGGTTTCCATACCAGTACTTGAAGATATTAACAAGTTCTCGTGGAAGATTAGTGTCTTCAAGTTTTTTCCACAGTTTACTGTAGGAAACCAGGTCAAAAGCCTTGGATAAATCAAGGAAGCAGGCAAAAACGGGAGTATTACGGTCAGTATAGTATTTGACAGTTTGCTTAACGCACAGTATTGCACTGTCTGTAGACAAACCAGGTCTGAAGCCGAACTGATTGTCATGAAGTTTAATATGTTTATTTAACTGTGCGTCTAACAACCTGTCAAATACCTTGGCCGTCACAGTTGCTAAAGAAATAGGCCTATAGTTACCTGCATCTGAGGCATCACCTGTCTTATTTTTAATGATAGGACTGACTATAGTTCTCGTTAAGTCATTTGGCAGGTAACTATGGCTGATACACAGGTTAAATAATAGTGCCAGCACCCTAGCAACATGCGGACCACCATACTGAAGATGTTCGATACTGAGGCCATCGTGACCCGGTGACTTTCCACGCTTTGTAGCTCGTATAGATTCTTTTAATTCTTTAGCGCTAAATTGAAATTTTAATTCACCTTCGAGGACCTCAGTATCGAAAATCGTATGTGATGGATCCAACTGAGATTTTACAGTAAATTGCTGTCTAAAAACATTGGCAATACCCTCCGGTTCACTTAAACCGTTAACACTCACAGGAAGGCCGGGTTTTAGGCTTAATTTGTTTGTAGACTTCCAAAAACCACGGAAGTCTTGTTTTGCATGAAGAGTAGAAAGGATATCCATCCTAATTTGGTCTTCGTGGGTTTGGCACCATTTCAGACGTGATTTGAATACCTTTCTACTCTCACACATTTCTTCATAAATAGGTCCATTGAAAGGTCTACCACCTAACTGCCATGCTTCAAACTTTAGCCTTGCCTCCCTATGCGCCTCACTGACATGTCGGTTCCATCCTATCGTCCTTTTTCTGCTCCTCATTTCATTTTTACCCGCTTCCCTACCTATTACAGAAGATACTTTTAAGGCATTAATAAAACTGTCGTATAAATTATCTATAATAGCATTATGACTAGAATCGTTACAATATTTATAAGAACATTGTGTAAACTCTACAGGAAAATCAATGCATTTCAAACGATTATTACACTCTTTTGAATAAATTAAAATTTGCTCTTTAGATCTTTCTCCCCATACTACTTTATTATGACAATTAGGGCTGGCCTTAATTTATTACACAATGAAAAAGGAAAATTCAAAAAATGTCAAAGATAGAAAATAATGTAAAAATATACGAATTTTACAAATGTCAAAAATAAACTAAAATGTCTAATAAAAATATAACAACAATACTTAAAAGTATTGAAAATATCTAGTACAATAATAAAAATCGAATTTTAAAAACATGTCAAGGTATTGAATATTTGAGTATTTAATGTCAAAATAAAGTCCCTGGAGGTCAAATTTAAATAGATTTAAAAAAAATCTATATATGGAGCAAATCTAATTATGGCGTGATTCGATAGGACAAATCTGGAAACTAATCTTCTGTACCACATACATGTCTCTAGGACAGGTTGTCCCGCTAGGTGTAGACACATGTATGGAAAAGGTTGGGGAGGATTGATTTTGCCAATAGGCAGGCAGGCACACAGATGCCCAAGCTAGAGAATAGTTTTCATCTCGTAGTACATACCTAAATATAGTTAATCCAAACTAATATTATAAATGCGAAAGTAACTCTGTCTGTCTGTTACGCTTTCACGGCTAAACCGCTGAACCGATTTTGATGAAATTTGGTATGAAGGTAGTGTAAACCATGAGAAAGTACATAAGCTACTTTTCATCCAAACAAATATTATCAATGCGAAAGTAACTCTGTCTGTCTGTTACGCTTTCACGGCTAAACCGCTGAACCGATGTTGATGAAAATATGAAGGTGGTTTAAACCATGAGCAAGGACTTAGGCTACTTTTCATTTCAAAAATGAGACTGGAAGGGGGTGAAATGGGGGATGAAAGTTTGTATGGGAAATTAATTAAATAATTTATGTTACGCTTTCACGGCTAAACCGCTAAACGGATTTTGATGAAATTTGGTATAAAGATCGTCTAAATCGTTAATAAGGACATAGGCCACTTTTCATTTTAAAAATGAGACTGGAAGGGGGTGAAATGGGGGATAAATTTTGTATGGGAAATCAATTGAATAATTTATGTTACGTTTTCACGGCTAAACCGCTGAACCGATTTTGTTGAAATTTTGTATGGAGATAGTCTAAACCATAAGAAAGGACATAGGCTTCTTTTGATTGCAAAATCGAATATGAAAGGGTGAAATTGAGGATGAAAGTTTGTATGGGGCATCAATACTTTTTTGCTTTTAATGTCTAAATATCAATATGAATATCATTTCTATTTAGGGGTAGGGTAAGGGCTATCCCTATGGGTAGGGGTAAGGGTAGGGATCGTGGTAGGGATAGAGATACGGGTAGGGGTAGGGGTTGATATATGGATAGGGTTGGGGATAGGGGTGAGGATAGGGGTGGGGTTACGGTTGGGGATAGGGGTAGGGATAGCTATATAGGGGTAGGGATGGGGACAGGGGTGGGGAGAGCGGTGGGGACAGGGTTGGGGACAGCAGATCATAAAATCCACGCGGACGAAGTCGCGGGTAACAGCTAGTATAATATAACATAGCATCTGACATGTAAGGCTAAATAAAGTATATTATTATTTATACAAAATCATTTGTTTCAGAAAAGAAAAATGTCAGAGCAAGACCCAATAAGCAGCTCCAGCAGAGACTATGGCGCCACGGCAGCGCCACCAACAGTGGGGTTTGCAGACTTTAGCCCTACAGAACTGTACAACTTGAGTGAAAGCATTGCTGACAATATTAACTCCATAAACAGTGGCTTAAAGTCTCTGGAGAAAATGATGAAACAAATTGGAGGATCAAATGATAGTGTGCAGCTTCGAGATAAAATGTAAGTTGCTATGTGAATTTTGAGGGTAAAAGGTTTGAAAGCTTGGGAGTAAGACAATAATTATGCAAAAACATAGAGGTAAAAACAATCCATTGTTTTCTTTTTAGTCTCAAGGAACTCATATAGTTTGTTCATGTTTGCTCTCTGTCTGTCTTTCCGCGGTAAAGCTCAAAAACTCTTAGTACAATAAAATCATGACAAATATTACTTTTAGGCTACCTCATGTAATTAGAATTTTTTTTCTCATATACCCCATGGATGGATAGTTAATAAACCAAAGCAGTGATTTTTTGTAAATATCTTCATTGTACAGACATGGATTTGGAGTCACCTACTCCAGCATTTAGATCAAGATTTTAGATGGAATAGCCCATGACCAAATCCGTATTGACGATTTCAAGATGTTCTAAATAAAAGCCAGGGTAAAAGTACCCTAAAACGGTATAGAAATTGTTTCTTTTACATAAAAACTAATTTTAACTAAAATTACAAACCTCCTTCAAATTGAGCACTAAAACGTATGAAATAAAATTATCAGTTGTATTTCAGTAACTGAAGTTAATTAAAGGAAAATAACCAGGCATTTATTTTTTATTTCAATTATGTAAATATTTCAACAGATCATTTTGGAGTCTGCCAGCTAAGAAGTTTAAAGTTAGATGTAAAATCTAGGCGTTGAGAAATAAATAATTTATTATTTTATTAATTTATGTTACCTATTGGTTTTAGTCACGACACTCAGCAGACTGTGAATGGCTCTGTGTCGGCAACAGCTCGTGATATTCAGCGCCTTGGAGTAGTGGTTCGCAGAGGTGACAAGCCGCAGAAGCTTCAAGTGGAAAGGCTGACACAAGCTTTTAGAGAAGCTCTCGCCAAATATTCCTCTGTTCAAAGGGTTAGTAAAGTAACAAGAAGAAGCCTATTTACTTGCGACATCAATAGATTCGAGTTATATGAACTCGGGAATACAGAGGCCAGCAGAGAACACTCTTAGCTGTGCGCATTATAAAAGATGTTTCAAAGCGCTTAAGCGCGTGTTTTTTTTAGCGCGCGAATGAGTGGAATATCAACCAAGTGTGGATGATATCCTGCGGTACGACTGGTGGACTGGACTCTCGATGGTAGAAGAAGCTTATGGAGCTCTTGAGCTTGAACACTCCGTAGTAGGTACAAGATGTGAAAGACCGACAGACATGCAACTTTGCGAAGATGGTCCAGACTGTATAACTTATTTTTCTTGGCTCTGCGATCTATCGAGTCAAGAGCGGCTAATTGGTATTTGGCTGAGCCATCCCAAAGGTGTCAGCAATTCTCCATGCAGGATCGGATCGTTGCCATACATTTCCTTACAAATCGACACATCAGGTTTTTATATGTGGATAAACGTTTCTAAACACCGCACCGGTGGGGTAGCGTCTTCACGTGATAAAAGATCGACTTTACAACTACTTTAGTTAAACATAAATTGTATTTTTTTTCATACTAGCAAGTCACAGAAAAGATGGCGCAGCATATGCCACGTCAGGCCAGGGTTCGGAATGACCCACAAGCCTTGGAGCAGCAGGCAATGGCTGATGATGAAGAAGCTTCCTTATTGGCTAACCAACAAGCACAGGTAAATGTACTCATGTTTATCGGAGTAACTAGAGCCTTCTGTTTTGATGACAAAGTGACACCAATAGATTCAACAGTTTAATTAATTTAAGGAGGTTGCACTTTATAGTAGCTCTCTACGTCTGGTGGAGTGACCAGCTACAGATTGTAAATTACTTTCTTTTCAGGCTCGTCTAGTGCAGTTCGAGACGAGCATGCTGCTAGAAAGAGAAGAATATATGAACAAGATAGAAGCCGATGTCTTGGATATTAATCAGATAATGCAAGACTTGGCAGAGATGGTTAACACCCAGGCACAAGTTGTTGGTGAGTTTTGAGTTCAATTAAATGCTGGCTTTTTACAGTCATGAAACATACTTGCTGAGCAGACGAAATAATTACCATCTAGTGATTTATATGGAGTATGTAGGTTGCCTGGAAGAAACAGTATTTCATTTATTTTCTATGTGTATTAAAAATATTGAATCTGAGGTGGGATCATATGGAACGCCTGAGGTGTGGTTATAGTACTTTTTAAAACTACTTAATTATTAAAAAAAATACTTTCCAGATACTGTGGAGACTCATATTGAAACAGCCGGTGCGAGCGTGGAAGCCGGAGTCGACGAATTAGCTAAAGCCGCTGAACATCAACGGAGGTACAGAAGAAAAATGTTCATCCTTATCCTCATTGCTATCGTATTTGGCATAATATTTGTAGTATGGGTTGTCAAAGCATTCAGATAAACCAAGTTACGTATCTTTTGTGTCGATGAATTAAACCTAAAATGAACGACTGTTGCTAAGGTAAGTGAGGTCCTACTGGAGTAGTGAACAAAATTTTAGTATGTTACTCAGACCATGAAACTCAACAACTTTCTCCAAGGAACATAGGTCGAAATACGAAAATCAATTTTTAACCTCCCATAGAAAGTGCATCAGCTGATAGCGCATTTTGTATGGGAGGTCAAATTCTGTTTTTCGTATTTCGACACAAGTTTCTTGTAAAAAATTGTTCAGTTTCATGGTCTTAGTAACATGCTAAAATTATGTTCACTATTTCTGTGGGCCCCTAAATATGTCGCAATATTTAGTCTAAAGCGATATTTAATAATATATTATTTTTCTAATATTACACTATATCTTGCTCCTAAACACTTTGGAGCTCTTTTTATTACAATGAGTTGCTTATCATTTAATTTACTTCCAACGACAAAAAATCTAGCTTAGCAATAGAATTTAGTGCCTATAGACCCCTGTACAGTCCCAGCAATCAATAGTAGTGCAGATAAAGATCTTTTTAGGGTTCCGATACCAAAATGGTAAAAAAAAGGAACCCTTATGGTGCCGCTCTGTCTGTCTGTCTGTCTGTCTGTCCGTCTGTCTGTCACACCTCTATATCTCAGCAACCACTTACGCTATCGAGCTGAAATTTGGAATAGTTTTAGAATATAGTTGCCCAACTTAATTGCACATGAAAATTTTTTGAAAAAAGTATGATTATTAATGTAAAGTGGGCCAAAATAGGGGGGGCCAAATTTCAAATTGTCGCTACTAGGTCGAGTGGGGTATCATATGAAAGGGCTTTACTTGTACATTTTAAAATATATTTTTGTATTTTTTTAAGTTTCTTAGTTTTCAAGTTATGATGAAAAATGTCAAAAAAAATACCATTCCCCCCCCCTTATCTCCGAAGTTTGAGTAAGGGAAAATCTGAATTAATTACAGTTGACAGAGGTTTATGTAAACTTTACAGCAAAAATAAAACGATCTTTCTAAGTTGCACAGTTTTTCAGAAATCTGCAAAAAACCTTTACAAACAAATTTAGTTTTGCGGTCCTGAAAATGGACTTTATTGCTTCCAAAAATACTATAGGTATATCGGAACCCTCGGCGCGCGAGTCCGACTCGCACTTGACCGGTTTTTTTTTATATTATTTAGTGGTATTTTTTTATTTCGAGTCGTTACTTGAAAAATTTGATTTTCTTTCATGGATATATAAAAGTAAAATCCTAACTTTCTATTTAGCTAACATAAATGAATTAAATAAACTATAAATTGTCAACCTTCTCAACAATGAAATACCGCGACTGTACATTGGACATTTTGGAACAAATAGCTCAAAGTGCAAAAAAATCTAAAATTAAATTGTGTCTAATATTTACTCCGTTAATATTTTTCATTTTGATATTTAGTGACAATATAATGTTGAATTTAATTATTTATTTACGTGTTGTGTCTAATGAACGCAAACAAGGTCAACGCCAACTTACTAATTAAACTCTGGCTAACAAAAGGTGAGACCATTAGGCCGGTATTTCACTGGGACACCATGGTGGCGCGACTGGTGGCTCGACTGGTTGCGCTACTGGTGTCCGTAACTAGACACCAGAGTCGCTACACCCTGCGGCCACAGTATTAAGGGCTATATTTCACTGGGAGTGGTAGCACGACCAGCAGCCGAGCTGGTGTCTAGTTACGGACACCAGTGGCGCAACCAGTCGCGCTACCACTCCCAGTGAAATATAGCCCTTAATACTGTGGCCGCAGGGTGTAGCGATTCTGGTGGCTTTACTGGTGTCTTGTTACGGACACCAGTGGCGCAACCAGTCGCGCTTCCAGTGTCCCAGTGAAATACCGCCCTTAGAGCAGGGTAAATTAAAACACTGTTATAATATAATTAAGCAGGGTGTCCACATTCTTGAAAATCAGGGAAAGTCAGGGAAAAGACAGGGAAGCTCAAGGTGGTCAGGGAAAGTCAGTGAAATCGAGGAGCCACCTGGAAAATCAGGGAAAAATTAAGAATTTACATTTTGCTTTCCAAAATGTCCCAGTGATTGTAAAATAAGGGGTAAATCATTCTCTAGTGACTATAGTCTAGTCTAACTCTTAATCCAGACTATTGAAGCATTTTTTTCCAGGTTCCGAGTGACCTACAATAAGGCATAATTTGTGGTCACAATAATTAGATTACTCCTTTTTATTTTTATAAATTTCAATAGTTTTGATTCAGTGAAATCTTTTATTTACTCCTGTAATTCATGCTCTAGTCGGACTCTTAAGGGGCTGATAAGAGCTGAATTACCTCCCTTTCTAACAAAGGGCATAATGCGCGTGCTAGAACAGAGCGGATTCGCGCTGTTTTACGTTTTTCGCTCATTTCTGCATTATACTCAAAATCTGTACCCATAATATTAATTATTAAACAGCTGTATTATTACGCATAATATATTGAATAATGTGTAAAAGTTTTGGCATCATAGATTAATGGGTACTTAAGAAAAACGGTTTAAAAGCAAAAATCAGAGGTAAAAAGGGGTAAAGGTTGTTTTTTTTTATGGCGTACAAAATATATTTAATCGCGTTTCTGAGTCGGCCATATTATTGTAAAGATGCTTAATTATCACATTTTTTTTTCAACGGCCATATATATGTCGTGGCCAGATCGTTAGAAATGATCACTTCATGAATGAATGAATGAATGAATAACACTTTATTGCACACTAATAAAGTAACATTTACACATAAACAGTAATAAAATGTGGGCAAAAGGCGGTCTTATCACTAAGAGTGATCTCTTCCAGACAACCTTTTGACGAAATCAACATTTACAGAATTCTGCAGTGTAGTGCACTCATATAAACTACATAAATGAAAAACAAAAAAGACATTGTATTTACATAAAATACTCAAAATAAATATCAAATACATTACATAAATATACAAACATATATAATTTTGTATGTATATACTTACATTAAAATAAATTATATATACTTACATAAATATAATTAATTATATACCAATAATTATTATTAATTATTATTAATTTTTTCATGATGTGGCTGAACTTCTCATGACCACTTCATGAAAGGTCATGACCACTTCATGAAAGGTTCGGTTATGTTAGGTTGCATTTCATGAAAAAACCAACATGAAAGTGGCCACATCATGAAATAGCCAATACCACGATCTGGCCACGACATACATCACTTTTCGTTAAAAACCTGCTCTAGTGAAGCGTATTTAGCTCTTATCAGCCCCTTAATCCAGACTGTTGAAGCATTATTTTTCAGGCATTTTTTTTTTCTCCAAAGAGTGACCTACATTATGACATTGTTTTTGATCTTAACATTTTTTTGAAAATATATTCATTTATACTTTATTTTTCTTTAAAATGAATAAAATTGGTCAGGGAAATTTTTGAAAATGGTCAGGGAAAGTCAGGGAAATTTTTTGGGCATTAGCTGTGGACACCCTGTTAAGACACATTTTCTTTTTTGTCTTATTGAAGAAATAAGTTGTGATGCAGGCGTGTATGCCACTGTTAATGTTTGTTTACTTATACGATATTCACTAAACATAACACATCTTTGAATCGTCGGCAAATGTTTAAAAATAACTAACACTCCGTTTCATCTTTTGATAGCAAGAATGTTATGTAATGACATGACAGTATTTTGAAATAGACTAAGAGCTGGCGGTTGGCAACCCTACCTCATCGCACACAAAAAAGTGACCTATCTAGGCTGGTGCACAATTAAAAGGCGAGTCTAAAAAACAGGGTTGCATGGGCGCAACCTGACACGTTTTGTACAGTCAACAAAAAACTGTTTATTTTTTTTATCAAGTAGTGTACCAAGTAAGTACATAGTGCATGCAAAAGTACTAATTAAGAAGTACCAAAACCAAAAGGAATGCTTCGCCCAGCATGTTCTATGTTCTTACTTGGTACACGAATTGTTAAAAAAAATAAACAGTTTTTGTTGACTGTATAAAACATCCCAAGTTGCGCTCAAGCAAGCCTGTTTTTTTAGACTCACCCTTTCTTTGTGCACCAGCCTAGATAGGTCGCCTTTTGGTATGCGATGAGGTAGGGTTACCAACTGCCCGCTCTCCGCCTAAAATAAGTATTGAGTTATAAGAGTAGTCAGCAAGAGTCCAATCTCTTTGAAAATAATAATTATAAATGTGTCATCTCATCACAATTTATGGAGAGTATGTGATCGTATAAGAGGCATGCTCCACGCTCTATATTAATCGGATTCTGATTTAGTCAAACCTTCCTTTTCTTTTAAAACCAATGGAAAAAGACTTCTACAGGCTGTTTAAGTAGCAATATAAAAAAAAAGAGGTGCAATTACTTCTTTGTCGCGCTCGGATCGCGTTAAATGTCAAGCGTGTAGCATAGCCCGAAACTGTGCCCCAATAAAAATATGAGATCTTAGTTAAGAAATGATTATGAATATTACATATTGGAAAAATGCCTTAATTCATGATGCATTGTGCACATTGTCTATATGTTAAAGTTTTTCACCTATTGTAGGTGTACGTAGGCAAAAAGTTAATTGTTTTTGTCGTAGGTAACTTACTCTGAAAGTTTCGCATTCGTGGCTGTCGATTTAAAAAAAAACGGTCAAGTGCGAGTCGGACTCGCGCGCCGAGGGTTCCGATATACCTATAGTATTTTTGGAAGCAATAAAGTCCATTTTCAGGACCGCAAAACTAAATTTGTTTGTAAAGGTTTTTTGCAGATTTCTGAAAAACTGTGCAACTTAGAAAGATCGTTTTATTTTTGCTGTAAAGTTTACATAAACCTCTGTCAACTTTAATTAATTCAGATTTTTCCTTACTCAAACTTCGGAGATAAGGGGGGGGGTGGAATGGTTTTTTTTTTGACATTTTTCATCATAACTTGAAAACTAAGAAACTTAAAAAATACAAAAATATATTTTAAAATTTACAAGTAAAGCCCTTTCATATGATACCCCACTCGACCTAGTAGCGACAATTTGAAATTTGCCCCCCCCTATGTTGGCCCTCTTTGCCCCTTTTAATCATACTTTTTAAAAAATTTTTCATGTGCAATTAAGTTGGGCAACTATATTCTAAAACTGTTCCAAATTTCAGGTCGATAGCATAAGTGGTTGCTGAGATATAGAGGTGTGACAGACAGACAGACAGAGCGGCACCATAAGGGTTCCTTTTTTTTACCATTTTGGTATCGGAACCCTAAAAAACATAGTGAATTTCGAAACTAAACTTTCAGAAACACCTACATATTTACATAGTTAAGTTTTATTAAAGTTATACGGTTAGATTTTCTACTCCTTTATTAAGGACGTGTTTAGCTTCATATCAGCAAACAACTTGAACAATAATCTAGTAGTAAGGAATATTTTGCGCACGTCAAATTATGTGTAAAAGCGACTCTAGCGACTGCACAGGTTCAGATACTCGCTGCAAAGAAAACAGGACGGTTGTTTTCCCTCCTTGTACACATTTTCATACAATGATAGTATGAAAAAAAAGTCGAATAAAAATTCAAATCTGATAAGTGAGATATATCTTTAAGATAAAAATCTTATCATCAATTTTTGTCAAAAATTATCTTAAAAATTTTAAAAACGGGAAATTTAAGAGGAATATAACTAAACGTCGTGTTTTTTCTAAGTGAGGCACTAATAGTTATTTATGCAACTGTTGCGTAATGAGAGTAATTTTAACAGATCGAGTGTTTAAATGACTAATTACGTATAGTTGCATAAAATCAAATCAAATCAAAATCGTTTATTCATTGTTGGATATTAAAATCTCTTAATGACGTCAGCTAAACTACATCGCTTCACAAACAATGTGGCGCCATTGTGGAAAAAAAAAGAAGCGACAATAAAAACCCACGCGCTCTTTTAAATATGTTTGACTTTGAATGTACAAGGTTGATATACAACATACATAGGTCAGTTTTAATTTTGAATTAGCCTGTTAGAACCGTAGTCTAACCCCATGGATTTTTCTCTTCTAGATAATCTGATATTTTATAATAACCCTTCTTACATAATTTCTGCTTGATTACAGTTTTGAATTTATCTAACGGTAAACTTTCAATATCAGTGGGTACCTTATTATAGAAGCGTATACATTGACCTTTATATGTTTTATTATTACTAATTTTGTGAATACGGCTGACATGAGAAGCAAGTTGATTCTTGTTTCTTATGTTGACACTGTGCCTGTCACAATTTTTATCAAAAATATGTATATTCCGTTTAGCATATATTAAATTCTCATAAATGTATTGCGACACAAAAGTCAAAACAAACATCATACAAAACTTTATCTACGACCGACGATATAAATTTTGTTTTAAAGAGTAGTGATCAATTTATTGAACTAAGAGGACAGTTAAGTACAGTTAATTAAAGTTATTCCCGAAGTTATTCCAGATCCAGAGCTTGTGGATGGCGTTGCTTTAACATTAATTTCATGTATATGGTTACTGACAGCCTCTTGTAGAATCATGTTCTCCTGGTACATACTTTCCATTTTGTTCAAATCACTTCTTTTGTTGCCAATGTCACTTTATATAGAAGCGAGCCAACTGTCAGCTTCTTGTCGATTTATGTACTCCTAGTCACGCCTGGTACTCTCCGTTTTCTTTTAAATATAGGTAGGCAGTCGTCACCCCAGTAAAAAGTATTTTTACAAAATTACTTTAAAATAGGCTGTATGTAGCAGATTGAAAATTATGTATTATAACAGTTGCGGAATGAAAATCCATACTCCATTTCCGTACTGCTCGTAGTATGGAACAGTGTGGAAATGAAAATGATAGCGGACAATGACCTCAATTTCGAATCTGTCATTGGTTTCGAATTCGGAATATTCCGGTACGGGAGTAGATAAACTAACTAAACGTGTTTTTTCTAGTTTTTGGATATCGTATTCATACAGGTGTGATCTCCAAAAGAATCTCGGTCAGTAACCTTATCTGACAATCTCATTAATCACCTATGTAATTTTGGTTTAGGAAATACATTGACGTTTAGTTTGGCTTATCATTGATGACGATCGACCTACCCGTTTTTTTTGCAGCCGAGTGTAATTTACGATTTCATATAAAGCGTGGGTATCGTACCCTTCTTACAAATGGAACAGAGCGGTATCGCCCAAGTTTTCATTATTATTATTTTTATTTGCGTGCTTCTTGGTTAGTAATAAAATTTATTTGTAAAATACAAAATAGAAATACAATAAATTAATCCTTTGAAAAATATTACTTTTTATATTATATGAATCTAGTGAGGAGATCACACCGAATTTTTTTTCTATTATCAGATCCTAAAGAATATAATATGATCAAAATAATTCTATATAATAATGAAAATAAATCGCTTTTTCTTAAAAAGGCATATAATACCTATGTAAGAAATTCAACTTTATAAATATTCATTTAAAAGTTATCATGGCAATAATGTATGTAAACTATGTAAGTATTTAATATCTTTTGAATCCGTGTAAGAGGATTTTGTAATACCTGTTTAATTTTGGAATTAAGAGTCAAAATTGTTCTGTGTTTACATTTCAGACTTACCTATGAAACTGAAAAAATAAACCCCTGGGAAAAGGTCGAAATACGAAAATATAATTTTGACTTCTCGTAGAAACTGCGCATATCAGCTATTAAGTATATATTCAAATTTTTTTCGTATTCCTTGGGATAATTTGCTCAGTTTCATGGTCACTAGATTCTCGGTTGATATTTTCCTTTTTGTTAAACATTGTAGAATCTTATACCCTATTCACACTGCGAATTTTGCAGCGGCATAGTCAGGATGCTGCAGCATCGATACAGTCGCAAATAGTCTCCCTTTTACTAATCGAGTCGCGAAGCAGTCTCGCGGTTAGGGCTGTCAAACGCGTTTATTTTATACCGGGTCTTAACGCGATACTTGAAATTAGACAAAATAAATTACTTTACTATTCCCGACGTCAAACGCGTGTTTGTATCGCTGCAAAATGTCGCTGTGTCTAAAAGGGCTTTTGATGGATACCGAACTGCATCACTCGAGGGTCCAGTGGCGCTCCCTTCACAAAAAGAAAATAAAAATGTAGACGAAATGAAATGTACTTATGTAACGGAACGAGAGACGAAAGAAACTGCACGATTTACAGTCTTAAATTTTTCAGTTTTCTCTTAAATTAGACCACTAAATAAATGTACATAAAATTAAAAATCGAGACGCTCGGTTTTTCTCACTACATTTTCATAAAGATGAAGATAATAACTAAATCAAGCGAATGAGAGATCTTAAAAAGAGAACAAGGATATATGCAAGGTGGCCAATATGGTCGTGGACCATAAAATTTTGTGTCTGCTTTTGTTGATCTGTAAGCTTTTTGCAAACAGGGAAACTTGACAGGTACCATTAGGTGGGCTGGGGACATTTAGGAAAAGAGACATTTCGGGAAGGGAAACTATTTGGGAAAGGGACATTCTGCAACTAAACGGTAGACCTCAGATAAATAAGGGTTATAGAAGTAAGATTATAGAAATAATTCGTCATAAATTAGGGATTTGTGATGTAAAGTCACAACAAATTACATAATCCTATTTATAAATACAATGAAGGCGTCGTTCTATTAATTTGGTAGGGTTATTTTGAATATTTCATAATCATCGATGATGATGTGACATGGCATAGCAAAGGGGATGTGATATGCTGGCAGATCTCATCCCATACTAAAATAAATTAGCACGGTATCTATTTCGAGCGAAGCAAGAAGGTCCGAAATCTTTGCGGTAGACACAGCTCTTGCGGAGGAATAATTTAGGGCAATGCCTTATTAACACGCTAACTATTCTAACTTATCGTGAGTGAAAAGAATGGCAGAACTACTTACCATCAGGTGGCCCACCTGCTGGTTTGCTCACTTGTAACATAACAACTATCGAAAAACAAAGGCAAACTATGGTGTAATTTGACCTTTATTTCGCGGAAAACTGATTGTCTCGATTTATCCGATGAGTAATAAATTGTCCTGTAGTGGGCGTTTCATGGGATGTTATGATGATATGATGAATAAATTGTGACGAGGCCGTCACTGGATCCACGTCCGGTACCGTAGGCAAATAGTATATAATATTGCGCTAACGGCTTTCCCGTTTAGTGATTGATTACCTATATTCTGTTGGGGCTTGCCCTGAGCGATCTTTGATCACCTTGTATCTTTAAAAAAACTACAACATTCCAAATAAAGTTTCTGCACGCAAATACCTACAAGATATGTTTTGATTCGAAATGTAAATCAGTATTTTATTGATTTTCAAGATATCTTAGAATGTTCTTTGTTGTTAACCAAATTATTTATGTTGCTGTTGTTTACGTTATAAGTTTAACATTTAATAAAGATATTGTATGCATAAAAAAAACACGTATGTTTATTTTTTTTAGTATTTACATTTCAAAAGTACTGTTTTCGTACAGCGCCTTCGCGTAAAGGTCGTAGCACGTAGTAGTCCATCGGCCAAAGAATCGGTATAATTTTGCCGTACTCATTTTCCTTTTCCCCACAGTCAGACAGGTATAAAAGGATGTTATTAAACCATGATTGCTGTCTCGTAGCTGCCAATCCAAAAATTTACCCAATATTGGCATAATTTGAAGTTTAAAATTTTTCTTTTCACAAACTTACTAGCCGACCGCTACAATAAGGCGCATGACAGTTATGAAAATTATTAGAGCTGTTTTTGGTTTGATTGTAACAAAAATTAAATTTAAAAAAACCCCCGACAAAAAACGATCCCCTAAAAAGTAAAAAATAATAAATTGCCTACACACACTTGCGCTAAAGATGATACTTGTTATATTTTGTTGTATTGTTGTTGTGCAATAAACAGATTTTACTTATTTTTACTATTGTTGACCCTTACATGCGTTGGGGGCTGTCATCCGAAATGTAGATCACATCGAGACCTATCATTTGTCTAAGCACAAGAATAGTCTAGGGTCAGTAGTTTTCGAGTTATAGCGATATTTAGTTTGACAACTGTCATCCGGAATGTAGATCACATCGAGACCTATCATTTGTCTCAGCACATGAGTAATCCTGGGTCAGTAGTTTTCAAGTTATAGCCATTTTTACTTTGACAGCTGTAATCCGAAATGTAGATCTCATACATTTAGGATTCGCTATTAAATAATGATCAAAAACCAGAACGTCAAGTCTGTTCTGCACATATGACAGAGACAAAAAAGATGTTTTGGTCTTTATCACACTTTAAAACTATTGAGAACTTTTGTATATATTGAGCCTACTCTAACTTGGTATGATTATTTGCAAATCCATTTCTATACTTCATCCGAGATCTGACGCGACATCTGATGCGAATTTAACATTTTTTCCCCACCTAAAAAAATGCCAAGCGCTGCTAAAGAAATTTTCACTTCAAAAATTGACGCGTGCGTCGCTTCGACTCTGTCGCAGTGGTAATTGAGCCTAACTGATCGCATTTAATTACCCATCTTCGAAATCTAAACCTTACCCTAACATGTCATATTTAAAGTCATGGTTACCTTACCATGTTCTTAGAATATCATGTAAGTAGTACGGTACCAAATTTCGTATCGATGGGAATACATATGGAAGGTAGGCAGATCCCCTCATCAACTATTAAAGAGCTGATGATCTTCAAACGGCCGATCAGGTCATGGTTACCTTACCATATACTTTCAATATTATTGAAGTAACATGGTACCAAATTTCTAATCGATCGGATATAAGAAAGTTAGTCAGATCCCCTTATCAACTAGAAATGAGCTGATGATCTTCAAACGGCTGATCAGGTCATGGTTACCTTACCATATACTTTCAATATCATTGAAGTAACACGGTACCAAATTTCGAATCGATAGGACATATGGAAGGTAGTCAGATGCCCTCATCAACTATTAAAGAGCTGATGATCTTCAAACGGCCGATCAGGTCATGGTTACCTTACCATATACTTTCAATATCATTGAAGTAATACGGTACCAAATTTCGTATTGATAGGAATACATATGGAAGGTAGTCAGATCCCCTCATCAACTATTAATGAGCTGATGATCTTCAAACGGCTGATCAGGTCATGGTTACCTTACCATATACTTTCAATATTATTGAAGTAACATGGTACCAAATTTCTAATCGATCGGATATAAGAAAGTTAGTCAGATCCCCTCATCAACTAGAAATGAGCTGATGATCTTCAAACGGCTGATCAGGTCATGGTTACCTTACCATATACTTTCAATATTATTGAAGTAACATGGTACCAAATTTCTGATCGATCGGATATTAGATTAGTTAGTTAGTTAGATACCCTCATCAACTATCCTCGAACCGCTGAACAGATTTCCATGAAACATGGCTAAGAACACTCGGGATAAAATTATCTATTACACAAAAAAAACTAAACGAAAATCGGTTCATCCGTTTGGGAGCTACGATACCAAAGACAGATACACCGATACACAGACAGACACGTTAAACTTATAACACCCCTCTGTTTTTGCGTCGGGGGTTAAAAAGTTATTTTGAACATTGCAATTTTAAATCAAATAAATTTTTTCCTAGTAAATAATTTACGAATTCTATTCAATTTTGCTTAATTTTCTAAGCTATCATGAGCCTAATTGTGGCGGTCAGATAGTAGATATATGACAGTCAATCCAAGATTGTAAATTTTGTACTGTATCTCAAGAACTGTTAGCATTAGTCCGATTTCATTCATTTTTCTTTTAAACTAAAAGTGTATGTGTGCTTTAAATTTGTCTTATGCACAACTGATATTCTTCTTTTTAGGGTTTTTAGGGCGAACGCTGCGTCAGGCGTATTTACGTCGCGTATCTACGCGTGCGTAGCAAATTCAGCAAAATACAAGAGCACCGCTAGCTAGCGCGCGGCGTACGACTACGCGCTGCGTATTAGAAATACGGAGCGTAACTACACAGCGTATCGCGCGGCGCGTGTCGCTCGGGCGTGTTTGTTTCACGAAATTCAGTGATATGGAATAGACAGAAAAAAAACAATCAAGACTTTGTAACTGAACCTTAAACCTTACTTAATAGAATAAACATATTAGGTCTTTACCTATGAAATTGCCGTTTTGTATGGAGAATTTTAGGTAAACTCAATTGTCAGTACTAACATTTTTGCATTTTTCTTAGGAATCATAAATACAATTTTTTTAATTTTTTTTAAGCATTATTGGGAAGACATTAAGCTAACAGAAGCTTAAATTTAATTTTCGAAAAATATTATCTGTAAAAAAATATAACAAATCTAATGATGAAATCGGACGACATTTAAGACGAACAATTTTCAAACCTTTAATTTTATATATCAAACTAAAAATAAAAACTTTATTTTATGCGTAAATTGATAACCTTGAAGTCAACTTTCAAATATAAATCAAATTAAAAAAATAGTATTAGAATTATAGGAATTATGATGTCATTAATCTTTAAGAAAATTTCGGCAATTTAATAGGTAAAGACCTATTATTCTAAGATGACAAGTACCGAAGTACTCGTTATAGGGTTTTAATTTAGCCATAACACAAGTGTTACGACGGCGCAGTCCCTTGAACTGACGCACAAATATCATAGCGAGTTTCATTCACAAGATCTTTTCTCAAAATTTTCTCTTAATCTTGACATTAGGAACTGAATACTATATTTCGCTGTGCACAAATAGGTAATTCATAAAATAATAAGCAAATTTATAATTCAGTAACTATATTTTCTTTTTAATAATTATTACAAAATCACTTTCTCCCAAAAAGAAATGAAACAAATATATAGCCACCTTCCGCAACAATGATGGATGCTATGTACTCACTGTGCACCGCCCGCAAATAAATGCGCATGCGCAGGCAACTGCAACACAGCAACCACCCAAAAAACACTCTACACGTGTTTCGCCTCTACACGAGGCATCCTCAGGAGATGTTAGACCGACCAGTGCCAAACACCGAGTGAGCATCGTGCTTGTGCTTGTGGGTTCTTCTCGCTGCAGCGCAGCTGCAGCGGGGAGAGCCTTTCTGGCCTGGGGCCACTGAGGCTGGGGTCAATCGACGCCTGCAACTACAGGCGTGTCACGGGGGCGGCCTCCCGAGGGGCCTGTCGAGTCCGGTCTTCACGCCGCGGCGAGGCAGCCCACCAGGTGATTCCCCGTTGGGGGAGGCCTAGTGAGCGCCTACGAGTTTGAAGTGAGCATCGTCGCCCCATCGCCCTCTATTTATACCAGTCTGGTCCCCCCAATGCTGACGCATAGACACGTCACGCGTTCTTTTAGTCATACGATCAGGTGTTTTTGTCGTTCTACCGTCAATTTTCATATAAAATATGAAAGTGGTTTTCATGTGGAAGAAAGAGACGGAAATATACGCAACAGTGGAGAGGAGGAAACGTTAATTTGTTCATTAAATATAGTTCCAGTCCTACTATGTCGTATTATTTCTTGTTGTTCCAATACGCCCAGTCTCAAGCCTTTATTACAAGTGTGAAGAATATTGTATGAATGGCCGTCTGGCAAGTGATGGTTTGAATCTAATAAGTGTTTTGCAAAATGTGATCTCTCCGGACGGCCATTCCTGTACGCAGAAATGTGTTCTTTATAACGTACATCAAAACTACGGCCAGTTTGACCAACGTATACCCCGTTACATTCGTTACAAGTTAATTTATACACCCCTGACCTCCTGCCAACCTCAGTCTTTTCTTTACCATTGCAAACAGTCCGGCGAATAGTGTTGTTAGTTTTGAACGCCACGTGAACGTCGTTTCTCATCAAGATTCTGTTGACCTTTTCTGATATTCTACCTGCATAAACCATGCTTGACTTATAGTGATGAATAACGCGTTCACGTGGCACCGCATATAGAAGACCCATCACCAGTTGATTATTCTTTTTCTTAATTAAAGAATCCACCATTCGCCGGTCGTAACCATTTGCAACAGCTATTGCATAGATAGTATGCAATTCCTTGTTATAAGCACGAGTTGACAAAGGATAATTTAACAGTCTATTAACATAAGAATGGAAAGCTGCTAGTTTGTGTTGCCAAGGGTGACAGGAGGCCGCAGGGATAACTACATCAGTGTGTGTTGGTTTCCTATAGATTTGGAAAGCATGTTGACAATGTTCCCGTGTAATCGTCAAGTCTAAGAAGTTGATGGAGTTATTCTCCTCTAGTTCCAACTTAAACTTGATTTTCGGATGACATTTATTTAAATCCTCAACAAAAACATCTAAAGATTGTCTCGTACCCGTCCAGCATATGAGTATGTCATCAACATATCTGTAGTAATAAAGAAATATCTAAAAGATATATGCAGCATTAATAGTAATCTTGATCGTTTTCTAGTCTTCGTTTCAAGTCTTGACAAACCAATCGATATTCTCGTGTTGACAGAATGTTGGACCAACGAGTTTAAACCACCCCCGAATATCACTAACTACAGATTATTTTATACCAAAAGAAAATTAAATCAAAATGACGGAGTTGTCGTTTATATCCGCAATGAAATAAGGTCATCTGCACGGGAAGAACTCATAGAAGATGGAAACTGCCTAATCCTGTCGATAAATGACTTTACTATTATTTGCATATATCGTCCACCTTCCTTCACTAACCCAAATCCTTTTATAGAGTCCTTAAACAATATTTTATCAAATATTAAAACATACAATATTCTCCTAACAGGTGACTTAAACATTAACATACTGCCTGAACAGCTAAACCGACAGGCAAATATCTATCTTACCCAATTGGCTTACTATGGTTTACTTCCAGCAATAGATAAGCCCACAAGAAAGAAAACGTGTATTGACCACTTTATGATAAAAACGCGAAAGCGTTGGATGTCATTCATTTTTGATGAGCTTACGGATCATTCCCCGATATTAATCACTATTGAGAATGCTAATACAGGATTCAAATTAGCTAAACGCGTCGTCAAAATTAAGATAGATTATACTTCTATTCGAGAGTCGCTCGCAATGCTTAACTGGAATGAGTATTATTCAATAAATGACACCAATGTGGCAGCAAATTTCCTTATCGATACACTTACAAAATCTCTTAAAGAACATCAGAAAGCTGTAAAAATCTCTTCTAGGAGGAAACCATTAAAACCTTGGATCACGGTCGGGTTAATTAGATCTATAAGAACTAGAAACAAAATGCATAAAAAACTTAAGAATTCTCCTGACGACGATCAAATTAAAACATATTATTTAAAGTATAGAAATTACTGCAAAAAGATCATAAATACACAAAAAAGGAATTTTAACGACACAGAATTCGCTAAATACTCAGGAAATAATAAAATGACCTGGAAACTTATTAAAGACATAGGAAACCTTACCCAGCGACAAGATACAGCTATTCCACTACTTAATAATAAACCTACTCAGTCAGAGTCGCTCGATGAAGTTAACAAGTATTTTACCGGTGTTGGTAGTAACTTAGCAAACAAAACATTGAGCAAACTAAACAGTTCAGATATAACATTAGCTGCATCGGTGCGAGCAAATAATAATTCGGAGAAATCTTTTTCTATGTTTCTAACTGACCCCGAAGAAGTAGCGTACATAATTGGAAGTCTTAAAAAAGACAGTGCTCCGGAATGGGATGGTATTCCAACCAAAATACTTAGAGAATGCAAATATATCCTCGCCGGGCCTATTGCACATCTTTGCAACTTAAGTTTTAGTTCTGGAATCTTTCCCACTCTTTTCAAAACCGCGATAGTCATACCGGTTTTCAAGGCGGGTAATAAATCTGCTGCCTCGAACTATAGACCTATTTCTTTACTTTCGTCACTCAGTAAGGTACTTGAAAAACTAGTAAACAAACGGCTTATAGGATACCTGGAGAAAAACGAGATTTTATCGAAAAGTCAATATGGGTTTAGGAAAAATAAATCTACTGATGACGCAGTTCTCCACCTCACATCTAACATAGTTAAATATCTGGATAGTGGTCAGAAATGCTTGGGTGTCTTTCTTGATCTCCAGAAAGCGTTTGATACCGTGTCCATCCCGATCCTTCTAGCGCGGTTGGAGAGCTGTGGCATCAGAGGAACGCCCCTAGGCTGGTTTCAAGATTATCTCAGTAACAGAAACCAATGTGTCAGAGTTGATGTATATCAGAGTAGTAACGTCGAGTGTTCATATGGGGTACCTCAAGGTAGTACGTTAGGACCCACATTATTTTTGGTCTACATCAACGAACTATGCAAAATCAACCTGGATAAATCGGACCTTGTGATGTTTGCTGACGATACAGTCTTACTTTTCCATAGTGATCGCTGGACGTCCGTATTTGACTTTGCCGAAAAAGGCTTAAAAAGTGTTACCTGTTGGCTCGAAGATAATCTGCTCTCTTTGAATGCTAACAAAACGAATTACGTAACTTTTTGTAAAACAAATGCTTCTAAACCTGCTGATAACTTAGAACTTAAGATTCATACGTATCCGTGTAATAGGGACCCACGTATAACAACACCATGTTACTGCGCCACTCTTACTAGAACTAATTGTGTCAAATATTTAGGTGTAATGTTGGACTATAAGCTAACTTGGGAAATGCAAATTACAACTGTCTCTAATAGAATTAGAAAACTTATATACGTTTTTAAGAACCTCAGAGAACGTGCATGGTGATTTAATTATGCGTGTTTACAAAGCACTAGCTGAAAGCTTGTTATCGTATTGTATCAGCTCGTGGGGAGGGGCAGCTAAGACGTTCCTAATCGAAGCAGAAAGAGCCCAGCGCGCTCTTCTTAAAACGATTAAACGCTTGCCGTACAGATACCCAACGACTGATCTTTATAAGAGTTGTAGAGTGCTTTCATTAAGAAAACTATATGTTATGCACTGTCTAACAAGATTTCATCGAACTAACTTCCAAACTCTATCTGAAACTAAAACTAGAAATAATCGCATACGTGTACCAGTTTGCAAAAGTGATTTTGCAAAAAGGCACTATAATTATAATGCACCTAATCTTTATAATAAATTTAATGTGGAAACTAAAATGAACCCGCTTCACCTTCACAGTCACGAATTTAAATCTAAAGTAAAAGCATGGTTAGAGGTAAAAGACTACATTGAAACTGAACAATTATTTATCACAATAACCTAAATCTAGTATCATAAATAAAACAAAATGTTAAACAAACGACTAAATCTAGTAAACGAGCACTTCAATACATATATTACACATACACTCACACATACACACACACATACATATACACACTTCTCTCTGCTGTTGCCAAACGTATTTCAAAATCTGCGATTTTTATTTTTATTTTATTTTATCAGTATCATAGTGTTTTAGTTTATCTTTAAGACATATCTTAAGTGTTGCACTTTGTTTAGTGGGGAAGCTGCAGTCTGTAACACAGTTATAATATAACTACCACAGGCTGCAGGACTTCATGTGTTCTGATTATGTTATTAAGTTGAATAAACGTTTTTATTATTATTATTTAAGGATGTTACTATTGCCCACAATGTGCCTATTCTCATAATTATCCATAAAGATCTCCGCCATCAATGGTGATAACGGAGAACCCATGGCCAACCCCTCCCTCTGCTTATAAAACCTACCATTAAACCTAAAGTAATTTTGTTGCATGCAAATTGTAGTTAAATGTATCATTTCGTTTACTTCCTCTGGATGCAGACGCCGCCTGTTAAGAATATCTAATAAAATTTGTAGGCTTTCTTGGTATGGTACGTTAGTACACAAACTGCCTACATCCAGAGATAGCAAAAAGCAGTCAGTTGGTAAAGTAACATCCTTTATTTTTCCAATCAAATCCAGGGAATTCTGGAGGCTGTATTTTGGAGAAAATAAAGTTTTCTCTTTGATAATAGCGTTTAATCTTCTTGCTAACTCATATGCTGGGCAACCAATATACGAAACTACTGGACGAACAGGAACATTGTCTTTATGGATCTTAGGTAAGCCGTACAGCACAGAAGCTTGTGGGTTCATCGGGGCAATCTGCCTGGATGAACTTTCATTTTGAAATAGATAATTTGAATTCTCTATTGCTGACTTTACTTCCGTGTTGTACCGCATCGTTGGGTCTGAGCGTAGAACCGTGAAATCATCACTTTGAATAATGTTCCCAACTTTTTCATTATAATCATCACGTTTCAGAATAACTATACTATTGCCTTTATCGGCTTTTGTTATAATCAAGTCGTTACTAGTAATTTTGTGTTGTAACGACCTCACCGTTCGTATCTCGGGTCCAACAGTATTGTTTGTTATGTTTACCTTCCTTAACTCACTAGCAATCTCACCCTTAACCAAATTGAATGAATGAATGAATAACCGTTTATTATGGATGCAGTACTTACACTACTAACACTTTCTTATACGTATATATGTATTACAATAAATATTGAATAAAAAAGAAAATCTTTTATTTGTGTACCACACCCATAGTAGGCCCTAACTCAGCATTATGCTAAGACCCGACTGACGAACCTTAGCGCTGTTTTTCAAATTATCTTTACGGTTAATAGCACATGCAACCTCTGCATCCACTGCTATTTCCTCCACCTGCTTTTGTGTTAATTTTGGTGCAATATTATATTTGATACCCTTCTCCATCAACGTTAGTTCATTTCTGGTGAACTGTACATCCGTCATGTTCTCCACCCGAGGATAAAAAACATGATCAGATATACCGTCACCTTCTCCGTCACTCCTATCATGACCACCATTACAACCGCCACCACACCCAAAATTACCTTCACCACAGCTACTACACAAATTACTACAACTGCCACCATCAGTACCACCACCACTTCTACCACCACCACCACCACCATCACAGTGCTGTATTAACCTCAACCTACGTAATTTGTTACTTTGGATAAGATATTTCTCATGCGCTACTTGTGATGCGAAATCTCTGGCCTTGTGGTCTAAAAGATCAAACTCAATATTATGCAAATTAAATGACAATTCTGTATGTAGAACTTTAATATGTAACTTCAAATTATCCCTAACCGTAAACCACCGCCGAGATTCCGCATCCAACCAAACTCTTTGGGCCTTACGTATAGCCAAACTGGCCGCATAGCATCTGGAACTACATTCAGACGCCTACACTGCTGACTAAACCAAACATTTTGCGCCGCCACCCGATGTAATTTGGTTAATTTGATGTATAAACGTGCCTGTTCAGCTGTGCTTGCTGATTTTAAGTAGTTAATAGAATCAGGCGTTACTTTGCGGAAGTCCATCTCAAAGAAATGAAACAAATATATAGCCACCTTCCGCAACAATGATGGATGCTATGTACTCACTGTGCACCGCCCGCCCGCCCGCAAATAAATGCGCATGCGCAGGCAACTGCAACACAGCAACCACCCAAAAACACTCTACACGTGTTTCGCCTCTACACGAGGCATCCTCAGGAGATGTTAGACCGACCAGTGCCAAACACCGAGTGAGCATCGTCTTGCTTGTGGGTTCTTCTCGCTGCAGCGGGGAGAGCCTTTCTGGCCTGGGGCCACTGAGGCTAGTTTCAATCGATGCCTGCAACAACAGGCGTGTCACGGGGGCGGCCTCCCGAGGGGCCTGTCAAATCCGGTCTTCACGCCGCGGCGAGGCAGCCCACCAGGTGATTCCCCGTTGGGGGAGGCCTAGTGAGCGCCTACGAGCCAGCGGCGGCTTCTCTTCGACGGAGGTGGGCGGGCGCGGTGCGGCGTCGGCACGCTTGCGCGGCGCGCACGCACTGCGCACGTCGTGGTTGGGGGCTGGTGGTAGGGGCCCACAGTCCTGACTACTCGACGGGGAGTAGTGGACGTGGGCTGCCTGGTGTGGAGGGGAGGGGCCTCAGCATCCTGTCCTCATGCGAGACAGGATGGAGACACCCTCCGTGACAATCGCTGCCGGGTCGGTGCCTGCCCTCACGGCCTTGAGGACGGAGAGCAAGAGCTCGATGGCGAGGTCGATCGCTTCCGTGCTGGCAGCATTGCTTGGGGCTGCCCCCAGGTGCTTCACCATCTTGTCCACGTCTTGTGGGGCGGTGACCGCTTCCTGGGGCATCTGATTCGCTGTGGGTGTGGCAGCTGTGCTGGGAGGTGCCTTCGTCAGCTTCGCCTTCTTCCCGGCAGTGTGCGGGGCGGCGACCGCTTTCGAAGCCGCTGGCTGCGACTGGGTGAGGCCGGCTGCGGTGGCGGCGGCGGGGGCTGGAGTGGCGGAGGCGGTTCCCTTCCTCCTCCTCCTTCCCCTCCTCTTCTTGATCGTCCCCCCGGGCTCGTTCGCGGAGGCCATGAGTGACCCCGGCGCGTTCGACTCTCCCGTGGGGGCGATGATAACCCTGGCCGGGTTTGCGGGCTGGGTGGATGTCTTCGGTGCGGTGCCGGCTTTCCTATTGTGCACCTCGCGGCGTAGGACAACGCACGCGAGGCTGTTCGCCGGGTGGGCCTTCCCGCAGTTCGCGCAGGTGGCGGGCTCGGTGCGTGGGCGTGGGCACTCCTTCGCTGGGTGCTCCTCGCCGCAGCAGACGCAGGCTTGCCGCCGGTGGCAATTGTGCGAGCTGTGTCGGAACAGCTGGCACCGGTGGCACTGCGGGACTCGTTGCTTGCCACGCCATCCCTCGATCTTCACGCCGGGCACACACAGGAGCTCGCTCACTGCGTAGATGCTCGGGGTGAGGTTTGGCGTGTAGGTAAGCTGGGCGAAGTGGATGCACCCAGGGCGTCCTCGGCGGGCCGGATGGGGCGCACGAACTGCGGTTCGTAGCCCAGGCGGCGTAGCTCGGCGGCGATGTCGTCCGGGCTCGTGTCGGCTGGCAGGCCGCGGATCGCGACCTTCAGCGGCTTCTCCTCCTTCGGCGCGTAGGCGAACCACGAGAGTCCGGTCTGCCCCTCCAGCGCGGTGAAGTAGCGCTGGTAGGCCCGGAACTCGTCAGCGGTTTGCGCCAGGAAGCGCATCCCGTTTCCATAGGGACGCACGTTCGGCGCGTGGCCTAACTGCTGCTTCAGCGCGCGAAGATGGTGAGGCCAGTCGGGGAAGTTATCCACCACTATGGGGGGTGGCTTCCGCGCCGACCGGGACTGTCCTGCGGCTGGCTGCGTGGTTGGGGCCGTCTGTTGCGTCACCGGGGAAGGGGGCGGTGAGCGAGGCTTGGCGGCGGCGGTTGCACCCGTGTATGAGACGGGGGGCGGGGGAAATGGCTGCGACGGTGCGGGGGCCGTCGATGTGGACGGCGGCGGCGTCGATTGGTCCATCGCCTGAGAGGGCGCAGACTGCGGCGACGGGGTGAGCCGGCGGGGCGCCGGTTGCGGAGCGGGGGGGGGAGGCCGGGGGCCCGTCCCTCCTTTCGAGGCGCGGGTCACGCCATGGGACCTGCGTCGGCGGCGTCCAAGTTACTTGGCTCTGTGGCGTGGGTTGGATGGCCCAGGGAGGCGGCTTCCGGGAGCCCGCGGTTGCGGTGGCTCTCAGTGGGTTGCGGTGAGGCGGCGGGGCGGAAAGTACCTGCGACGAGGTCGCGCGCTCGTGGGCAGACTCCTCTCGCAGGTAGAACGCTTGGGCGATGTTGTGAGGCGCTTTTGGTCTCTTTTTGACCTTAGTCGAGACAGCAGGGGGAGCCATGACTCCCTAGGGGTGAGGCAGCGTGCTAGGGTGTCGCGTCCACACGTAGACAAGGCCTACCCCCGGAGGGGCCGGGGGCAGGTGGGCAAGTCGAACGCGGTTAGTGGGTATCTGGGCTCCTCACGTCATGTGAACAACCCGAAATACCCACCGCGAGGTAATATCTACCGAATGTGGGTAGTCAGAGAAAACGCGTTTCGGATCTAACCACTACGACGCGACAGGCGATCCGCATAGCTAGTCGTATTGGAACGTATGTTAATGTAATCTGGAACTACATTCAGACGCCTACACTGCTGATTAAACCAAACATTTTGCGCCGCCACCCGATGTAATTTGGTTAATTAGGTCAGGGGTGTATAAATTAACTTGTAACGAATGTAACGGGGTATACGTTGGTCAAACTGGCCGTAGTTTTGATGTACGTTATAAAGAACACATTTCTGCGTACAGGAATGGCCGTCCGGAGAAATCACATTTTGCAAAACACTTATTAGATTCAAACCATCACTTGCCAGACGACCATTCATACAATATTCTTCACACTTGTAATAAAGGCTTGAGACTGGGCGTATTGGAACAACAAGAAATAATACGACATCGTAGGACTGGAACTATATTTAATGAGCAAATTAACGTTTCCTCCTCTCCACTGTTGCGTATATTTCTGTCTCTTTCTTCCACATGAAAACCACTTTCATATTTTATATGAAAATTGACGGTAGAACGACAAAAACACCTGATCGTGTAACTAAAACAACGCGTGACGTGTCTATGCGTCAGCATTGGAGGGGACCAGACTGGTATAAATAGAGGGCGATGGGGCGACGATGCTCGACACGGCCTACCTGGCCAGCTCCATCAACCCTCGACACGCAGCCAAGAAACACCAGCCCACTCTCGATGCGTTGCCCGAATGGCTGGAGAAGTGGCGCCTGAAGGTCAACGTGACGAAGACCCAAGCCCTCGTCACTGGAAGGAAAGCTCTCCCCCCGAGACTCAAGCTGCAGGAGGCAGAGATTGAGTGGACGCCAACCATCAAATACCTCGGGGTCACCATCGACCGTGGCCTCAACATGGACCAGCACGTACAGAAAACGATCACCAGTGTGAAGGGTGCGAGAGACCGACTTTTCCCCATCTTCAAGTCGAGGCTCTCCACCAGAACGAAACTCATGGTTTACAAAACGTACTTGAGGTCACGGCTCACATACGCCGCCCCCGCATGGTTCGCGCTCACCTCTGCCTCCAACAAGAAGAAGCTGCAAGCGCAGGAGAACCGAACCCTTCGCGCAATAATTGACGCCCCCCAGGCCGCGCCTGATACCTCCTCAGGGAGTCATAGTAGCTCCACGAGGATTCCCCGCCGAAGGAGCAATCCCGGGGCGAGAGAAGACTTCAAGACGACGATGCTCACTCGGTGTTTGGCACTGGTCGGTCTAACATCTCCTGAGGATGCCTCGTGTTGAGGCGAAACACGTGTAGAGTGTTTTTGGGTGGTTGCTGTGTTGCAGTTGCCTGCGCATGCGCATTTATTTGCGGGCGGGCGGGCGGTGCACAGTGAGTACATAGCATCCATCATTGTTGCGGAAGGTGGCTATATATTTGTTTCATTTCTTTGAGATGGACTTCCGCAAAGTAACGCCTGATTCTATTAACCACTTTCTCCTATTCACATAGGTATTGTTGAGTTACTACTCGTACTACCGCAGTTTGGCCTGTCTTTGTTGCCAAACAACATATTTTGAACAAGCAGTATCTATCATCTGATTCATATGTTTCGTTAATGAAGTGGCTAGAGGCGTGAGATCGCGAAGCATTTTCTCCTGAAACAGAAACGAATACCCTTTATTATACTGGGGAATACACGGCATAACCCAGTTAAGGTTTCTGATTTAAAGACTTTTCTTTTTCTTAAGTCACGAGAATTCACGACTAAGAAGATAACTGACTCTTTTTTCCTTGAATAATGAAAAATATGGATAATCAATATTTATTTTTAATTAAAGCATTATTAATTCGATCTTATTCAGAAGTATTCGGTATTTACTCTACGAGTATGTGATCACGAAAGTTAAGCAATTTGGCCGTGGTCAGAACCTGGCATCACAATTCGCGAAAAGCATTAAGCTCTTGATCATAATGTCTCTCTGATAGAAGTCGTTAAGCCATGTCAGAGATGTGGCGGCTTAAAAACTTTGACTGTCTGATTGTTCACTCAACTAGCAAATCGTATACAGGGTGGAAACTATAACTGATCTAACTCGATTATTTCTAAACTATACAAGCAATTGAAAAACTGGTTACTGGTCCTGAAAGTGCTTCACGAGCTCTATCAAACGGTATGAATAATAGGTTACAGAATAAACTGGATCTATCCGAAAATTCAATGTCTCTAGCTTCCATACATTTAGTACACATGGCACTGTCCTGTCCTCCGAGATGCGGAATTCGGATGACTTTGGCAGTCGATCTTAATAAAAAATACCATCGTACTCCTCGTCTCAAGTAAGCTCTGGGCAAGCTCGTTCCATCGTCGACCTCATCTCAGATCGAGGTCAAGAGTAAGCCCATTGACGATAAAAAAAAAAAAGTATGACCAGATATCTCGAGAAATGCCGCTTGCAGAAACGAACAGGAACCCAAAGAGCAGACATCCGGGGCGCCAAAAAACATGTATTATATGTTCGTCTATTTATAGGCTGTCACGGGAATTATATATTCATTGGATTTATTAGGCACAGGTACAACCACACACCCACAAAATGCTTTTGCTGTGGTTTAAGTTACTTCTTGAAGTTTGTTGAAATAAGAAAAAACACGTGTATAGCCTCTAACTGCGAGAAAGCAACAGCCACGGAGGAGGAGATTTTAAACTTACTTCAAAAGGTCTGAGTTTGACGTTCCTAAATCTCAGCAAGGCCTCGTAGAATTTTTCCGCCCTGGCCACGTTATCCTCTGTATCGGCTGCGGCGCCTGGTTGCGGGGAACACCTCCACAACTCACGAAGCAGTTCGCCTCCAGATAAATAAATACGATGAAGTTCTGCTTTCACGTCTGGTGGGATCAATTCTGTAAATAATTATAATTTAATTATACAGGCTGTTTATTAAATTACGCGCCATAGCTCTGTGGCGGGTTTAGTATCAGTAATCTGAACGTCTTTTGAATTTAAGCTGGGATAATGAACATAGGTTGGAAAACAACGAAAAACGATAAACGTCTTAGCCTTCGTTTGTACAACTATTGCGGTTATTTTACCTGATTCTAATCGTGACAAATCTTCATACTTTTATGTTCGGAAAGAAGGAGCAACTACCACTTGGCTACAAACGCTTTATACTTTCTGACAGTTAAAAAAAGCTAGTCGTGAGCAGAACTGGGATGTGTGACCGCTAGTGGCAAAACTTGAGCGTTTCCGGGCTTCGGATAACCCATTTAAGCGTTGGTTTCGGTTATAATGATAATTGTCGTCAAACCATTTAGCGGCTTGAAACTGACAGAATCGGCTGGCCACCAACCTGGAAAAGCCAAATCTAACTCCGGGTAGCGGAGGTCAGATGGCATTCTCTCTGTGTAAAAACCAGCGCCCGTGTGGTACTAGCAAAGAATTGTAACAAGTTTTATCTACCCGTGGTTGTCGTAAGAGGCGACTAAGGAACCTGAGGTTGGGTACTGGACAGCATCTTTCTGTGTACTGCTGTCACAAACCTCAGCAGTCGCCAGCCACAATGCTTACAAGCGTGGTGACTATTACAATTCCCTTCCAAAGTACTATAAGTTTTTACTGTATTTTGGACAGGGATGAAGTGGACGTTTCATTTGATGTTATGATCATGATGATGAAAAATCCCCGTTAGGTAGCCGACTCCGTAAGTTAATACAGAGAAAGGCTAGAGCAATGATGATATTTAAATGATAATTGAACTCATTTACCGCGCAGCATATCATCAGTAAAACTAAATGGTTTATGAATTGTGACACTTACGTGCCATCGAAGCGGCGTGGTGTTGTCTCATCAGAGCACCGCCAGGGCTGAGTTCACCGAGAGCGCCGACAGCACAAGCGGCGCTTAATCGCACTGGCCTTTGACACCGCTGGCCACTCGACCACGCCTGCGTAAAATTTAAAGCCATAAATTGCCATCGAAATAACAGCAGGACAGAGCGATGATGCGTAGGAAAAAGGAGCGACAGAGACACGCATTGCTCCATCCTGCTCTCAAGCACAGCTTTGTTCTGTTGTCATTCTAATCAAACCACAGTATTCTGACTGTAGGTACAATACTCCTTAACTAACAACAGGTATGACACGATACAAATAAAATTTTACTAGTGGCTTGTGGAGAACAAAAAGCGTTTTTATATTCAATTACATTCTAATTGCGTGGCACAGCCTCTAAAAACGCAAGATGAAATTTATTTAATTCTTAAATATTAAAAATACGTAAAATTATACGAAAAATCAGTTCAAACCAGTAAATAAATCATTGCGTTATGCTATAGGATCATAGGACTTATAGGCTAAGATCCCACGACAAGATTATGCACCTATCTGTTATTTGAACGAAATGTGGTTTATATTGAAGGTTATACATGGGGTCATACAACGCCTTAGGGTTGCCTATAAATTTCTTGCCGTAAGAACCTCAAAAACACATATCAACATTTTGGTTGTTGGGAACAACCCTTTCATTAATTTTGGCAGAGCAATGGATATTGCCGTAAGATACCTTGAATAGAGTTTCTCGGTCATGCAAAGTTTCATCAAAATCGTTACAGCTGTTTCCGAGATAATAGCAATTTTTTTTTATGACAGCAACCCTAAAATGAGCCTAGCGGCTAAACGACAAGTCCGAATCGCACCAAATTTAAAATTAAGGAGTTTGAGGCAAATTTATTACAGCATTTTGAGTAGTTACGTGCTGGCTCTCATTTTGAGGGTAGCTGTCATACAAAAAATAAATAAATTGCAATTATCTCGGAAACAGCAGAACCGATTTTGATGAAAATTTGCATGACCGAGATTCTCTATTCAAGGCATCTTACGGCAATATCCATTGCTCTGCTAAAATTAATGAAAGGGTTGATCCCATACAACCAAAATGTTGATATGTGTTTTTGAGGTACTTGCGGCAAGAAATTTATAGGCAACCCTAGAGCGTTGTATGATCCCATGTATAACCTTCCATATAAACCACATTTCGTTCAAATAACAGATAGGTGCATAATCTTGTTGTGGGATCTTAACCTATTATAAATAATACAAGATTCATCAGAATAGTAAAATATGTAACATTCATACACAATACAGCACTAATAGTCCGGTCCCTTATAGTCTTATATCGCCAAATTCACCAAATTGCACCAAATTTTTTCCAGGTACTAGTTAGGTGCATAGCTCTCAATTTTTGATAGGAGCCAATTTTTGAATTTTCTATGGAATTTTTTTGAAATTCAAGAATTGGCTCCTATCAAAAATAAAGAGCTATTTACCTACCTAGTATCTGGAAAAAAATCGTGAAATTGTAAGGCGTGTCTACGTGAAATAGCTAACTGACCGGACTATAAACGGAGTTGAACCTTATTTGTGAATAAATAACAAAATGGTATTATCTTACTTGACAAATCAAAGACGCCGCCGACAAGGGTGGAGGATTCAGAGCAGACACATTTGATTGAGTTGTTTGAGAAGATGGGCCTAGTAAATATCTTTCTATCTGTAAAAATAACATAATCTTGTCACATTAAGAAATTATTTTCAGTCACCTAACATAGGACCCCAGTTCATGATCTACCAATTAAACCGAACAACTTTTCCTAGGTTGAAAGTTTAATAGCTGATGAGAGGTCTATTTTTAACTATAAGGCTCGGAAAGCTGCTTTATCGGTCGAAATCTTTTGGCCGCTAACGTGGAAAATATTTTTGAAATTTTTTATCGGCCCAAATCTGCATTCAAGTAATTTTTCATCCCATCTATTCGAAAATCGCTGAACGGCAAACAATAAAAAAATAAAGGCGAACAAAATAGCTGTTTTCTCCAAGAGACTTTCGTAGCGGGTAAAAATGGGGTTTAAAATTAGAATTTGAATTTAGGTTCATCATAGGGATATTTTAGGTCAACCATAGAGGTCGAACCAAAATATTGTATGAAAAATGATACTGGCCGGTTGTACTATTAAAATTATTCTGAATATAAAAAAATAAATATGCTTGAAATGTAAACAAGACTGCCAACCAAAGAGGTTCTGTTCCTATTTGATATAAAAATGTCAATAACATTTTCAGTTGTTACAAATAATACTTAATATGATTTTTAGTATTGTTTCATCAAGTAATAATATTGTAATGGTATTTTATATTAAAAATAATTGACGAGTGTGTCTCAATGAGCCTCTTATTCTTTTCTCATAGAGGGAGATGAAAAGTAGAGTGTATTACGCGGCTGCAAAAATATTTTTACCTTGGGCGACCTATTGAATCCCTCGCTACGTTCAGGATTCTACTCAAGAATCCTTCACTTCGCTCTGAATTCAAAATAGCGCCCTGGCCTTAAAAATATTATTTTACAGCCTTGTGATACAATCTACTATTTGGCCTCTAGCGTGGAAAAGGTTTTTGAAATTAGAACGTAATGATGAATGATGTGTTTCGCTCGGCAACAATAGTAGATTAGTAGCCAAGGGCTGTAAGGCATCAATTGCAGCCAGAGATATTTAGGCGCACGAGCGCAGCGAGGGCGCCTATAGTTCGAGCCAGTATTATATTACTCTATGGTTCGAGGGTGCAATTGATGCTTACACCCGAGCTAACTACTCTGCTTTACATCTCGATTGTGAGGTAAGTAGGTACTTATTACCACCAAATTGTAGGTGACCAATTAGCGCTATAGGGTAATAATGTAGCTAGAAAAGCCCTAGGGCGGTAAGTAATTAAAACGCCCGCCGCCCCGCTGCTGGAGGCGGCCATCAAGGCGGACGTTTTAATTACTTACCGCCCTAGGGCTTTTCTAGCTACATTATTACCCTAGAGCGCTAATTGGTCACCTACAAGCCCCATTTGGGGGTAACAAGGACCTACTTACCGAATATGAGAGATGTAAAGTTATTTAGCGTCTTGTGCTTTAAAACCCCCGCTAGGCTCAGTAATCCTAGAATCCTTCACTTGCTCAAGTTTCAGTACAAGACAATCGCGCCAAATAAAAATTTTGTTGCCTTGCATACCAAATAACAATTGTAGTGTTCGAACCTGTCTCTTAAGAAAAGTTGTTCAGTGTCATGGGAAGATTCACGTCCTTCAGTGCCTTAGTAGTGTGCTGATGTGATGAAGTAAACATGGATTTTTATGATACAAATTACCTTTGACAGTTTCAGTTCCTGTACAGATTCAGACTTATGAGAATCTTCTAAATCTTCATAATGTATTTTTTCTAATATCCTCTTCTTCTTTGCAGGTGGTTCCTTGTCGCTTTTATTCTTGGCATGCCGTTTTTCTGCCTCACCATTAGTTTCCTTTACACCGTTTTCAATTATTTTGTTATTGTTATTTGTTGCTTTACTACTACTGTTATTGCCACTACTATTGTTATTACTAGAATTTGCTTTATGACTAGCTTTGAGCACCTGAAAGAAAACGTACTTGTCATCAACAAAAACATAGTTATACGACGCACAAAATAACTTTGGCCCTGTCATTGATGCGCAGAAGTCAAAAATGTACCATTTTTTGCTTCTGCGCATCAATGACAGGGCCAAAGTTATTTTGTGCGTCGTATACAAGATTAAAAAAATACATCAACACAGTTTGACCACATAAACTTACGTCGACAATATCCATTACCTTACGCTGAATTATAAACACCAATGAAATACAGGCTTGATGTTTTACAGCTAAATTTGGAATACATCTGTGCTCATTGCCCATGCCTTTTTTCGCGTGGATTTGGGCTTACAGTTAACTTCAACTGGAACTGCTCCAATGTGGTTTTTTATAAAAATTATTTGGCGTATTCAAAGGAGCTTTATTTTTGAAGGCTCTAAGTCTTATTTTTGGGATATCTCTTTCAGAGCTATTGCTGACACTTTCTGTTTAATTGTCAAAGAAAGGGTCAGCAATACATTTAATGGAGCCTTAACTTTAAAGACGCTTTCTGCAACTGGCGTCAGGCCCCTCCAACTCCCAGCTGCTCTCCTGTTGAAGATTCATGTTCGCTGCTTCCTCTTGCAAATTCATGCTCTTCTGGTACTTTTCTATAACTAATTAAGCCTCTTCCAACCTCTATAAGTTTTGGTTTGGTCCATAAATGTTTAGAGATGGAGACATAAACAAATGGCGGTATCTCTTGTTTTTCTTGTAAAAGCTTGGAATTTCCTCAGCTTCAAGGGTCCATAGACCTTAATATTTGATATTAATTTCAACTTGTTACCTGTTCGAGAGAAAAAGGGTCTTGACAGACAGACAATAAAGTGATCCTATAAGGGATCCGTGCTTTTTCTTTTGAGTTACGGAACCGCCTTTAAATTGAAAAAAATTTTCTTCCCGTAGGCCGATTTAGATGAAATAACAACTAAAACATTCCTCGAAGCTAAGCTACCTTCCTATGAAAACCCCATACAAATTCGTTTAATGGTTTTTATGTGATATGTGTGCGTGCAGACGGACAGCGAGACAATATTTTTACATATATTGCAGATTTGGGGTCTGTTTCGATAAACAAGTAGAGTTTAATTCATCATTTCGAAGTATTTTCAATGTACAGACACGGCTTCACCACAGTTTAATTGCATGTATATGTCGCAGGCAAATTGTATGATTCGTCGTTTTACATTTTGCCTTGGCATTCTACAAAATGCCGAGAATTATTTTTTTCGTCATTTTACTTAATGCCGCGACATTTCACAAAACGGCGGCGGGTAATTCGTTACTGGCACTCGCCGGCCGCTGCCGCGGCACGCTCGCTTGGCTTTTGAGTTGTGGTCGTAAGATAACCTAACCCAACCTAACCGATCCCTGCTATGAATCGGTTAGGTTGGGTTTACCGTGGCTAACGAACCTACCATGCACCAGTGATTTAAGCCCGTTTACAATCTGCCGGAGCCGTTTTACAATTTGCCGACTGTTTACAGTTTGCCCCCTGCGACAGCAAAATACAAAAAAAAAAGAGCTGCAACTACTTCTTCTATGTCGCGCTCGGATCGCGATAAATGTAAACGTGTAGCGTGGCCCGAAACTGTGCCCCAATAAAAATATGAGATCTTTTTTAAAAAAATATTATGAAAATTACATATTGGAAAAATGCTTTAATTCATGATGCATTGTGCACATTGTCTATGTTAAAGATTAAACTCATGAATGAATGAATTAATAATTGCATTTGAAAATATTTAATTAAAACAGTGACTTAAGCGCCGTGATCCAGAAAGGCCAAGACTCAGCAAAAGGGATTTGCTCAGGGAGCAAAATGCAGCATTTCAGCCGTCGCCTAAGTGGGAGAAACGCGACATTCAAGGAGCAAAATGCAGCATTTCAGCCGTCGCCTAAGTGGGAGAAACGCGACATTCAAGGAGCAAAATGCAGCATTTCAGCCGTCGCCTAAGTGGCAGAAACGCGACATTCAAACAATAATATATTTCTTATTCATATTAGGATTAAGTATCATGTATTTACTTTATGAAGTCATGATTTAATTTAAATCGCTTTACAAAGTGGCGCCATATAAGAAAAAACCGGCCAAGTGCGAGTCGGACTCGCGCACCGAGGGTTCCGTACCTATTAACCATATGATATACTAAAATCTTTTTACTTTAAAAACTCCGCGACCATCCAACTTGATCCTCTTTTATAGAAAAGTTCTTGAAACGGGAGCTCACCTTAATCAGCTACGATTTATGACTTATTAAAAAAAAACTACTAACTCGATCTCGTTCAAACCAATTTTCGGTGGAAGTTAGCATGTTAATGTACATCATATATTTTTTTAGTTTTATCACTCTTATTTTAGAAGTTACGGAGGGGGGGAGGGGGGAGACACACATTTTACCACTTTGGAAGTGTCTCTCGCGCAAACTATTCAGTTTAGAAAAATAATGATATTAGAAACCTCAATATCATTTTTGAAGGCCTATCCATAGATACCCCACATATATGGGTTGGATGAAAAAAAAAATTGAGTTTCAGTTCTATGTATGGGGAACCCTAAAATTTATTGTTTTTTGTTTCTATTTTTGTGTGAAAATCTTAATGCGGTTCACAGAATACATCTACTTACCAAGTTTCAACAATATAGTTCTTATAGTTTCGGAAAAAAGTGGCTGTGACATACGGACGGACAGACAGACAGACGAATCTATAAGGGTTCCGTTTTTTGCCATTTGGCTACGGAACCCTAAAACTTAAGAAGAGACAAGAAAGAACCCACTATATCGATATCTCGCTCAACAGGATAACAAGTTCACAACAACAACCAATAGACCAATAGTGCGAGAAAACGTGTTGCGTAACAAAATTATTAAAACAATGAGATCTGCGCAGGGATATCGTCATTATCGTTGTAACCTTTTTATGTGGTCAAACTGTAGTTTTTATACATTCATTATCATTCAGTATCGCTTCATACCATAATAGAGTGTTGGTTAAATCGCTTGATCATGTTGCGATGGATGGAAGTACTGTCCCCACGTTCCTTTTCTGGTGGAGTATCGTCATCGGTTGGAAGCAAGGGTACTGGTTCAGAAAATTGAGAAAGGTCCACCTATAAGTTAATAAATAATTAATTTGGCGTTTGGGTTATATTTTACACTGAGTCTGATACCATATACATACATTATACATTAATCAGATATGTAATTGTTATCTTCCCTTAAAGTAGGAGATTTAATACCGAAAATAGAGAGCTCTGCTCTTAACCGGCTAGAATGAACCTTAGCACGATTCAAGCACATGCTTACAACTGTGCTATAGCTATAGGATTAGGATATAGGTAACATATAAGAAGTGGTTCTTCCCGGCGGGACGCGCCGGAGAGAGAGTACAGTGGGGCGGTATTTCAAAAAGATGTCGTTTTTTAATAGATTGAAAGTTGTATTTTTTTAACCGACTAGGAAGTGTGCCTAAGAGCTCCATGAGCTTATTCCGCCATCCCCCTTCTACCATCGGGAATCCAGAAGCACCGCAGGATATCACCCATATTTGGTTGATATTCCACACATCCGCAGAAAGCGTTTTGAAACATCCTTTATAATGCGCACAGCTAAGGAATGGAATTCTCTGCCTGCGTCTGTGTTCCCGAGCTCTTATAACCAGAATCTATTTAAGTCGCGAGTGAATAGGCTTCTTCTGGGCAAGCTCGTCCCATCATCGACCTCATCTCTGTCCTCAAGGCTAGATCGAGGTCAAGAGTAAGCCCATACAAAGTAAAAAAAAAAAGAGAAGCTAGTTAAAATTTTCACAGAATATACGTTATTAAAGCAAATATATGAAAAAAAAAAACTTAAACCAAACAAATTTGATAGGCTTAAAAGTGATGCGGTCTTTTTTCAGCCAATGTGCAGTAACAAAGATAGCAACTCTGACAACGCCTTCGTTTGCTCCGACTAGATCGCCGAAGGTTCAGGAAACAGATCAAAAACTTCTATGGGGCCAACCCAGGTTTGATTACTAGAAAACTCAGAAATCGCAAAAAACATTTCCCATACATTTTGTATGAAAAATGTTACACTTTTTTTATATAAATCGTTCCTGTTTTTAAAACTCATCAAAATAAAAACACGTTTTTGGCTTGCTAATTGTACTTTTTTTTTATCTGTGAAAGATCAAAATTTTACGAAAAGTTTTGGTAAGTCTTTTAAGACCATTTTCGTGTAGCTGTAATGGTTAAGGTACCTGCCCTTGCTGTCCCATCTCAAAAATCCACCCTGTATAGTCACAGGATCTCTTTAACCATGCTTTGGTTGGGTCTTGGTTAATGGAAGTTGAGTATGAAGAAGCTGCGGTTTAAAGAGGGTGTTTTCTGTCTTCCGACTGCTTGTGTCTTTCGTAGGGAAGGGGCAATTTCTGCGAGGTAGTATAATTTGCCTAAGGGAGGACAAAACTAACTTGCCTAAGGAAGACCATTGACCTATTTTGATTGAACAACAAAGACTATTTGGTATACAACTTACAGTGAGGTCCAAAGTAGTATGTTTCATAGCAGAGGCAATCGCTTGATCATCTAGCTTGGCACATTCTCCAAACAAATCTTTACTAGAAGATGAAGCAATCCGATCCCTGTAAAATGTATAAACTTGTATTGTGATAATTCGCAACGTACATAATACTAAAAATTTAGTTTACGACATCGACGATGCTGCGAACCGCAATAAGCTAGGTATGACATACGCGATTTAACGAGTTTGCTATCGAGATCTCAGCGTCAGTGTGCTAAAGACGTACATAAAATAATATTATAGCATGAAATAAGAAGATATAAGATGTGAAAAAGTATATCAATTAGAAATACTTAAAAAATCACCTGTGGAAATAATGTGACTGGAAGAACTTAGTCCAGAATTCTGCTTCTGTCATCTTATTTGGCACGTAATCAACATGTTTCTTTCTAACTGCTGGATATGTTTTGAATATTGCATCTATGACATCTTGTGTGAGATTGTACTTTAGACCATTGCAACCATCAGTCTGAGGTTGTATATCAGCTAAAAAAGCTCCAGATACACCTATAAAAAAGACAGAGTGAGTAAACATGCGATATACACAGAAATATACTGGCTAAGAGTAGCACCCCGTGGGTGTCGTAAAAGGCGACTAAGGAAGCTTTTATTGGAAGATGAGCATCCTACGGCATAACAAACTTTGTCACCAATGACTGCTGTGTCATCAGTAATAATCACAGTGACTATATTGAATGAATAACTCTTTATTGCACATTCACTATACTTCATCCTACGAAACAAAATATAGCATGTTCCTTGGGATTCAGGGGAGCTCCCTGCTAAGCAGTGAACGTTCTATGGGATGTAAATACAAAGTATAGTAAGTACATATCACCACAATCTTTATTAAGGAAAATTAATTATCTAATAAATAAAATAATGTCTCACCTGCTTCCTGTTTTAAATTATTTGTATCAGTATAATTCTTCAGTGTTGGAGTGTTCCAATATTCTTCACTATTTATAACTTTAGTAATCACAAGATCCTCATATAAATGCTTTAAAGTTGGATGGAGCGATAGTAATCTGTGAATTGGTTTTATGATACCAACTGTAATAATATCATGGAAACAATAGTATAAGAGTGAGAGCAGGACAAAGCTATGTGTGAGAGCAGGACAGATTCGCTACAATAACTTACAAAAACTACGTCCTGCAACAACATTGCTGTCATTCTTATCAAGCTACATTATTTCGGCTGTAGTTTATGACACAAGGCTCAAGAACGTTATTGCAAGCAAGTTGATGTTGTATAATAGTCTAAGTCACATGCGCACTTGTATACTTATACCCGACTCCTTCTTTTTAAGGCAAACTAATTTTGTAATTAGACGCAAAGTGGTAAATCTATTTTCTAGTTCTGCCGCCAAGTTGCAAGATTTATTGTTTGAGTATATCTCTGTAAACAAATAATCCCCTACCTGAGAATAAAGAATTGGAATCCTATCGGCCTACATACCAAGCGACCAACCAGGGAACTAGAAGATGTAGTAGACGGCTACAGAGGTATTATTGTAGGCTGCGATGCTAACTCTCTTTATGAGGTGTGGGGAAGCACTAACAGCTCACAAGAAAGGTGAGCTCTTACTAGAATTTATTGTAAGAACATAGACAGTGACAAGCTTAAATTTATAAATATACTGAGACAGAAGCTACTTGATATAACAATAGCGTCGGCCGATATAAAAACATACACAAAATAATGGTAAGTAGATACGGAGGATTACAGTTACAGAAGAACAGGAGTATAAAGACCTACTCACCGTACAAAACGGCAGGACTGGACGGAATATGTTCAAAGATGCTACAAAGTGTCTATGCCAAAAATTAAACAAAATTAAGTTTGAATGTAGGAAAAATTCACGTAAAATACAGGAAGAACGAATTATATTACATTTATCGTGTATTTTTTAATTTACACAGTTAATTTGGAGTAAATTTAGAGATAATAAAGTTTGTAACGATGGCAATAACACGTTACGTAACAAGCTAGTAACTTCATACAAAATCATAGAACATTTATTTTTGATGTGCAACAAAGAGTTGCTCTTTTGATAAGAGTCCCAAATAGCGGATTATAAAAAAGGAACTAGTGCACATTTTAAAAGGTAGCCTATCCCTAGACAACATACCAGTCAACTGAAAATGGTAAGGGCAAGCTTCCTAACGAAACTAGGCGAAGAAGACATACCCAGAGCCGAAGTCGTTCAGATACATAGGCCAATCTTCGTTTATGCCTAAGACACTAAAAAAGCTGATTATCAGACACATAAGGGTGAACGTCATAACTGGAATTAGTCCCCTGCATGTTAAAAAGCATGCTTATATGGAGAACATATCTAGTGATTTATTTATTTATTTATTTAAATTGGTTAACTAACATAGTATATAAAGTTATTTTACAAAGGTTTCTTAATATATAAGGCTTTAAGGTTTTTATGTACCACACTTACAAGTCAACACAGCATTCATAAAGTATAATTTCTATATATGTATAAATGTTTTAGAACCTGATTTAATTTAATTTAACACAAACTTTAACTTATATAAGTAACTAAATACATATCAAAATTATAATCAATTTAATTTAACCTAAATTAAATTGTATTAACATCAATAAAACTGTCGCACTATAAACACAATTTATTTATTTATTATTTATTGGTATCACATATGCAATCAAAATATTTTTTTATTTTGTTTTTAAATATTGTAAAGGAATAATTGAATATATCAATGCCTATGTGTCCTGCAAGTTCATTGTATTTCTTTAAACATCGATATATAGGAGCCGAATAACCAACATTTGTTCTATGCGGAGTGACTTTGAAGGTTGCACGATTTTTATTCGGCCGGCTTTTTGGCATAGGAACAAGCAGGTTAATTTTTTGTAAGATTTGTGGAGAGTCAATTTGACAATGAATGGCTTTATAAAGAAAACAAAGATCGAGCATAGTTCTGCGGTCGGACAGAGGGAGAAACCTGTATTTTACTGATTGTTTTTTATGCGACGGATAGATACGTAATGCCCGGTCCTTAAAAGTAAGAGAACGTAAGAATTTTTTTGTACCCGTTCAATACGCTCAGAGTGTATTTTGTAGCAGGGATTCCATACTGTAGAACAGCATTCTAATACGCTCCTAGAGAGTGCATTGAATAAGGTTAGTTTAGTTTTGGAGTTTTTAAACTGTTTAGTTGTGCGCAATATAAAACCGGAGATTTTAAATGCCTGCTGTATAATCCTATCAACGTGACAGATGAAGCTAAGTTTGCTGTCAAGCTGGATTCCCAAATCTCTAATGTCATTCAACTTTACAAGGGGATTTGATTTGATATTATAGACATAGTTAATTGGTTTAGATTTTTTTGTAAATGTTATATAATAACATTTGTTGTGATTCAAAGTCATTTTGTTTATATCGCACCATTGCTGTAATCTAGTGAAATCCTCCTGGAACTGTCGACAAAATTCAATACTTTTTATCTCTTTGTACAATTTTAGGTCATCAGCATAAAGCAGATACCGGCTATAGTGAAAGCATTGACTTATGTCGTTAATGAAAATGTTGAAAAGTACAGGACCAAGATGAGATCCTTGGGGAACCCCAGTACCGGCTGTGAATTCATTGGATTCAGCTCCACCTATAACGACTTTAAGAAGTCTGCTACTTAGATAGGAGTTAAGCCAGCTAAGAAAAGATCCAGAAAACCCGTAAGATTTAAGTTTCGCGACGAGGATAAAATGGTCGAATTTGTCGAATGCCTTAGAAAAATCAGTGTAGATCCCGTCTACCTGGGTATTCTTATCCATACTTTCAGACAAATTGTCTACGTAAAGGGTTAAGTTGGACACCGTAGATTTACATTTAAGAAAGCCATGTTGATTCTCATCGAATGAGATATACTAGATGTGATATACTAGATATGTTCTACAAGTGATAAGAGTATACTGGTCACACAAAGATACATTGAAGGGAAAATACAAAATAGAAACGAAAAAAACGGTAATGTTTACTATCCTGCCTCACTTATGCAAGTCAACCATGGTGTATACTGAAAAGGTAAAAAACTGACATACTTCATCAATTTTGCCATTCATTCCTCCTCTGACATTCATCGTAGAAAAGCGGCTCTCCGTAATCCGAGAGGAACGGGACGTGATGGGTTGCGAACCACATAGCCGCTTTTTGAATTTTTAATTTTATTTTGCGTTCCCACAAGTAGCAAGGAATACTCAAGTGATCCATCCTGACAGAGCCCCGCATGCCAGAATAAGGCTAGCCTATTTCTGGGTTCGCCCGGGCCCATATAATTAATACTGTTTATAAAAATTATGGTGTGGGCAACGAGTTATAGATAGATGTAATTTGTCGGCTAACAAAACATAAACTTGTTTGCAATTATTTATTTAAGTGTTGTTTTTTATCAGTACCTATGTAAAACTTCTTGCTGGTAAATTATTTTTGGTCTCACATAAACTATGTCTGACCGCAACCGCTGTACCGCGACTTAGGTATGCGTGGAGAGGGGGGAGTGGGAAGGAAAGAAGAACTAGTTGCCGCCTTGAGCGATGCCGAGCGATGGTCCCCCGTCTCGCCGCCGTGAGCATACCTAAGGCGCGGTGCAGCGGTTGCGGTCAGTCTATAAATAAAATGGAAAAGCACATAAGCATAAACATGGTATACGACGCACAAAATAACTGTGGCCCTGTCATTGATGCGCAGAAGTCAAATATGGGCAAAAATGGTCTATTTTTAGGGTTCCGATACCAAAATGGTAAAAAAAGGAGCCCTTATGGTGCCGCTCTGTCTGTCTGTCTGTCCGTTTGTCTGTCACACCTCTATATCTCAGCAACCACTTACGCTATCGAGCTGAAATTTGGAATAGTTTTAGAATATAGTTGCCCAACTTAATTGCACATGAAAATTTTTTGAAAAAAGTATGATTATTAATGTAAAGGGGGCCAAAATAGGGGGGGCCAAATTTCAAATTGTCGCTACTAGGTCGAGTGGGGTATCATATGAAAGGGCTTTACTTGTACATTTTAAAATATATTTTTGTATTTTTTTAAGTTTCTTAGTTTTCAAGTTATGATGAAAAATGTCAAAAAAAAATACCATTCCCCCCCCTTATCTCCGAAGTTTGAGTAAGGGAAAATCTGAATTAATTATAGTTGACAGAGGTTTATGTAAACTTTACAGCAAAAATAAAACGATCTTTCTAAGTTGCACAGTTTTTCAGAAATCTGCAAAAAACCTTTACAAACAAATTTAGTTTTGCGGTCCTGAAAATGGACTTTATTGCTTCCAAAAATACTATAGGTATATCGGAACCCTCGGCGCGCGAGTCCGACTCGCACTTGACCGGTTTTTTCTTCTGCGCATCAATGACAGGGCCACAGTTATTTTGTGCGTCGCTATTCTTTAAAAATCTATTATATTGATTGCAGGTATTCTTACTTGGATTTCATTTCCAGCTCTCCATCAATTTGTCTCTTGAATTTTGGAAGCAAAATTTGCAACAAAGTCTTAACCTGGTCCCTGTCTTTCGCCCTAGCTTCCAGCCCAGCTGGGTTCACAAAATGAAAAGTGGAACATGTCCCATCATGTAAAACAACTTGAAGCTGCACTTTGCTTTTGCCAGCAGGTGAAATTTTTTGTGCTGAAAAATAGGAATACGCTCGTAAAACAGACAATCATTTGTAATTGACGAATCATTTGTAAATGAACTATAGTCACAGATTATAGACCATAGTTTAGCAGCACAAAAATAAAGCTTAACTCTTGTGTACCTATGTATTTAAATGGATTTTTAAACTATTAGCTGTAGCAATGATAAGCACATAGATAAGGCTGAACTTTTTTAGTGTTAACCTTTATAGTTTTGTCATGTCCATGAGTCTGTCTACTGCTAAGCTCAGAGACCCTTAGTACTAGAAAACTAATTTGGCATGGGTACATACATATATACGAGTACTATCTGTGTGGTGCCAGCAAAGAACAGTACCAGCCTTTTTCTACCCGTGGGTGTCATAAGAGGCGACTAAGGGCTTGTGAATCGGAGGATGGGCAGCAGCTTCTCTCTGTGTATCGTACCATCTTACATACTGCGGTCACCAACAACAGCGGTCGCCAGCTGCAACGCTTACAAGCGTGGTGACTGTGGTAAATCCCCTCCTAAGTACCACGCGTTTTTGCTGGAGTTTTAGAAGGAGCTCCCTGTCCTGTAGTGGACGTTTTATGGGATGTTATGATGATACATACATATAAATCAGCCGACAAAGTGGTAAAACAACTCCTGAAAAAAATATTCTTTTCAACAGATGAATTGGGGATAGATTGATTTGTTTGTCTACCCCATTGTATTAAGGTGTCGTTCGTTAAATCAGTCTTTCAATATTATTGTGAAATATTTGCGTAATAATGAGCTTTAAAGCACGATTTTTTTTATCAGTCAGTGTCCCCATGCCCGTTAAACGGTAGTTATTGGAAATGTGGAAAAAGTCACACTAGTAGTAAATATAGGTTTTAAGGGACAGTGCACCAAAAACTGAATGGTAGTACTCATTCAACGAAACTGAACAACTTTCCCAAAGAAACATTTTTGGAAAAAAAATGTTGACCTTCCCATATAATGTGTCCGATCGGAGTGTGTAAGATCAAGCATGCTCTTTCAGTTTTCTGTACACCGTACTATACACCCTTTTATTATTTATTATATACCGGCAATGTGTTTAATCCGGCATTGTATTCAAAATTTAAACACATTATTTCAACAAATATATCTTAAAGATCGTAACCCGCCGTAACCATATATAGTGACGAGTGATGTAGTCCGGCCATATTGACAATAATTTACATTTAAGAGTTACCGTTTCAAATTTATACATCTGTTAATAGACCCTCTGAACAAACCATATACCTATTTTAAGACTGTTTCTGTGGCCGGTTCAGATTTTAAGACTCATTTGGTCTTAAATTTGTTTTTGGCAAATTTCCATAGTCTTACTATTACGTATGGTAATTCAACTAAGCTGTACAACATGACAATAACGAAACAATGCGGTAACCTACCAATGTATGTAACTAACATATATGGAATTATAGTTTGGTCACTATATATGGTTACGGCGGGTTACGATCTTTAAGACTTCGCTTTTAGTATGTGAAATGGCGAAATCTATTACAATTTCACAAAAACAAACGGTAACCTTTTTCGTAATTTAAATGTCCACGGGCTACAGTACTATTAGATGACTTTTAATGATCGAGGATTCTACTAATAAATTACATATTTAGATAATTTTATTCAATGTAGATTCCTTACAGAATACTTATTGAATGTCATGCAGAATACAATGCAAATAGAGCGAGTCTACGCCGTTTCGGATCGTGCTATGGCAGCGTAAAAGAAACGGCAAGAAACCACTGCAGCACGGCCTACTTTAAGAGTCGGCTTTTTACAATGTGTTTCTTGTGTTTCGCTGGAATATCAGAGCACCATACCTCTTTGTCATTCATATAGTCATCCAATCTATAGTAAGCTTTTATACATAACGTTTGCTTTACACATTCTTTAAACTTTCTCTTAGGTAATTGCACTATATTGTCAGGTATTTTGTTGTAGTATCGAAAGATGTATTGACTTTAGTTAATCTAGTATATGGTTGATCAATTTTATGCTTATTTCTAGTATTAAAATTATGACTGTCACAAATTTTAGGTAATTGATGAATGTTCTTTCTAGCATACATTATATTTTCATAGATATACTGGCATGGCACTGTCATAATGTTGATTTCCTTGAACAGTTCTCTCAGGGAATCACGAGTCTTCAGGCAATAAATTGCTCTTATAGCCCTCTTTTGTAAAACGAATATTGAATGTATATCAGCTGCTCGGCCCCAAAGCAGTATGCCATAAGACATAATGCTATGGAAGTAGCTAAAGTAAACCAGCCTTGCAGTAGCTACATCAGTAAGTTGTCTGATTTTTCTAACAGCATATGCAGCCGAGCTCAATCGACCAGAAAGAGCCGTTATATGAGGGCCCCATTGAAGTTTAGAGTCTAGTGTTAACCCTAAGAAAACTGTACTATTTACAAAATCTAATGATTCATTATTCAATACTATGTTATGTGAAGTAGACCTTACATTTGGTAGTGCAAATTTAATACATTTAGTTTTTTTGACGTTTAGGACTAGATTTTTAACAGTAAACCATGCATGAATCTGTCCAATTGCATCATTGACTTCGTTATAATTTTGTGATTTCCTACTTACATTGAATATTAATGAAGTATCATCAGCAAATAACACAATCTTTGACAGATTCTTCACCACAGAAGGAAAGTCATTAATATAAATAAGGAATAAAAATGGCCCTAATATTGACCCTTGAGGTACGCCAATTTTGACAAAAGATCCCAGTGATTTCGTCCTGTTTACTTGTATCTTTTGAATCCTGTTTTCCAAATATGACCTAAGTAGTTTAAGTGAATTACGAGTATTCTTAACACCGTAATGTTCAAGTTTTAGCAACAATGTGCTATGATCTACGCAATCAAATGCTTTGGATAGATCGCAGAAGATACCAATATCATCTTCAGATTTTTCCTACGCGCAAAAGATGTATTTTATAAGTGCAGTCCCGGCATCCGTTGTACTGCGCCCTTTCGTGAAACCAAATTGATGGTCATGTAGTAAGTTATTTCTTTGAAGTGTGAAAGCATTTGATTGAGTATGACCTTCTCAAAAATTTTACTAAGTACAGGTAAGACTGATATTGGTCTAAAATTACTGGGATCCTTTTTGTCACCAGCTTTGAATAATGGAACTACTTTACTTTTTTTCATTAAGTCAGGAAATGTACCATGATCGACACAATCATTGAATATAACAGCTAAATATGGAGATACGAGTATAGTATCAATGATCGCACTACAGACTTTTACTGACATTCCCCATAGGTCCTCAGTAGTTTTCATTTTAATACTTTTAAAGGCTTTAACAATTTCGTTAGGGGTGACATGATTGAACCCAAATTCAGTTTCGCAGGCGTCCACTTTCTTTTGAAGTAAATCGCTAGCAAGTGAAGATGAAGAATTGAGTGACTCTGTTGTTTTCAAAGGAATATTAGTAAAAAAGGTTTCGAATTCTTGAGCCACTTCTACGTTTGAACTAATAGTTCCGCGATTTGTATGAAGTGTGATTTGATTGTCACGCGGTTTCACTTTTCCAGTTTCACTGTTTATAACATTCCATACAGCCTTAATTTTGTTATCAGCAGACTGTATTTTTTTCCGAAGAAAAAATGATTTTGCTTTTATTCAACAACATTTTATGTGCCTAAAATTTTAATAAATAAGTAAGCAAAATAAAATGTAATTTATAATAATAATTAATTTTAGCATGCCGGATTAATAATTTTATTACATCTATTACAAAATTCAGTATAATTTCATATTGAGTAAATGTAATAAAAAAATTTTATTACAATTAGTAAAATTTTGATTTTTATTAGACGCCTGTTCTCTACTAATGCTAGCAATTATTTCCTTTAGTTCATTGGACAACAATATATCATTAATTTTAGAATAAAAACCACTAAAATGTTTTTTTGCTGCTAAGCAGTTATACTCAATGGCTGGTTTATATCTCCTACTTGAAGTTTGTCTTAAGTTGTGGTTAGTCTTTAGGGTTGGGTTGAAAATCTTGAATAAATGCTTGCCAAACAAACATCTGGAGCGGCGTCAAGACTTTAAATAGTTAGAAAATCAGTACTAAAAGTTTTTGAAAGATGATTTTAAACAGAAGCTTTGGGGCATGTTCTAATTTCAACATGACATTGTATCCACAGGCATCCCAGGGAGTAAATAGGAGAAGAAACTGAAAGAGAGTGTTGTAAGAAGACATTAAAGTGATTTGATCAATGATGTTCCTAAGATCCAAATAAATAAATGCCGTCTGCTTGACTTTAATAGTGATTTGTTTGATGTGCTGATTCCAGCGAAGGTGTTTGTCTACTGTGATTCTTATTCTTTGTTTTATCCAACTTAACCTAACCAAGCCTAACCTAACCAAACCTAACCTACCCCAAATCTAACATGATCAAACATTGATAAATATAGACCAAAATGTACTTATTTCAGACATTGCTGGTAGACCAGCAAGCATTCTATACAATGACTAGTCACGGTATACAATGCCTAGGCAAAGTATAAAATGGATGATACTATTTTTAGTTAAGGATTTAGTGCGATTTACTGTTTTAAAATGGACGAGTCGTTGATACTTGGCATAGTTGTTCGTTAGGTAGAACTTATGTGGAATTCACCCAGGTGGCATCGATAGGCACCGCAGGGGTGGCGGGAGGAAGGGGGAAAGTTTGAAGTTGCTGCGCTCTGCTTTGAGGCCTATATTTTCCTAAATATAGGTATCACGGCAAGTGTGATGTTATTTTCGGATAAATCAAGGACGGCGAAAACATTTCTGAAAAAAAAAAATATATGGCTTTCCACACAAAAATAACGAGATATTTGGAAAAAACCATTAAACCTGAACAATATTTTTGCACATAATGTAATTATTTTTTTAACGATGAAAGATATCATTATGAAAAAAATATGTTCAGAAAGCTGTACTTACCTGAATTACAAAAATGTAACTTTCATTGGGATAAATTAATAAAAAGTTTATAAAAAAAATAAAAACTTATTGCAAGGCAGAGTGACATAAAGCGTGTAGCTCTAACTTTTATTAATTTATTTATTTATTTAGTACAGCCTTGTTTTCCAAGCTTTTTCTTTACTTATTTACATATTTCCATAGTTCTATATTTATGTATCTTTATTGCTTGGTTCGTCTTCTGATGAAGGCCTCCTCCAGAGCCCGCCACTCCTCTCTGTCCTTAGCAACTCTCCGCCACAATGGCCCTGCTACTTCCTTTATTTCATCTTCCCATTGTTTGTTTTGTCTGCCTATTTTCCTCTTCCCATCCCTAGGATACCAGTCTGTTACAGTTCCTGTCCATCTCTTGTCTTTCAACCGCATAACATGTCCAGCCCATCTCCATTTTTGTTCTCTTATCGTCCTTGTTATATCTCGTACTCCTGTTCTCTTTCTAATTGTTGTTAGTTTTACCTTGTCCTATCTTTTTACTTTATACTCCTTTCCACACCGTGTTGGCAGACCTTAAGTTTTTGGAGATGTTTTCTAGTTAGGGCCCATGTTTGGCATGTGTCATACATGGTAATATGCATATGTTGAAAACTTTGCTGAGATAAGACAATTCTTCCTTATTAGAATTAACTTTTGGAAAATTTATGTTCTTTGGTCAGGACCTTCCCTGGTAATTTTTTCATTTGATGACGATTATTAATAAAAGTCAGCTCTACAGGCTTTATGTCACTCTGCCTTGCAATAAGTTTTTATTGTTTTTCATCAACTTTTTATTAATGTATCCCAATGAAAGTTACATTTTTGTAATTCAGGTAAGTACAGCCTTCTAAACATATTTTTTTCATACCGATATCTTTCATTGTTAAAAAGAAAATTTCGATACTGCGTAAAAATATTATTGAGGATTAATGTTTTTTTTCAAATATCTCGTTTTTTTTGTATGGAAAGCCCTAACTTTTGTTTTAGAATGGTTTTCGCCGTTCCTGATTTATCCGAAAAAAACATTACACTTGCTCCAGTACGTAGATTCAGGGAAATGTAGGCCTCCTCCCGCCGCTCCTGCGGTGCCTCTCGATGCCGCCCGGGAGAATTCCACATAAGACCAACCTAATGAACAACTATGCCAAGTATCAGCGACTCGTCCGTTTTAAAACGGTTCCCATACTAGCTATTTATATATATTCTTTATTGCACACAAATAACATACAGTTTTTAAACGAAAATTGTTTACAAAGGCGAGCTTATCTCTTTAAGAGATCTCTTCCAGCCAACCTATATGCTTATCACTAAACATAACAGGCAATGTATTGCCTGAATTACATAGATTGCCAGTGATGTCACAGCTAAGGTGATTATGGTGAAAAAATAATAGGCTTAGCAATTGGGAGTGGACCTCTGTGTGACAGCAACAAACTGACCAACATATGATTGACAATAATAGGGCTCCGTTTGGATCTTTGGGTCATCATCACAACATCCCATGAAACGTCCATTGCAGGACAGGGAGCTCCCTCCAGAATTACAGCAAAAATGCATGGTATTTAGAAGAGGATTTACCATAGTCACCACACTTGAAAGCGGCTAGCGGCTGGTGACCACTGTCGTTGGTGACGGTAGTATGTAAGATGGTGTGATACACAGAAAGATGTTGTTGCTCATCCTCTGGTTCATAGCCCTTAGTCGGCTCTTACAACACCCATGGATACCCACACCCACACATAAAAAGGGCACCAGAATAAATGAACCACTCAAATGGGCAACTTAGCCATGTAGTGTGTAATGTGTTCACACTTTTTTCAAAATTTTCTCGAACTGCACACTCGATAACACACCAGACCACACAAGCTATTTTAAGCATATAATTTGATATTCTAACAGGATTCCTTGAGTTCCTAAGGCAAAACTTTAAAATTGAGTATCAATCTTACTACAACAGATGTTTGATATTTGGAATAAAATGACTAACTGAATACCTACATTCTCTAAACAAACTTTATATTGCATCTGCCTATAACAATGTAAGTTTTGTTAGGTAAGTACTTACCTTTTATATCAGCGAATTTGTAAGACACTGCAACAGTGTCCCGATTCTCCAACATCCAGGCCAACCTCTGGTTCATCACATACAAAGTTCCATCGCCTTTCTTAAATCTCACGTGACTTACGCTAAGAAGCACATCTTCCGAAGACGTAGACATTTTCGTTTAAATCAATTCAATCTTTGATGAGTGGCTTTTGTGTGTTCACAATTCCGCCAACAATTCAATCTTTGATGAGTGGCTTTTGTGTGTTCACAATTCCGCCAATGTCACGTAGTGAATTGAATACAGTATGGAGATTCGCAATAAAAAAAACCGGATATAGAATCCATTGAATAATCCTTTAGAGTATAAAACATCACAATAAAAAGCAGTGAGACTGCAACTTGTGACAGTTGGTTTCATCAACACGTTCGTCACCTCTTACATTTCAGTTGTGTCGCGCAATCACCAAACACTAAACAATGGCCATAACGTATTCAACTTTATTTGATTTACTTATTTAGTTCAGTAAAAAATGTGGTTCCATCTACAAAATTTATCAGTCAAGCTCGTTCAGTCGGTATATTCAGTTCGTCGACCATTTTTATTGCGGTTTCTGATGTCTGCGGTTTGATTGATAGTTTTTTTTTACAAATATGACTTTTGTTTATGCAAGGATTTACCCAGACTGCCTAGCACACTACACACAGTCAATATTGATCGCAATCTGGCTGAGATTTAGCTTTTTGGGTGCCCGCACACAGTCAATCTTGATCGCGATCGCGTAGAGATGCAGACAAGGAGGTGAAAGTAGCAGCCAGCACTTTCTACTGAGGAGGGACCCTCAAACGGCCCATTCAAAGCCCTGCCTGCAGTGCGCACTGCCAATCGTACCGTGTGTGGTCTTGCAGGGCCGATGTAAGGGCCCTAACAGACTATCGGATCGGACTGCTCTTTGTCCAATAGCGTTGCGGATTGTCCCAAACGACCCTGCATGCCCACACAAAGTACGATTGGCAGTGGCACTGCAAGCAGGGCCCTGCAGGGCAGGCAGAGCTTTGTATGAGGCCCTCATTTCATGCAACACGGTTTCCCTAAAGCCGTGACTCCTGCGCGTGTTTCGGTCTACACACTACACAAAAACCCCTACACAAAACATGTTTTTCTACACATTTTAGCTGTCAAAAATGTTTTTTAAGGTTATGTGGACAATGTTTTTGCTTCCCATGCCCGACGGAAAACATCTACACATTTCACCCCCGCGCGGGTGAAGGGGAGTGGAGTAATCATTTGACAGCCGCGCAGATTGCCAAATCAATGTTCTATTTTAATTATTGACAGATATTAAAATTTCTGCTATAGCTAATAGGGTCTTATACGAAATCTGTTTTCTTCTCGGCGATACCAAATCAAAAATTCACAGCAAAAATTAAAGAACTGAAACCGCGTCTTCTACGTTGGAAGCGTCGGAAGCCATTTTCGACTAATTTTGACAGCAGATGTTTATGAAAAATCAAACAAAAGTTTCTGAGCAGGAGACGAACAGTACGGATTAAAACCTGCTCATGAGCTTTGTGTGCGGTTTTAGCGCGCTAATAGTCGGTTCAAAACTTGCTCGTATTCACTCTTTTAAGCGACGTGACGTCATCAGTGACGTCACTTTAGCGCGCTATCATTGCATACGAAAATGAGGTAGTGCAGCGTGTGCGAAACGTCAAATTCATAAGACATTTGTCATCAATCTCGTTTTCGAGAGATTTTTTTCAACTTTTTTTGGGGTTTTAGATTTAATTATCTTATCGAATAATCATTCTCTCTCAATAATTTCTTAAAACGCAAAACAAAATCAAACTTTTAATTTTTCTCAGTGACATTGACATAAGCGCGCTCTAGTCTGGTTTAAAACTGTATTCGATGATATTCGACGAATGCACGCATATAGAAATAAACCGACTATATTCAGTGAATGTGATGTGTGCGTTGATTTCAAGAAACAATCCGTAGTGGAAGTGTGTACATACACAAAACATGTTTCGCTACACATTTTAGCTGTCAAAAATGTTTTTTAAGGTTATGTGGACAATGTTTTTGCTTCCCATGCCCGACGGAAAACATCTACACAATCCACCCCCGCGCGGGTGAAGGGGAGTGGAGTAATCATTTGACAGCTGCGCAGATTGCCAAATCGATGTTCTATTTTTAATTATTGATAGATATTAAAATTTCTGCTATAGCAATTAGGGTCTTATACGAAATCTATGTTTTCTTCTCGGCGATACCAAATCAATAATCTCAAGAACTGAAACCTGATAACTTATATGATTTAGAGGTCGTGATCTCTGGAAATCTATATAAATGAAAGACTTTGTAAGAAAACTGTTGAAAGAGGTTGTACATCATAACTTGCACTGGCTGATTAGATTTAGCTGTATTCCTCTATGACATTTGTCTTCGCATCATTCGTGTCATTCGTGTTGTCGTATCTGTTTTTTGAGTAATCTTGTGTATATTATTATATTTTCTACGTTATTGTTTTCTTACAAAGTCTTTCATTTATATTGATTTCCGAGATCACTACCTCTAAATCATATAACTTATCATGGTAGCTTGAGCGAATGGTAACTTTCGTGTGTGAAACAAGAAAATTGTGCTCGTAGTGACGTACCTGCCATTGGTGAGCTACGATTTTTATTCGGAAATTTATTGAAGTTAAATGGAACATGAAGTAAGTGAAACTAGAGAAATACCCTCAGGAGACGGGAATAACGTAAGAATGAATAATTTACAGGCAGGCAGTAATAGTGGTAGTGGACATTTCCCGTCATTTGAGAAATTAGACGGAATGTCAAATTATTCGACATGGAAGGTTCAGATGGAACTGTTTCTTATAACTGAGGATCTGTGGGATTATACTAAGAGCACACCACTAGAGAGCGACGTTGCAGGTCTACGAAGAGACAATATTGCTCGCGCAAAGATACTGCTGATGATAAAACCCCACTGCCTGGTACACGCACGTAAAGCAAAGACAGCAAAAGAGAGTTGGCAAGCCTTGGCTGCTGCTTTTGAAGATAAAGGAGTTAACCATAGGTATCGCCTGCTAGGACGTCTTGTTAGTCAGAGACTTTCAATGTATGAATCTCCACGTCAGTATGTTACAGAGATTATGAGGATCGCTGGTGAACTAGATGACATAGGCAAGGAAGTAGATGATGAGCTACTAGCTGCTCTGATGCTACAAGGTCTAGGAGAGGAGTATACGCCTTTGAGGATGGCAATTGAAAACAGCAATGTGGTACTAACGACGGACTATGTAAAAACGAAATTGATGCAAATTGATGATAAGCCGAGAGAGCTTAGACAGAGTGAGTCAGAGGAACCCTCTACGAGTGCTATGGTTTCTGTTAAACAAAAGAAGAACAGAAATCAAGGATGGAAGCAACAGAAGTCGAATCAAAAGAAGATTCGATGTTTTATATGTAATGGAGAACATAAAGCAATTGTTTGTCCTAAAAACCAGAACAACAAGAAAAGCAATTATGCTAACGCTACCACAGCCTATTCTACAATTGATAATTCGCATAAACCCGTTGACTGGATTCTGGATTCAGGGGCATCTTCCCATATGACTCCAAGGAAGGATTGGTTACAGAACTTCGTAAAGCTAGAAGAGCCAACGCAAGTTATGTGTGCGAATGGAAGTAGAATGAAAGGAGAAGGACAAGGTGACGTGTGTTCTAGAGAATTAGATTTCACAGTCAATGGAGCGTTGTATGTTCCGGATTTAGCTGCGAACTTGATGAGTGTAAGTACGTTAGTTGAACGGAATAGAGTATTAGTGTTTTCAAAAAGAGGTTGTGAGATTTATTTAGAAGATGACTGTAAAGTGAAAGGCGAGGTGAAAGCGGTATGTAAGGTAGAGAGAGGAATTTATAAACTAAAACCTGATTCTGCCAATACTAATATTGCATTAGTTTCAGCTGTGAAGAGCAATGCTGATCTTAACTTATGGCACAAGCGCCTTGGTCATCTAGGAGTGTACAACATTAAATTATTAAAGGAAAAGTATGCAGCAGGTATAAATTTTCCAAACACTAATGACAAACTGGATTGTATTTCGTGCTTGAAAGGTAAGCAAACTTGGGAATCAAGATCAAACAGGAGAACGGAGTAATAAGCTTGAACCAAAAAGAATATACACAGAAGATACTAGAGACTTTTGGAATGGCAAATTGCAAGAGTGTAACTACGCCATTGGATCCAAAGACGAAGCTGATGAAACCAAAGGAGGAAAATTATGTTCCACCAAGCGAATTACCATACAGAGAGCTGATTGGTTCGCTTATGTATCTGTCTGTATGTTCAAGACCGGATATTGCTTTTGCAACGAGTTTTTTAAGTCAATTTAACAATTGCTACAATAATACGCATTGGCTTGCAGCAAAAAGAGTATTAAGATATCTAAATGGTACTAAAGACTTTGAAATAACTTTCAAAAAGTCAGGTAAGACTCTTTATGGATATGTGGATGCAGACCATGCTGGAGATATTGTTGATCGAAGATCATACAGTGGTTTTGTATTTTTATTTGCAGATGGCCCTGTATCTTGGGAAAGTAGGAAGCAAAAAACAGTAGCTTTGTCGAGTGCCGAAGCTGAATATGTGGCACTATCTGAAGCATGTAGAGAGTCTGTATTTTTGAGGAGACTGTACACTGAACTCACTGAGAATGTTGTTTCTTCCTTGAAGCTACTTAGTGACAGTCAATCAGCAATACATATTGCTGAGAATCCAGTTCATCATCAGAGGACAAAACATATAGACGTGAGACATCACTTCATCAGAGACTTGGTGAGGTCTAAGGCTGTGTCTATAGAGTATGTGTCGACTGAAAGAATGATGGCTGACCTGCTGACGAAAGGAGTTGGAAGGTTGAAGCATGAAGCTTGTCTGAGAGGGATTGGCTGCAGAGTGAAAGTTAAGGAGGGGTGTTGAAAGAGGTTGTACATCATAACTTGCACTGGCTGATTAGATTTAGCTGTATTCCTCTATGACATTTGTCTTCGCATCATTCGTGTCATTCGTGTTGTCGTATCTGTTTTTTGAGTAATCTTGTGTATATTATTATATTTTCTACGTTATTGTTTTCTTACAAAGTCTTTCATTTATATTGATTTCCGAGATCACTACCTCTAAATCATATAACTTATCAAAAACAATAACGTAGAAAATATAATAATATACACAAGATTACTCAAAAAACAAATACGACGACACGAATGATGTACAAGACAAATGTCATAGAGGAATACAGCTAAATCTAATCAGCCAGTGCAAGTTATGATGTACAACCTCTTTCAACAAAACCGCGTCTTCTACGTTGGAAGCGTTGGAAGCCATTTTCGACAAATTTTGACAGCAGATGTTTATGAAAAATCGAACCAAAGTTTCTGAGCAGGAGACGAAGTGTGTACATACACAAAATTTGTTTTGTGTACAGGTTTTTGTGTAGTGTGTAGAGTGAAACGCGCAGGAGTCACGGCTTAACAGCGATTACATCTCCCGATTTACGCCCGCACAGGCACCCAGCGCGCGGACAAAAAAACGGTCATGGTTTCACTGACTGAATTAAGGACTGAATACTGAATGAAGCTTAGACAGCCCTCTACATATATACTAATCTGTGGCTTAGACTATATAATAGAATGAAGTCATAACAAGCGCCGCCGCCATTTCGATCGGTTTTATTTCTGCTTGCAACACAAAAGTTCACAAAACATTGACAACCCAAAATGCAATCATGGCGCACGGGCTACTGTGTTTTTAGAATGCTGAGTAGTTTTTACGTAAATACTTCGCTAATTTGCATTGTAATTGAACTAAGAGTTTTGATAAATTATCCTTAAATTTTCGAGATTGTAATAGCGCATACATGTGTCTTTTAAACGTGAAGATTACACCTGTTCGCATCACCGTTGCTGTACTACCAGGCACTTGCAGGTAAAATCATGAAATTTGCTGCTTTAAATCATATTCATTCCTTTCAAATGGAATAAAACTCATTCTAAGATTGATCATAGAAAATTGTTAGTCCTTAGTTATCGATCCATCATGTATTACCTGTTGGAAGTCTCACAATATTCGTTTGTTCCAGATCTTTGTTGGTGTCATAATGTCAGAGCAATACGCTCGTGAGATACTGCGAAGAAACGTTGCGCAAATCTGCCAAACTATCGGTTGGAATGGTATCAATTCAACTCCTCTGGATATTCTGGTGCATATTCTGGAGAAGTACATAAGAAACCTTGGGACACAAGCAAACAGATATGCTGAACAATTCAACAGGACTGAGCCAAATTTACATGACCTAGGATTAGTGTTTCAGGAGCTAAATGTTCAGGTTCCTGAATTGGCAGAGTATACACGCTGCGTGCCTCCTGTACCTCCACCTGTTAACATTGACAAATTCCCAAAACCTAAAGAGTCTAATCTGAACTTTTTAAAGCCTGGCAGCCATGAAGTTGTCACAAGACCTATGCATGTGCATGAACATCTGCCACCAATGTATCCTGAAAAAGAAAGGGATACACCTGTGGTTGCAGGAACAGTTGAAATTCAACAGAATGGTATTGATAATCCAGAACAGAGCAGTGTTGCTTGTCCAAGTCCTGAAATATCAGTCACAGACAGCCCAGAAAAACCTAAAGATATATTTAAACGGCCAAATGATCCAGTTTCACTCCCAAATAGTAAGAGACACAGGTTACGTCTTGATGAAGAAGAGAGAACAAGGGAAATAAGTAGCGTGATGATGACAATGTCTGGGTTTCTCTCGCCTGCTCGTGAAGGAAAATTGCCAGAGGCCCGACCTCCTGCCACTATTTCTGAAAAACATTATGATAAACATAAAGCTAATTCACACCATGCAAACCCTACTAAAGTACCAATTTTAGATAAAAGTGATAAGAAATCTAAAAAGAATAAGTTATTAAATGGTAAAATCATGAAAGCTAAGAGGAAAGATAAGAGTCATAAAGGTGAAAGTAGTAAATCTAAGGATAGTAGCAAATTGAATAAATATTCACCAGGCTCCATAAAACCTAAAGAAATACATCAATCACTTAATCATATGATGCCAATACCAAAGGTACCTAAGGGGTTACCCCAAACCTCGAAATCAACCATGCCACCTCCACCACTTCCATTGATTCCAGAGCCCATGAAGGCACTCGTCAAGCAGGAGCCTATTGATCCAGCACCACAAGCCAAGGCTTTAATTTCTGGTGAGAAAGTTATTCCTGTACCAAGAAAAATACCCATCTCCAAGTCTCCTCTGGTTTCTAATTCTGTTCCTGTGCAGAAGTCCTCGACCAATTCTCTGATGCCAGAAACACAAATAAAAAAGGAAATAATTGCTGAAGAAGAGAAGTTAGCTTCTCAACCAGACAGATCAAAAATTAATATATTTAAAAGAATATCGAACAAATCAAAAGAAGATAAAGCTGCTCCTGAGGTTGTCCCACAAAAGTCACAGTCTGATGCTATGATCTCAAAGTTGCAGAACTCTGCACAAGATAAAACAAGCGATACAAAATTAAATGAAAATATTAGAAGTAAATCTGAAGAGACAATTGTGAATAACAACGATACTAGTGCTGTAGATATGTCTAAAGAAATGGACTTAAGAGCCAATGAAGTTATAAGTGTTGATGATGATTCGATGGATAACAATTCAGGTTTGCAAACTAAGTCTATACATACTGATGCCCAACAGCCCAGTATATCAGTTAGCAAGTCCTTGCAACCACCAAGTCACAAAGATGTGGCAATTGTCAGCCCAAAAGTTAAGAAAGAAAAGAAGCACAAAGATAAAAAAGATAAAGTAGCTAAATTAGAAGCAAAACTATTAAAGAAACAGCAACAACAACTTGCTTATGAAATGGCAAATGCTGAAAAGCAAAGTTTAAAATTGGGGAAGCCACCAAAATCAAGTAGGCCAAAGAATGAATCTAAAGCACCCCAAATATCAAGCTTTCCCTTTTCAAGCCATTTTTCTGCAATGCCTCAAGGCCGGAAAAACCTCATGCCTGGACCTGGATTGATCCCAAACCCAGGGCTTATTCCTGGTAATGATTTTCTAGCAGGATTTGCAAACAATCCAGCGTTGAGAGGTTTGCAGTCCTCACATATACTCGCCAACCCATTTGCAATGAGTGCTAGTCCTGGCCTCATTCCTGGATCAAGCTTTATGGCAGGCAGCCTCGGCACAGGTATTCCTAATCCATTAATGCCGATGAGCAACTACCCTCATACGTCTCGGTCACCATCAGTGAAAATACCACCGATGTTGCGTCGCCCTAGTTTAGAAGTGATTCCTGTCGATAATGATGACGAACGCGGCGTTCTTAAGTCTCCTGTAATGGCACGTGAAAAAGATCGGCATGACAAGCACAAATCTCCAACTATTCCAAATATACTTCAGAAACACAAATCTAAATCTCACAAAGATCATAAAGCATTATTTAAGATGCCACCAGTGCAACCTGACATAACCATTGAGTTAAATCCTCCAAAAGAAATTCCTAAATCAGAACCACCTAAAGAGATGCCCCCACCACCACCACCACCACCACCACCACGGCCTCGAACGCCAATTTCTGAACCAATTCAACCAAAACTTGAACCACCGTCAGAACCAATGGAAGTAACATCTACTGCAATCTCTCGACCAAAAGAATTGGAAATCTCTGAAAAGAAAAAGGATAAATCACATAAAAAAGAGAAGAAGGATAAAGATGGAATTAAAATAAAGAAAAAAAAAGATAAAAAGGATAAAAGTAAAGAAAAATCGGAGAAGAAACGTGAGAAAGAAGAGAGACACGAGTTAAAAGAAAAACTTAAAAAAGAAAAGAAAGAGAAAAAGAAGGAGAAGTCTGTGGAGGGCTTGGTTCCAAAATTGACATTGAAATTAGGATCATCAAACTCAAATTCTCCTTTGCCTCCTAGCTCTCCCGATGTCTTTAAGTTGAACATAAAGCCAATAGTGAAGAAGGAAGAAGAAGAAAGTTCCTCATTGAAAGAAGAGCCTGTATCACGGGAACATAGTCGTTCCCCTGAATTAGCTCAAATTTCGGCTTTAGTGACTAGGCCGCCAAAGATTAAACAATCTAAACAGAATCCTAATACAGAGACTGAGGTTCAATCATCGCCTCCTCCTTCAATAAGTTCGCCGCCGCGAAAGAACCGCCCCCCTTCGAGCCATTCCAAGTATAAGAGAATACTTATAAAGCCTTTATCAAAGAAAGGTCATTTTGATGATGATATGGCTTCAATGTCTGAAGAGCCTGCTACATCACAGCCTCCTCAAACATCAGAAAAGGCGCAATCTTCGGAAAAACCTTCTGGACCGTTACCGACGCCTTATTACGTTGATGATCAAGGGAATAAAATCTGGGTTTGTCCAGCTTGTGGGCAACAAGACAACGGATCGCCTATGATCGGTTGTGATGGATGCGACGGCTGGTACCACTGGGTATGCGTCGGTATAACCGAAGAGCCAGGCGCGACTGAAGACTGGTTCTGCAAATCGTGTGTCGCAAAACGCAATGAGATGGTGCTGGCAGGAGTTACGTCGTCGTCTGGGAAGAAACGGGGCAGGAAACCTAAAGGAGAAAAAATCAGAGACTGTCATTGACGGACCTTTCGTTGTTAATGAGATTAGATGTAATTTTCCGTTAAGATACGAATAACTGGGATGCGAATTGTTAAAGGATTACTTGTTGAATGCTATCATGAAGAAAATGTTTTCATCATTTATAATGTTTTATCGTAGGCTAGACGTAAGCATAGATGATAATTATGAATATAGACATTAAATGTTGAACATAAAGTAATGTAGTTACTAACTGTAATAATAATTACCATAACTTTTAATATTTTGTTACTTTATCTTTCTTATTTTCTCCCTCTCTCGGTTAGATCAAGAATGTGCGAGCGAGCATGTTATACACATCGCTTGTAATCATAGAGTAATATAGATTTTTTTTATATTGTACAAAAACTGAATTTACTTAAGAAATCGGTGATGTATAAAATTGTAGTGAATGTTTAAATAAACACAGCTGAATGTACTTTCAGCTCATATTTGAATATTTTCATATTATAATTTTAATATAACCCTGTTTTTTTTGTTGATGTTGTTCCTTCATGTACAGGGCTGGCACAATCACGGGACATGATTTTCCTACTGGGTTGCAAAACAGCCGATAAAAGTCTGTGGAGGAAATTCATGTCCTTTGAGCGTGTCTCCCCTATGAATAGACTTTATTTTATGTGGAGTTGGGCGACATAAATGTAAAGTTTGATTTTAGCCAGTGGCCAATAAAATATGAATATTGGTACTTGTATGTACACAACTGGTATTTTATTTCCGCATAATAGAAAACCGGTAAAGTGCGAGTCTGACTGTACGTCGAGGGTTCCGATAAGCAAGGAGGTCTTTGTTCTGAGGTTCCGATATACCTATAGTATTTTTAAAAGCTATAAAGTACATTTTTTAGGACCGCAAAACTAAATTTGTTTGTAAAGGTTTTTTGCAGATTTCTAAAAAACGGTGCTACTTAAGAGAGATTATAATAAATTTTTCCTGTAATATTTACATAAACCTCTTTCGACTTTAATTAATTCAGATTTTTCCTTTCAAGAGATTCGCTCGCCCCCTGGATTAACGGTCACAGACACAGTTATTTTGTACGCAGTATACGCACCATAAGGGTTCCGTAGTTAACAAGGAACCCTTATAATTTCGTCATATCCGTCTGTCTGCAGCTTAGTTCAGAGATCGTTAGTACTAGGAAGCTGTAATTTAGTACGGATAAACATTTCATCCATGCCGACAGTAGTGTCCCCCCCCCCCCCCTTTATCCCTTACACCCTCTATATGGTGAAAATAACGGGAAAACTATCACAGCCAAGTAGGCTTCATAGGTTAATGAGCTATTGCCGAAAACTGGAAATAAGAATTTCAATCAGGCGCTAGGATCTCACCGAGCATTAGGTTAAAAAGTAGGTGTAGCTATGTTATGAAGTACTGAAAACCGACTGCGATAAAACAACTACGGAATCCTAGACTGCGCGTGGCCCGACACACATTTGGCTGGTTTTTACCATTTTGGTACGGAACCCTAAAAAAAACTCGTCTGAAATCGAAAAAACATCAGCTGCTTCATACAGTTTCAATATCTATCTTGACCAAATTATCATAATATGAAATTGCTAATTTTTCAGTTCAGAATTGGTCCCTACCAACAGGGTTTTAAGCAAAGCTTATAAGATTAAGCACGAGCTTATTCCATCATCTCCCTTCTACCATCGGGAGTCCAGACGCACCGCAGGATTTCACCCATAATTGGTTGATATTCCGCACATTCACACAAAGCGCTTTGAAACATCTTTTATAATGCGCACGGCTAAAGAGTGGAATTCTCTGCCTGCGTCCCCGAGTTCATATAACCCAAATCTATTCAAGTCGCGAGTGAATAGGCTTCTTCTGGGTAAGCTCGTTCCATCGTCGACCTCATCTCTGTCTTCAAGACTAGATCGAGGTCAAGAGTAAGCCCATTTTCAATATTAAAAAAAAGGATTTTGGGAACTACGCGCGAGAATCGCAGCGTTTTTCTTACGTAATGGTTTAAAGTACGGCGGGTACTACAAAATTAGTGTTTTTGGACATTTTAAAATTCCCAAAGGAATGCGAGTGCTTCAAATTGTCTCCGAAAGAATTTCTTTTTTCTCAAACATGCTTGGAAATTCGATCATTATTTTGACAACCTTCTTCGAGATATATCAAAATAGCTGTACTGGTTAATTAAACGTTGTTCTATGACCTGTTCCTTGGGAAGAGTTGTTCAGTTTCATGGGCAGATTGACACTCTTCAGTAGGTACTTACCTATTATCTTTCCGGTACACGTTGTATACGTTTGAATATTAGGAATAAAACACGTGGTTTGGTATATGTCTGCAAATCTCTCAGGTGGTTGCTTTACCCACGAAACTGAACAATTTTCCAGGAAAAAAAACATCAACGTCTTAAAGAAACTGTATCAGCTGATAGCATACTTTGTAAGGGAGGCCAACATTTTTTCATATTTCGACCTATGTTCTTTAGGGGAAGTTGTTCAGTTTCCTCTTGGGTGAGGAGCCACCCAAGAGGTTTGCAGACATATACCAAACACCCATAGTTGCATACTCGTACCAAGTGACACGTTTACATGTTATTCCTAACATTCAGGCTGGCACTGACCTGAAAAAAATATTTGGCATATTTACCGATATAAACACGCAAATTTGGTTTCACTAGACTACTTAAAAGATAAAACTTATTTATTTTCATCTTGACGTCGGTATATATTTTTTAAATTAATTTTTGTAAGGTATAAAAGTTGTACCTACTAAACGACTACACCAACCGCCACAATTAGACTCATGACTAGAATATAACAGAATTCCTGATAGGAAAAATAATATTCTTAAATAGCTACAGATTTTACATTCCAATGTTCAAAATTAATAAACTTTTAGTTATTATACTCACACCGAAAACAGCTAGTAATTATCCAAATTTTCTTAACTGTCATGAGCCTTAGAGCACAGTTGTAGCGTTTAGCCCAGAGAATAACCTCTTCACGAATTTAAGGTGCTGGCTAATTAAGTGCGAATATTATCTTTACTACTAGTATTTATCGCCCAATCGATTCTACTTTTTTGTTAATTTTTCGTAAACTAAAAGGTACTTACCTAATATAGGTACCTATATACTCATATATAATGTCATGCATGAAATTAATTAAATTCGTAATAAATATAAAGAATTATAATTGTCGGTAAAGCTCTGAGGTAATTGTAGTTTTGGTGTTATGAGAAAGCTAACCTCAAATATGCTACAGTAAATTCTTTCTTCTTATAGGTACTTATATAGGGAAGAACAGCAATTTTTTTCGTTTATTATCACAAGATTAAATTTTTGTATAAACAAGTAACATGTTTTATGTAAAATATTTGGGCCATTAATAACGTACCTACCTAAATTATTACAACCATAGAATACATTGAATGCTTTGTTGAGAGAGATGACGCTGCACTCTCATAATAAAAATAGGGCAGCAAATCATTGAGAATTGTCTAGTATCCACCAGAGCCTTTCTAGGATTGACCTTATACCTACCTAGGTTAGATACCTTTTAGACATTCGTTGGTATTGATTTTACCAAGCTTGTTGTTTGGAGTCACTAATTCAAATAAGAATTACCTATTTGAATTAGGGACATTACTGCTCAAGTATGTTGTGCAACAAACACCTATAAGTACCAGCTATTTATAAATTAATTGTGTAGCTTTGTAAACTTATTGATCTGTTGTGAGTCTAGTAAGAAAGGTCTTTGAACTAGGTACAGTCAAGAGCATGTCAATCATGACGCATTGGTTAACATACCGTTCTCTAGATTTGTGTCAAGCTAGATGTGCTCTTGACTCTAAGTACATATAGACAATTTTACCAAGTAGGTACATTTTATTAATTATTAATCTTTCGCACTATAGGTAGGTATTTACTAAACCGAAGAAAAATAGATTGATTCTTGACTTGGATGCCTATCTTTTATATTCAAATCTCAGCTTACACTTAGTGTGTGATATTATTGATTTTAAGAGCTTCTTTCTAGCTTTGCTTCAGGTATCTGTAGGTAAAATGTTCTGAATTCGCTTTAGCAGTGGGTAAGAAAATCAAACAAACTTTTAAAATTCACAGGTTTCTAGTGTAATAGAACAAAAACATCGATAAATTACTAAAATTTATTTAATATACAAAACGCGCAGTAAAACAAGGTGGAAGCCGATTAGTATTTACTTCAATGGCATATTTTCTTTTATTTATACACAAAAAAATGCAAACGGCCTTGTACCTACAACAGCTGTTTCAAATGCATGACTTTTTACTTCTTAGCCAACCATCCATTTTCTTGCTATAATAAGTACTGACATCCTTTCCAGAGTGCATTCAGACTACAACAAACAAATCTAAGTTACAAAAAAACCATTTAGTCTTAAAAGGTAAATATATTTGCTTCACGTAAAACTGACTAAAACAAAAAAAACTACATACAGAACCCTAAATTAATTTTTACTGGGTTTTGCACCTGTTGGCGAGGGTATACTTTCTGGTACATCATCTCCTTTTTTCTCTTTATTCCAATTTTTCAGTCCTTCTGGTAATGTTGTATCTTCCTCTAAAGAACCGGTGCCTTCGACGAATTCCTCGTAAGTACTCTTTTCTGGGAATGGTCTAGGTCCCAATAGTTCGATCATGTCGTCTCTACTCAAAATTTCTTGTTTTAGCAATCTTTCAGCTACTTTAGCTATGTTATCCTTGTGCTTCGTTAATAACTCTGTGGTATGTTTGTGAGCAGTATCAATCAAATCTCTTACTTCAGAATCTATTAACTCGGCTGTCTTTTCTGAGTAAGGTTTGTCGATAACCATTTCACCAGGTTGTGGCATTTCAAAAGAAACGTTACCTACTTTTGGATTCATGCCATAGTGAACAATTTGGGCATAAGCGCTCTGTGTAATTTTTTTCAAATCATCTTGAGCGCCGGTAGTTATTCTACCGAAAAATAACTCTTCGCTCACTCTACCACCCAAAGTCATACACATCCGATCGAACAGTTGTTCCTTACTGTACAAGTATTGTTCTTTAGGTAAGTATTGTGCATATCCGAGACCTTTACCTCGAGGTATGATGGAAACTTTCAATAGAGGATCGGCGTGTTGCAAAAACCACCCAGCTACAGCATGTCCAGCCTCATGATAAGCAACAATTTTTCTTTCGTCAGGTTGTAGAACATTAGATTTTTTCTCCATACCGGCAACAACACGCTCGATGGCTTGTTCAAAGTTCTTCATATTAATATCATTGGCTAATTCCCGAGCAGCAATAAGAGCTGCTTCATTGCAAACATTTGCAATATCTGCACCAGTAAATCCTGAAATTAAGAAATAAATTAAGATATAATATTATATCAATGTATTTATTTAATAATAGGTACATTCATGTAAAAAATACACGTAAATAAACCTAAAAATCAATCACACTACTCTGTGTCACCCTGAAAGATCCAGCGCGGGGATCGCTAGTCTTTTCCCTAAACTGACGCCCGAGTTCAGAAATGAATTTTATAGATAGGTAATAAAAAAAACTAAAAATCGCATTATTTTCGCACATTCTCATTCGCTTTGCATTGCATTCGACACCAGAAATTATAGATTTTTATGATCTTTATTGTTCAATAGGTACTGATTAATAAGTGAGCGACATAGGTTACTTATTATTGAAACCTAATTGATAAAAAATATCACTATAATGTCAGTTATATTACCTTATTTTACAATGTGGAAAAAATTAAGCATATAGAAAAACCTACAGTATGTTTATTTATTTAACTATGACAAAATAAACAGTACTCAGCAAGTATAATAAACTAAAACAAATCTCGGATGATATACGGCAGTCGAGTATCCGAGAAATATGACAGGGTCTTGAGTTTCAAGTTAGCATCCAAGATTTTCATAAGTAACTTTTCTTGGATGCTACATAATCATCACATATATCTGATAATGTAATAACCCCGTTATCATAGATATCGGACGATAATAATGGTGTAGTATCATATCTAGTATCCGAGAAATGACAGAATTCAGACAGACTGACCATAATAAAAACGTAAATTATAGATTAAGAGTGGACAGTTGGCAGCCCATACTTTCTATGGCGCTGTTGCGTCTTAAAAAAGAATAAATAGGGTTACTTCGGCGAAATTTGAAACGTTTTGTCCAGTCGGCAAGACAGTAATTTTTGTGACATCACCGAGAACTACAAAGTAAGCTTAAAAAAATTATTAAGATAAACTAAAATTAACAGAGTTATCGCGCCCAATCCTGGTGCTTTAAAAAACGACATCGCGAGTGAAGGCGATCCGTTTTCCATACTAAATTCAAATAACTTGCATTCTTATGCGGGACATAAAATGCTGTTGAAAAACGATTTTTAGCAAAATTATTCGCTGATTAATACAAAGATACAGCTAATGCACCGAAAGTACTAGTTTTATGTTTGCAATTTTTGGTTCAATATTGTCATTGTGGGTGTGCGATCTATACAGTAGTACTTTCAGTGCATTAGCTGTATGTTTGTATTAATCAGCGAAAAACATAACAAAAAATAGCAGTATACACTCGTTTTTCAACAGTATTTTATGTTCCGCATAAGAATGCGAGTCATTTGAATTTAGTATGGAAAACGGATCGCCTTAAGAAAGTAGGTACTAGGATTAGGCAAGGCCACCCTGTTGAGTTTGGTACTTTAGTAGTTTTGCATGTACTCCTCACTTATAAAGAGCTCTGAGATTGATTTCTTGCTTTGGCAGATGTATTGTACAAGTTATCTATGAATCACTAAGCTGACCAATACAAACATTCGCTAGGCTGGCTTAAATGATCAAAACACATATGCAAACTCAGGCAATGCAGAAAATTAATATTATCAAATACTTGGCTTGATTGCATTAACTAAAAACATTGAAAGCCTATTTTAAATTGGCATGTATTTAACGCGGCGACAAAATAATCGCAAATTGAGATTTAAAAATAATATACCAAAAATAATATGTTGGCAGCTAATATCGAGCAAGTCAATAAAAAAACAGGAGCTTAAAAATAATTACAAATTTCTATTCAATTTAAGCGGGCATCAAGTTATTATTTTAGCGACAGCATTAATTTCTAGGCGGAAAATTGAAAGGCTTAAAAATAAGATATGAGCGTTCATAAATTATGCCACTGAGGTTTTGTATTACGAGTATATACTTTGGATGACAAAGTAAAGATAAACGAGATATTTATGCACATACAATAAAAATATTTTTGATCTATAATAATTGTTTTTTCTGGATTCTTGCACCAATAATATTAGTCGCCATTTTTATAAATGTTGACTTGTAATAATTTATTATTAAATTTATTTTAATGTTATTTAACATTTTATTATTTAAATCGTGTAATAAAATAATCTGTAAAGTGGGGATTCTCCATAAAGTGTATCTCGAATTATGGCGTCGCCAAGTTAGTGTAGGCAACGAAGCAGTTGACCCCAACATAAATTTCTCAGGCGGATTTTATTTGACAGGATGATAAAGTATCATGAATAAAATGTAAATTCAAAATATCCAAAAAAAATTTCACAAAAAGAAATTTTATACTTACATTTTTTATAATTTTTGTATGGAAAAATTAAAAGTTCCGATTTTTTTTTGGATTTTTTATAGAAGGTTTGTCTCATATAGTGTAATACCCTAGCAAAGTTTCATCGACTGAGGATTTAATGCGGGGGTCTTCATACAACGATCCGCTTCATTGCCTAGACTAAGTTATTATTATTATTTATAGTTCGTTACATTTGCTACCCTTAAGTAGCTGTCGTTTCTCAGTTTTTATGAAGCCTAATTTCAGAGGCTTTTTCAATTGAATTATCTGTCGCAGAATCGTTTTATAGCTGCCAGATTAATTTATTAGATGCATACTGTTAGTCACCGTTTCATTTGTTAGTCTCCCTGGAAATAAACCTTTAAAATTTCATGTCATGTCCATGATTTATGTTAGAAAACCAACCCTCAGAAAACCATCACAATTTTTAAGCAGACTCATCATATATTAACAATTATGAAGTTTGAACTACATTTGGTTCTGTCTACATAAAATAAAATATAATTAATAACAACTGTAATAAAATACAATTTGGCAAATGAATTCCTCATATTATTCCGCATTGTATCATAGTGCGGTCAGTTAGCTGTATCACGTAGACACGCCTTACAATTTCACCAATTTTTTTGCAGGTACTAGTTAGGTACATGGCTCTCAATTCTTGATAGGAGCCAATTCTTGAATTTCAAAAAATCTCCATAGAAAATTCAAGAATTGGCTCCTATCAAAAATTGAGAGCTATGCACCTAACTAGTACCTGGAAAAAATTTGGTGCAATTTGGTGAATTTGGCGATATAAGACTATAAGGGACCGGAGTAATCAGGGATCGCCAAGTACTTAAAGTACAGAGCATTTCACAAAATTTTGAATGAAAAAAAATTAAAATCAAAGATAAATGAGTCTTAGGAATTGTGGTTAGGAATGTGATCTTAGTCTTTTTTACTTCAAAATGTTTAATTATTAAATATCTATACTTATATCTTTCTAGTAATATGGTGGTTACAATGCATAGGTGGCGCAATTATAAAAAAAACAATTTATATTGTTGCAAATACCTTACCTTTCAGAAATATCCATAGTATGTATTAAGTACAAGCTTTTGTCTGCGACTTCGTGCGCGTAAACTTACAAGCAGTCTTAGATTGTTGTCAGTTTCAAGAGTGGCATTTTGTACAAGGTCAACATGGAACTCATCTCTAATTCTCATCATGCAGCAAGATAAATGCAGTAGCTTTCAAGTCAAAATTTGACAAACAAACAGACCGATAAAATCTCCAAAAACATAGCTCAGTACCTTTAGGTGTAAAATTTATAATAATAGAGAAGAGATATATTTTAGATCAGCGAGTCCCGAATCGGGGTCCGTTGAACCCTGAGGTTCCATGAATGGCTCACAGGGGTTCCGCCAATTAAGGCGTATGGACGCGCTGTTCACACAGCTTACGCCTATATTTAAACAAGTTAAAAATTAGACAAGATGTGCCCCAGATTTTCAGTGCTTGGGTGAAGAAAATCTGATTTTATGCACTGTTTGAACATTGAAAATATTTACGTAATACAAATTATAGTGCCTCTGGATCCAAATAACTGATGTTTGAAGTTTTGATGTCTTTGTATTCTTGTATGGGTTTGGGCATGTATCTCCAGTTCCCACCATTGTAAATCAAAATTTTTCTTCGAGATTCGATTCTTTTAAGTGAACACTGCTACACTGCTGATGCTTTCTCTTGGGTTCTTATCTTGACAAACAAACTGACAGCAATTCATTTCTGGTGTGGACGCCGCGACGCACGCAGACGCGTTAGAGTCGCGTCGATGGAGCTAAGTTTCAGCAATAGATTTAACAAACTTCTATGTTAAACAATAGAAACACAGTCAGAAACAAAACATGCATTAATGAAAGGTTTTGTATTTGTAACAAACTAAACTTATTTCTGGTGCCACCTCTGCAGTGCAGTTACTGCCCCACCTTAAGATGTTCAAAGATACAAACAGTCACCGTCTTACTACAAAAAAGTTAGACATCTGTTGAACACTTGATTAAAAAAATTATACCAAATAACTCTTTCTATGTCATTGATGCGCAGAAGTCAAAAATGACTTATTTTCTTATGACTTGACTTATGCACATCAACTGACATAGCCAGTTATTTTGTGCGCATTTTTTTAATCAAGTGTTCAACAGATGTCTACCTTTTTTGTAGTAAGACCCTAAATATTTAAATATAAAGAATCATTACCTGGAGTTAATGCAGCCATTTTTCGTGACAAATTATCTTTGTTTAAAGTTGTTTTTAGTGGGGCCAGATGAACTTTGAAGATAGATGCTCTGCCCTTGATGTCAGGTGCAGGCACAAAGATTTGTCTGTCAAACCTGCCAGGTCTGAGTAAAGCTTTGTCCAAAATATCTACTCTGTTGGTAGCAGCTAGCACTACAACATTAGTTGTAGTGTTGAAACCATCCATTTCCACCAAAAGTTGATTAAGGGTGTTTTCCTGTTCCGAGTGTCCGCCAAAACTTCGTCCACCTCTCTTTCTTCCCACTGCATCAATCTCATCAATAAATAGAATACAGGGAGCATGTTTGCGGGCCATAGAAAACATATCTCGAACTCTGGAAGGACCTACACCAACAAACATCTCTAGGAACTCTGAACCAGATACAGTTATAAAAGGTACATTAGCCTCACCAGCTGTTGCTTTAGCCAGTAAAGTTTTACCAGTTCCAGGAGGCCCCGTAAGTAAAGCTCCTTTGGGAATTTTAGCCCCCAAGTCAATGTACTGCTGTGGATTTTTAAGAAAGTTGACAAACTCCATAATTTCGATTTTTGCTTCTTCACACCCAGCTACATCCCTAAATTTTACTCCAATATCAGTAGGGTTGATTAGCTTTGCCGTGGATTCCATGACACCTCCAAATAGACCACCACCTTTACGACTGCCTCTTCCCATCATGTCAGCGGATCTTCTCATCATATAAATTAAAAATCCGATTATTAGAAGAGTTGGAAGCATACCAGTAAGACTAGCAGCTTCCACTTCTGTTTTGTAAATTACAGGCAAGAAATTTGGTGGATCAACATGCATTTCTACTTGTGCATTTTCTAAATTTCTTTCAAATGAATCCACACTCCCAATAGCAAACCATATAACCTTGCCATCAAGTGCAGCTCCAGATTGTAACTTTACTCTTACCCATTTTTTGTTTATTACCTCTAGTTTTTCTACAGTGCCTTTGTTAAGATACAAATTGACAAAATCTCTCCAGCTTATCTCTCTATATCTCAGCTCAAAATATGCAATGGAGCCCATTAATGCAACAACTCCAATAGCCCCGAACATCATCCATTTTTCACGATCTTGTCCTTCATAAGGCCCTCGTCCACTACTCCGGCCACCCGTTGACGAAGAAGAAAACATGTTCATGTTCCATTTGTCTTGTGAGGGAGGTTTTGATGGAGAGCTTTTAGCAGGTGCAGGGGAGTCTTTCTTTTCTTCAGATGTTTTGGAATGCTTCTTACTCGTGGGTGGTTCAAAATACTTCTCAAATCCTTTAGGAGGCTTTTTACACAACTGGTACCATTGATTGAGCACTGTATCGAGGGCTGGGACACCGACTGGATGAAGTTTATAACCACTGAAATGTAGCTTCGAAAGCTGAGAGTGGGTTAGCCTGAGACCTTTCCACATGATGTTTTATTGGATTTTCTATTTACAATAAGATAAAACTGTTATTTCACAATGCTTTGAGAAATTAAATCACATAAAAATTGTCACACAAACATGGTTATGAAAACTGATGAAAACGTCGTAGGTGTTGCCAGCTCAATAATAAACTTAGAGTCTTAAACGGCCCATACAAAGCTCTGCCTGCAGGGCCCTGCTTGCAGTGCGCACTGCCAATCGTACCGTGTGTGGTGTTGCAGGGCCGATGTAACGGCCATTTTGTCGGCCCTGCATGCCCACACAAAGTACGATTGGCAGTGGCACTGCAAGCAGGGCCCTGCAGGCAGGGCTTTGTATGGGGCCCTTTAAGCACAGACCATGGAGACTTTTTGGCGGGAACTCGACATGGGTGTTTGTTTTTTTGTGCATTTAGTGATTTATTGGATAAAAAAGATAGTGTGTTATGAAGTAAATTTACTACGGAGTGCGCAAATGATGAAGATTTCAAGTGATCTCGTGTTAAAGCCCCGTTTGTGTTGTCCCAAAAAGTCACGAACATTTTCCTTCGTAAAGTTCACTGAGGGGAGCAAAAAGAAAGACAGTAAAGACATCAGAAATGGCTGTATGGGCTTTGTACTCTTTGCCTTTCCGAAAGAAAGGGCCCCATACAGAGCCCTGCCTGCAGGGCCCTGCTTGCAGTGCGCACTGCCAATCGTACCGTGTGTGGTCTTGCAGGGCCGATGTAACGGCAATTTTGTCGGCCCTGCATGCCCACACAAAGTACGATTGGCAGTGGCACTGCAAGCAGGGCCCTGCAGGCAGAGCTTTGTATGGGCCGTTGAAGATGAAACCAAAAAAAAAAAAAAAGCACAGCAAACAAGGATGTTTGAGTAGCAGCACTTCCTGCTATGGATGGACCAATAAGGACATTCAAATTACGAAAAAGGTTACCGTTTGTCTTTGTGAAATTGTTATAGATTTCACCATTTCACATACTAATGGCGAAGTCTTAAAGATAGTAACCCGCCGTAACCATATATAGTGACAAGTGATGTAGTCCGGCCATATTTACAATAATTTACATTTTTGAGTTACCGTTTCAAATTTATACATCTGTTAATAGACCCTCTGAACAAAACATATACCTATTTTAAGACTGTTTGTGTGGCCGGCTCAGATTTTAAGACTCATTTGGTATTACATTTGTTTTTGCCAAATTTCAATGTCTTACTATTACGTATATTAATTCAAAAAAGCTGTACAACATGGCAATAACGAAACAATGCGGTTACCGAGATATAGACATCGCTTTTAGTATATGAAATGGCGAAATGTATAACAATTTCACAAAGACAAACGGTAACCTTTTTCATAATTTGAATGTCCACGGGCTACAGGAAGCGAAGTGTATGTCATTTCTCTGATTCGGACCGTATTAAGCGCGCTTCCAAAACGCGTAAAATCTTGTAAAATAGTAATAACCAAGGAGGTTTGAGTAGCAGCTTTTTCTGCTGAGGAGGGAGCCATAAGCGTATCACTTTCTTGCGAGGGACCTCCATACTAAAATGTATGGATTTTTATCAAATCCTAAAAACGTAAAATTTTCATCTTTCTCTCTGAGAAATTGTTAGATTAGAGTGCATGGACAATGAAATTTTCTATGAGACCTAATGTCAATTTCAAATGTTGTTTATTTATTTGTAATGTTTTTGGAACAGATTGTCAAGTCTGTCATTCGTGAATTTTTTTTTATTGTGTATTCTTATCCAATTAACTGCGCCTGGGTTTATAATTAGTGAGTCTAAAGCTAGACTACATGTTAGATTATATCAGGTTATGGACAGCACATTGGATTGCTGGATATAAATATGAGTCAAACTCATGGTGAAGTGAGTGGTACCGGTGGTACACCGGGTACTGTAACCATCATCGAGCGGTCCTCTTTGGGTTCGGGCTACGCGACAGAGAAGCTGGACGGTAGCGCCGACTACTCGACATGGAAATTCATGATGGAACTTCAGTTGATTCACGATGATCTTTGGGAATATGTGAGCAACACACCACCCACCACAGACGTTACAGGCTACAAACGCGACCAGAAGGCGAGGGCAAAAATTTGCCTCACGATAAAACCACACTGTCTGGTAGACGTACGTCAAGCGAAAAATGCCAAAGAAGCCTGGGAAGCGCTGCAAAAAGCTTTCGAAGATAAAGGTGTTAACAACAGATGTAAGTTGCTAACAAGATTAGTGAGCCTTAGGTTGGAGCAGTTTACATCAGTTAGGCAATACGTCACTACCTCCATGACAGTAGCTCAGGAGCTACGTGACTTATGCAAAGAGATAGATGATGAGCTGTTGGCAGCGCTACTTCTCCAAGGGCTAACAGAAGATTTTCGACTGGCGATTGAGAATACCAACGTGATCCTCACTACTGATTACGTCAAAGGAAAGCTCTTCCAGATGGAAGACATTTACAAAGCGAGTTCAAGCACTAGCAAACCAAGCTCTGCACTCCTGTCTAAGAGAAGACAGAAGCCCAAACCAAAGGGCATTAAACCGGAGAAGGGAAAGTGCAAGTGCTTTATCTGCGAAGGGCCGCACAAAGCAAAGGATTGTCCGGATAACCCAAACAGCAAAAGAGATGCGAGAACCGGTTATGCTTTTGGGACATCTGTAAAAGAGACAAACGACTGGATCATTGACTCTGGTGCTTCAAATCACATGTCATGCAAGAAATCGTGGTTTAAAAGCTTAAAGAAAACTTCAAAGCCTTTGAACATTACGTGTGCGAATGGAAATGAAGTGTTTGGAAAAAGCATAGGTTCAGTGGAATGCAAGTGCAAGTGTGGTCAGTGCTTGACCATTAGTGATGTTACATTTGTACCTGATTTATCGTCAAATCTGTTAAGCGTGATTCGTATTGTGAAAAAGGGACACCTGGTGGTGTTTACAAAAACTGGTTGTGACATCTATAAGAGTGATGAATGTGAGGTTAAAGGTAAGGTTTATAAAATTAAGTGCTGTTTACAGGGCTCTGCACTGGTCACAACGGAGGAAGATACCGACCTGCTAATGCTGTGGCATCGGAGGATGGGACACCTTGGTATAGGAAACCTCAGATTACTAAGAGATAAGATGGCTATTGGGGTAAGTTTTCCTTACTCATTATCTAAACTCGAGTGCATACCTTGCGTCAAAGGAAAACAAACCAAACAACCATTTCAAAAGAGCGGTGCACGTAGGGCTGAGGAAGTGCTTGGACTAGTACATTCGGATGTATGTGGACTAATGAAAGTGCCTTCCGTCGGGAACGGCCCTTATTTTTTGATATTTATCGATGTTTTTACTCGAAAAACTTTTGTATATTTCTTTAAACAGAAGAGTGAAGTTTTTGAGAAGTTAACAGAGTTTAAGAAGCTTGTTGAAAACCAAACCGGCAAGAAAATAAAAGCAATACGGACAGACAATGGAACGGAGTTTGTCAACAAATGGATGGATAGCTACCTGAGAGAGTGTGGCATCCAACGTCAGCTGTCTGTGGAATATACGCCTGAGCAGAATGGTTTGGCAGAGCGAGCAAATCGCACCATTTGCGAAAAAGCAAGATCTATGCTTGCAGATGCAAATCTGCCAAAACGTTTCTGGGCCAAAGCGTTCCACCATGCCGTCAACTTGAAGAACAGATCTCCAACAGTTGCTGTGAGGAATACAACACCAGAGGAGAAATGGTCTGGAAGGAAATGTGACTTAAGCAACCTGAAAATCTTAGGATGCAAAGCTTTCATGCACATTCCTGACCTGAAACGAGTCAAATGGGACGCGAAAAGCAGAGAGCTGGTCTATACAGGATTTTGTAACGATGCAAAAGCCTACAGACTTATTGAACCCAATACTGGGAAAGTCTTCAAAGCCAGAGACGTGGTGTTCTTCGAAAATCAGAATCACTGTGGGAACACTGAAGACTACAATGCGAAACCTGAGAATGGTCAACTTCCAGTGGATAATGAAACTGTTACTGAGTTAATAGTTGAGCATCAGAAAGTGGAAAACACACTTGAGAATCAGGAAGTGGAGAACACACTTCAACGGCGAAATGATGAAGCAGAGATCGTCCGAAGGCCTACTTCAGCAGAGAGTGAAACATACATTGAGGAATCAGAAAGCCATGATGAGCAAGCTTCAGCAGGACGCAAACGCAGATATCCACAGCGGAATCGAACGCCGAAGCAGTTTCCAGACTTTGTCTTGTATCAAGCAGAAACAAGAGGTGATCCAAATTCTGTTGCAGACGCACTGTCGAGATCTGACAGCAAAGAGTGGAGAAAGGCAATCCAGGAGGAGCTGGACGCCCTATCAAAAAAAACAATACGTGGATTCTTGCAAAACCTCCAACAAAGTGCAACATCGTTGATTCTAAATGGCTATTTAGAATCAAAGAAGAGGCGGGGGATAAGAGACGCTATAAAGCGCGACTTGTTGCGAGAGGTTTCAGCCAAAGATACGGAGTCGACTACGATGAAACTTTTTCTCCCGTAGTCAGGCACAGTTCCCTTCGAGTCCTGTTAGCGATAGCAGCTAAATATGAGTGGAATATCGACCAAATGGACGTAAAAACTGCGTTCCTGAATCGAGATTTAACTGAAACAGTATACTTGAAGCAGCCGGAAGGATTCAAGGTCAAAGAGAAGGAGGATCATGTATGTCTACTGAAGCGTTCATTGCATGGATTGAAGCAAGCCCCACGAGAGTGAAACAAAAAATTGAACACAGAGTTGCTGAACCTGGGATTTAGACGGTCCCAACTAGAACCGTGCGTCTACACCAGATCGGACATCATCCTAGCAGTCTATGTAGATGATATGCTTCTGTTCTGGAAGGATAAAAAGGAACTGGAAAAGGTTAAGAGAGACCTCACATCCAAGTTCGAGATAAAGGACCTGGGCAAAGCCGAACTGATGTTGGGAATGCGCATCACTCAGACAAGCACCTATATCAAAGTCGATCAAGAGAAGTACATTGACAAGATCTTATAAATTTTTGGGATGTCAGACTGCAAGATTGATTCGAGACCCATGGCTCTTGGTCAAAAACTAGAAAGACCAGGAGATGATCATATATGTGATAGTAGAATCCCCTACCAAAATTTAATAGGTTCACTGATGTACCTTTCTGTCTGCACGAGGCCAGACATTGCACATGCAGTGAATCACCTGAGTCAATTTAACAGCTGCTACACTGAGACGCATTTTACAGCTGCTAAGCGTGTACTCCGGTACCTAAAGGGAATGAAAACCCTAGGACTGCGGTATACCAAAGGAAAAGCAATTCCACAACTACTAGGCTATGTAGATGCAAGTCATGCATCCTGCTATGACAGAAGGTCATACTCAGGTAGCGTGTTTCTGTGGAAAGAAGGTGCTGTCAGCTGGGAAAGCAGGAAGCAGCGGACGGTGGCTCTCTCGACCGCATGCAGAGGCTGAATATGTAGCCATGTCTGAAGCCACTAGAGAATCTATTTTCCTAAAAAGGTTAATCGCTGGAATCAAACGTGAGCCAGAGCTTCCGACATGGTTGTATAGTGACAGCCAGTCTGCAGTGGCTATAGCGCAGAACCCTGTACATCACCAGCGAACAAAACATATCGACGTTCGTCACCACTTTGTGAGAGAAGCAGTTGAACGAGGGGATGTCAAGCTGAAGTATGTGGAGACGGAACGAATGAAAAAAAAACGAATTGAAATTTTCTCAAAAACGGCTCATAGAATCTTGATGAAACTTTGCATGACCAAGCTTCTCCATGTAAGATATCTTGCGCCAGTATCAATTGATCTGTGTAATTTCAGATAAGGGGTGTTCCTATACCACCAAATCGTAAATATGTGATTTACCCAAAATTGGTTCCATTAAGTTTATTAATATTTTCTATTATATCAATCCTGGATTGGTTGTCTACCTGACTGGATATTCATTTTTATTTTTTTGGATAAAATTTAGTACACAGAGTGTACCAAAAACTGAAAGGGCTTGCTCAGTAGACTAAACTGAACAATTATCCATTAGGAACATGTGTTGGGAAATTTAAAAAATCTCCATGCAAGTATCCTACGGTAGCTTGGAGGAGCTAGACTACGGTAGTATCCATTGATGTGTGAAAATTCATCTATAGGGTGTTCCAGTACTACCAAAAGTCAAACATGTGATTTACTCGAAATCGTTTGATGTTTGTTTGTTTTAATGTTTGACAATTATATATTTATACTTCATTCGAATATTTTTTTGAAAAAAAAAATGTAAATAAAAGTTTGTATTTCCATACTATGTGTATGGCATTACAAATTTAAGTTTGCGGTTGATAGTTTTTCCTTGAGTATTGCGAGAAAGTAAGTGCAGTGCTGCTTTACCATTTATTTACTTGTGAATTGATGATTAATACTAAGGACGGAAGCGTAAATAATCCGTGATAGCCATTTTATGCGTGATTTTTAACACTGTTTTTTTCCTGAATGGTAAGTGTTTTCTCCAGAAAAACTATGGTAGTAACATTTATTAGTCCCATGTCACCTAATTCTTACAGAGAAAGATAAAAATTTTACGTTTTTAGGATTTGATAAAAATCCATACATTTTAGTATGGAGGTCCCTCGCAAAAAAGTGAGCCCTCTCCATAGCAGAAACCTCCTTGCCTCCTATAGAACTATCCTGTTGTCAGAAGGTTGTCAGGCTTATTTATTTCCTTGGTTATTTCAAAGATTTTGGAAACTACGCCAGGGGGCGTTTTCTTACGTCAATGGGTTATTTCGATCTGATTTGAAACGCGCCCCTAATCTGCAAAGAGATTTGAACCTCGCTACGCTCGGTCACAAAATCTCTATGCTTATCTGTGACTATGGGCTCTACTCACGCAACAATCTCAAAAGGTCTCCTCACGCGACAATTTCTATCACAATTAGTTGTGATAATCTGTAGAATCAAGATTGTCTATACTCTACTCACAAAGCAATTTCATCACAATTTCAGGCCGCGAAATTTCTAAATTTTCAAAACTATCGAAATTTCAACATGCGGGACTTGTGCTTACCATTGATTTAAAGAAGATGATAGTGGCTATAAACATTGCTTTTATCGCTTTTATCTAACAACAATAATAAATGACGGCCACAGATTAGATAGAATTCGTCCTATAGATAGTCGCAAAATTGCTACCATAGAGCTAAATGTATGAAAATTGCATGCGATCACGCTCCACACATTGCAATTTGGACACAATTTGTTTGAAAGATTGTAAATTGCTAAGATTGGATTGTACAATTTGACAATTAGTTGGAACTCAGCCCCAATCTGCCTACTTACGTTGCAATCTGTTATCAATCTGCAGATTGTGCCAACAGATTGAGATTGTTGCGTGAGTAGACACTATCAATCACAATCAGTTGTCGCAATCTGCAGATTGTCAACAGATTGCAACGTAAGTAGGCAGATTGGAACTGACTTCTAACTAATTTTCAAATTGTACAATCCAATCTTAGCAATTTACAATCTGTCAAACAAATTGTGTCCAAATTGCAATGTGTGGAGCGTGATCGCATGCAATTTTCATACATTTAGCTCTATGGTCGCAATTTTGCGACTCTATCTATATGACGAATTCTATCTAATCTGTGGCTGTCATTTATTATTTTTGTTAGATAAAAGCAATAAAAGCAATGTTTTTAGCCACTATCATCTTCTTTCGACGCTAATTGCTTGTAATTTGATGAATCGATGGTAAGCACAAGTTCCGCATGTTGAAATTTCGATAGTTTTGAAAATTTTGAAATTTCGCGGCATGAAATTGTGATGAATTGATTTGTGAGTAGAGTACAGACAATCTCGATTCTACAGATTGTCAACTAAAGGGCCCCATACAAAGCCCTGCCTGCAGGGCCCTGCTTGCAGTGCCACTGCCAATCGTACTTTGTGTGGGCATGCAGGGCCGACAAAATCGCCGTTACATCAGCCTTGCAACACCACACACGGTACGATTGGCAGTGCGCACTGCAAGCAGGGCCCTGCAGGCAGGGCTTTGTATGGGCCGTTTAAAGGGCCCCATACAAAGCCCTGCCTGCAGGGCCCTGCTTGCAGTGCCACTGCCAATCGTACTTTGTGTGGGCATGCAGGGCCGACAAAATCGCCGTTACATCGGCCCTGCAAGACCACACACGGTACGATTGGCAGTGCGCACTGCAAGCAGGGCCCTGCAGGCAGGGCTTTGAATTGTTGCGTGAGGAGACCTTTTAAGGTTGCGTTCCAAATCGGGTAGAAATTACCCTGACAGCAGGATAGCTTAAAGGGCCCCATACAAAGCCCTGCCTGCAGGGCCCTGCTTGCAGTGCCACTGCCAATCGTACTTTGTGTGGGCATGCAGGGCCGACAAAATGGCCGTTACATCGGCCCTGCAACACCACACACGGTACGATTGGCAGTGCGCACTGCAAGCAGGGCCCTGCAGGCAGAGCTTTGTATGGGCCGTTTTATATGACGTCCATCGGTGTGGTCGAGGCAGACTCCTGTCAAATTTTAACTATTGGCGTTTTGGAACTCACTCTAAAAATGGAGGACTGTATTTACTTACTTGCTTTTTCAAAATTATTTGTTTTTTAGGTACCTACTTTGTAATTTTATGATTGAATACCGTGTGATACTACCTCTTTATTTTCACCAAAGGCTGAAATCGACGAATATCGAAGTGATCTTGACTCCAATAATGGATAAAGATGGGTCAGACAGCAACTTATACCATGGAAAGAGGACACGACCTTTGATTCTGCGATCGAGAGCGAAGGTTGCTAAAAAATCAGCGTACCCAAGCTATCCAGTAAGCATTCTCGAAAGTTCCAAGAAGTGTTTGGCTGCCAGTTCGTCGAAGAAAACGGAAGTGCAGTATAGCAGGAGCGATGTCCCTCCAGCTGGCACCACTGTTCCAGAGAAGTATGTACGCAAAGCTGGACCTTACATACTGGGCCCTAAACTTGGGCCTAGTCCGGTCAAAAGTATTGTGCAATGTCTGGCGAGAAAGGAGGGAACTGATGAGTTTTACCAGATTAAGATTCTAACATTAAGAAATGAATGGCAGCTTGAAACTCAAGATGATAGGCAAGGCAAGATGCTTTTGCATACCGAATACTCTCTGCTGTCCCTCCTGAAAGATCAAACAGGTGTAATTCAACATCATGGTCTGTTTAAGGTAATTATATTATAATTGGTTTAGGATAGTATCGGTGTAATAATGTATATTCTTAATAGGTTTGTAATTGCGAATGATTATTTTAAATTCTGATTGTGAGACATCAGCATTCCCCATCATCATTTATGATGCAAGAAATAGGTATGATGTGCGCTTTATAGAGGTGGTGCTGTAATTTCTTCAGTATGATGTAGTTCTATATTAAACTATTACATCATAATTAAGATATAATATAAATTACAAAAGTGCTAAGAACTGCTGTTTTGTAATTTAAAGCTTAAGTACTTGCTAAGTACAAGAACTCACAGTTGCCAACCCTTCCTCATCACAAACCAAAAGTGACCTACCTAGGTGGGTGTACAATAAATAAACGGATACACTTACAAGCATGAAAATTGGTACACTTATAGTGCATAATGTAATGAATAACAACAAATAATAAAAACTGGTCAAGTGCGTGTTGGAATCTCACAAATTTAATATACTTCTTAAACTTAATAGACTGCATGTCCATAACTAAGACAGTGTATTTATCTTTGTGGTATGGAACCCTTGATGCGCGAGTCCGACTCGCACTTGGCCGGTTTTTGGTATGTGATGGCATGACCTCATTATCATAGGTGGAGAGCTCTATATGAAAGTTGTTGAATATGCAACATAGCTTTTAATAAGTTTTAAACTACACTCTTTTATCTATCCTATCACAAAACATTAAATTTAAAAGTATTGTATGTGGCACAATGAATTATTATCGTATTATCGTACCCTATTATCGTAAGTTCTAAAAAACTGAAAACTCACATTTAAGATTTCTTACATACATGCATAAACATCACGCTTATTTCCCGTCAGGGTAGGCAGAGACCACAGTCCTCCACCTGCTATGATCCTGACATACTTCCCTTGCTTCTTGTACTTTTATCAGTCCTTTCATACATGCTCGTTGGTTTAGGGTACTTTTGATCTGGTACTTTTAAGACTTTTATTATTATTATTAAGAATTTATTCTGAAAAATACGTATACAATTCATTTTACAATTAATATTCGCCAAACTGCATGACAGTTTGTTGGCGATATATCAGCACTCTTATTTTAATTAACAAAAACAAAGGTGCAATTTTCATTAAAAATATTTAAATAAAATATTGGGTTAGTAATAATAAGGTTATCTTAAATTTAGTTTTAGTTAAGTGTTAAGTTGTGAAATTTAAAATATAAAAATTTACGATTCTACAATTTGCTAATAATTTCATCTGTTTTATGTAATTATTTGTCGGGTTTTAGTAAATGATTTATATTTTATTACGATCTATCTATATGATGCATTTGTTGCTAGGCGAATTTAAAAGAATTTGTGATGAATTAAAACTTTCACCTTATTTTCCAAGCTTAGCAATAAAATTACTGTTGTAAACAGAATTCAAATTCAAAGCAATACCTTTTTGAATACAAAAAAAGCTTTTGTTACTTTTTATTATTTAAATTGAATCACATTTTTTTGGTAAAGAGGCAAAGAAATATTAATAAAAAGTGCAAAGCGAAATTCAGAATTTGCATGTTCTCTGTGAAAGACTAGGTGTATGTAAATCTATGCAAGTTAGGGGCTGTTGATAGCATCAAACAAAGCTGGTATTTAAAATTTTCCCCTCACTCAACTGTTGTTTGTTTTTTAAAACTAGAGTTCATTATTATTTAAGGCACATAATAAAGAAGGTACTGATAAATAAATTGACTTACTTCTCTAACAATGATTATGCTGACGCACAGCAATAACTGGTCGGTCTAGAACAGTCTAGAAGCATGAAATTTTGCATAGGATTTTTGTAATCTGATCCCTTAAATGGTAAAATATTTTATGAGAGAAAGTAAAGGCATGGCTAGTTTTTTATTATTATACTCGTAACATGCTAAAACTGATTGCAGCAATTTGTTTTAGTTGACAACATTTATTAATTGAAGCCAAGATAAAGAATGGCTCAAGAGTTACTGGTAGGTGTTTGAGGTACAAAATTTTGAATTTGTACTCTGTCTGGGTCTTTTTTTCTGTGTGTTTTCTTGGAATTTATTTTCCTTTGTGTCCTGGGCTTGAGCGAAGTAAAAAATGTTCAAACCTACAAAATTTTATAACTATGTCATGCGCTTTTTAAATTGCGAAATATAATCCAGTCGGCAGGTACTTTCGACCGGAATCAATTCCGAATGTGGTAATAACCTTGATGATATCGGACTTTTGAATTATTTTCTAATTTGGTAATTTTTTGATCTAGTATTTACCGCGATACAGAAGTTCAAATATTCGACAAATTTCTTAAAAAATTAAAAAGACGACAAATGCGAGTTTTGGCCTCGTAACTTTTAATATCCAACATGTCTATGTATACTATACACACTTTGTATACCCACTGACACCCCGACACCCTGACCCTTCAATCCCCTGACCTGCAGCCTCAGGCAAAAATTATAAAACTCCAGGTATTCATGTGTCTTGTCATTTTTTGTTCTATGTACGACTTTCACTCACAGCGGATCACTGGGCAATGATGCCGCGGATGAATTGGCAAGGCGTGGTTCACAAACACCAGTGGTAGGTCCTGTACCACTATTACCACTGCCCTTCAGTCAAATCCGCACATGGCTTCACGGCTTTACCCAGAACCAACACAATGCCCGCTGGGCTAGCCTAACGAGCTGCAGACAGTCAAAGGAGGTGCTATCCACTAATTCACCTAAACTTACCCACCGACTTCTCAGCCTCAATCGAACAAACCTCCGAATAGTTGTGAGCTCTATTACAGGGCATATCTCGCTCAACAAACACCTATTCACAATCGGCGTCACCGATAGCCCACTATGTAGGGGCTGCCTTGACGCGGAAGAGACGGTCAATCACGTGATCCTGGAGTGCGTTGCGTTGGCCAACCAACGGGCTAAAATCCTCAACAACACTAGGTCGCTCCGCGAAGCCTGCGAATGTCCCAGGAGACTTCTGAGCTTCTGGAAGGAGCTGGGCTGGCTTAATTGACCAGACTAACCTGTACGCAAAAAGGACCAAACTAGAGTTTAATTGCGGAAACAGGAGCCACAGTCAATATTTCCGGAAAATACAATATTAATAAATAAGACTTATACTTTTCGAACTTTACAATTTTATGGAATTTAATTAGGCAAGATTCATTAGTCATCGTGAAGAATGACGTCCAACCCTCAATTGGTATTAATAGAACAATATAATTGCTAATAGTTATGTATTTATGAAAACATACAATTAAACAATTAACTCTATATGTACATGTGAACGTGACTTAAAAAAACTCCGTCTGCCTTGATCTATGTTAAATATTTGAACTTCTGTATCGCGGTAAGTCATCATAACATCCCATGAAACGTCCACTACAGGACAGGGAGCTCCTTCCAGAATTCTAGCTTTTGCTAGAATAATGTAGAGGGGAAGTACCATAGTCACCTCGCTTAGCGTTACGGCTGGCACCATGGACCGCGGTTGTAGGTAAACGCAGTAAGTAAGATGTAAGGTGCAAAGGAGGATGCTGCTGCCCATCCTCCAGTTTATAACACTTAGTCGCCTCTTATGACACCCACGGGTATGTATGGGTTGGTACTATTCTTTGCCGGCACCACACGGGAAGCGTGTAAGTACTAGGTCAAAAAATGATTTTTACCAACCAATATTAAAGGAAATTTAATGCCCTACAACTTTGTTGTCGACTTTTTTCTAGAGAAGCGCATGCTTTAGAAGATATAAGCGAAAATCTGAAAACGGTCCGACATTTTTGAGGTTTTTGCCCCCCTCCCAAGTTTCCACAGGCTACTTGAGGTCAAAAACATAGGTTCCATATCCCACACCGTCCTAAAACAATATCACAAAATTTCACCTAATTCGGAATTGATTCCAGGTAACTCTTCTATATTTTTACTTGCTGACTGGAAAATAAAAATATAATGAAAAAAAATAAACAATTTATTAAACTGTTTGTATGTAGGTAACCAATAATATTTTTTTTAGTAACAGTCAGCAATAAAGGTGTTGGTTCTGAGCATTATAATTCGAGTGACTCAGAAGATACTTGATTAAAATACTTACCTGCCTTTTTTACTCGTATGCTTGTCTGTGTTTGCTCTCATAAAAGCTGCTGTACGAAGTACGAAATAACTCTGGCTGTGACAGTTAATGCGCATAAGTCAAAAATTGAGTCGCGGGGGTGAGTGCGGCAGGTAGGGTAGGCGTGCGAATCGTTCATTGGCTCTCCGCCTGTCACCCATACGCAGAAAATTACCGTCAGAGCCAAACTTATTCTGAACATGCTATACCTACACCTACCTTTAAATTTATATCTGGTAAATCCTACTTTTGCTTTGCGTACATACGTATGTTAAGTTTCTTAAAAAACTTGCTGCTTGCTAAAAATAACCTCATACAACAAGCCCGTCGGTGTGATTGGTAGTGAGCCTGCCTTTCACGCCGTGGGACGCGGGTTCGATCCCCGCCCAGGGCAAGCATTTGTGCGGTGAACATGAGTGTTTGTTCTGTGTCAGGGTGTTATTTATCTATTTAGGCTTTGCCTAGTTTGGGATCAGATGACCTTGTGTGAAACGTCCCCCAATATTTATTTATTTTATATGCAGGAGGAATGGCAGGCTAAAAGCCTAGTTTGTTAAAATATGGTGCTTTTGGATGACATGTAATTTATAATGATTTGTTTGAAATATAAAATTGTAGGTTAGCTTTGGAATTTTTTTGTGGTTCCTCTTTACCATTTTAGGTAGCTAAAGGTAAGTTTAATATAAAAACTTTAGATTCGCAACATTGGAAACTCCGAGAATGCCAAAGCGAGCATAACAGAGCTTATAACATAACCATAGATCTGTTATTATTCATAATAATATAGGATATAACTATAAGACATCCTATATCCTTTATTATTGGCAGATGAATCAAAACTTCAAGATCTAAAATTCTGTCTAAGAACATAGGTTTTGAACGTTTTATTTGTTTAAATAAGGATGTCGTTAGGGTTTATTTGTTACGTTATCATAGATTTATGTGTAGGATAATTTCTACTATCCGTACTATTCCTGTTATAAACGGAAAAGTAACTAATCTGCCCGTTACGCTTTCACAAATATTCCACTGAACTGATTTTTATGAATCAGAATTATTATTGTATTGTGACTATTGTTTTTAGGGTTCCCATACCAAAATGGTAAAAAAAAGGAACCCTTATGGTGCGACTTTGTCTGTCTGTCGGTCCGTCTGACTGTCACACCTCTATATCTCAGCAACCACTTATGCTATCGACTTGAAATTTGGAATGGTTTTAGAATATAGTTGTCCAACTTAATTGCACATGTAAGAATTTTGAAAAAAATATGATTATTAATGTAAAGGGCGCCAAATAGTGGGGGCCAAATTTCAAATGGTGCTACTAGGTCGAGTGGGGTATCATATGAAAGGGCTTTACTTGTACATTTTAAAACATATTTTTGTATTTTTTTACGTTTCTTAGTTTTAAAGTTATGATGAAAAATGTCAAAAAAAATACCATTCCCCTTATCTCCGAAGTTTGTGTAAGGAAAAATCTGAATTAATTACAGTTGACAGAAGTTTATGTAAACTTTACAGCAAAAATAAAACAATCTTTCTAAGTTGCACAGGTTTTCAGAAATCTGCAAAAAACCTTTACAAACAAATTTAGTTTTGCGGTCCTGAAGATGGACTTTATTGCTTCTAAAATACTATAGGTATATCGGAACCCTCGGCGCGCGAGTCCGACTCGCACTTGACCGGTTTTTTCCTAACAGTCCAACATCCTTTATTAAACAAACATCTCCCCCCAGAATCCCTCCAAAACATTTACAGCAGATGCAGCAGAATGTTGGGAATATTTTAAGGTATATTTATAAATAAATAAATAAATAATTTACAAATTTGCTTATACCTACCTACCATAGTTATTCATTTGTTAGTATTGATTATTGAGTATTAATATGTTAGTGATGTATCTACATACAAAAAAATCGCTGCTTATCCTCTGGTTTAAGATCCTTTCATACATTTTACGACAGGATAAAATGGGACGGGACTATTGTTACCAAAGTTGAAACTTCTTTAAAGAAGCTTTTTTGCAACTGGCTGTCGGTACCTAATCAGTGTCCTCTCTTTTCTATCTTACAAATTTGCTTATAAGCGATATCTCACTGTGAAACGGCGCTAATATGCGAAAAAGAAATAGCCCCGTCACTTTATTGATAGCAAAATCGCCACTTCTTCAATAAGTGCCTGATTGACAGTATCCTTGTATGCACGCGCCTGTAGTATCGGATTCCAGCAATAGACACAAGAATAGCGGGGGCTATGATATCGGGAATGGCGAGGGTCGGAGAGAGTCCATTCTGAATGATTACTACTATCACCTTTTCTGTCCTAGTCTGGTCCTAGTACTAACTCGTTTCGTTGAATGAGGGTCGGCGTCTATTTAACCACCTCAGCACCCGACCAGCACCAGACAAGTAACTACATATACAGTATATACTAAAAAGAAGGTGCTCGGCCCCCACTTTGACCACTAGTACCTACTGTGTGGCACATAACGTAATGTATTTTTTTCAATAACTTTCTAGCAAGGCGAGGCGGTGCTGATCTGGTACTGAGGTGGTTAATAGACGCCGTCTTTTATACCTAATAATAAACAAACATTCCTAAATACTTGTGCAAGTAAAAGTTTATGCAATAGATTAACTTCTAATTTCAGGATCACGCCCTAGAAGAAGTACAGAACCCTGGCGGTCCTGGTTTTATGTACACGGGCCGAGTGCGCGAAAGGCTGTTCCTAGTTCTTGATTGTGTAACATCACATCATTACAGTGAGAAAGGCAGTGAATTTATCACCCTGCAGCAATATGTGACCAGAGTAAAAAAAGTGACAGAAAAAGATGCTCTCCTTATTTTCTATGATATAGTTCGGGCCGTTACTAAATTGCATAAGGTAAATACTTTTAATATAATAATTATAAAGCTAAATCATGTTGTGATTACCCTTGAATATTGCATAGAAGCAATTAACGTAAATTTTTGCCCAGAGATAGTAGACAGCTGTAAAGTTGAATAGGCTATACTTTTGTCGCAAGAAATGTCTTTTGCTGAGCTATTATTTATTAGTACCTGGGCGATCGAGCTTTGTTCTGTTAAATCATAACTAAAGCCAAAGACAATTAGTAAATTAGGCTTAGGTGCTCTGTATCCAAACGAGGTCTGTCCTTTTACAAAAATGTAAATTAAATAGTCTTTGCTAAAGCCCATCACATGCAGCGCCATCTAGTGTGGAGTAGAAAAACTAACTGCCATTCTTGACCAGCTGATTTGCGGTATTGTAAAATTTAAATAAGCCCCTAAAAACTTAAATAAAAATAGTATGAATAACATTTACTTATATAATAGGTCTTTACCCATGAAATTGCCGAAATTTTCTTACAGATTAATGAGATCATAATTCCTATAATACTAATGCAATTTTTCTCATTTGTCTTATATTTGAAAGTTGACTTCAAGGTTGTTAATTTACGCATAAAATAAAGTTTTTATTTTTAGTTTGATATATAAAATTGAAGGTTTGAAAATTGTTCGTCTTAATTGTCGTCCGATTTCATCATTAGATTTGTTATATTTTTTTACAGATAATATTTTTCTAAAATCAAATTTAAGCTTCTGTTAGCTTAATGTCTTCCCAATAATGCTTAAAAAAATAAAAAAGATTGGATTTATAATTCCTAAGAAAAATGCAAAAATGTTAGTACTGAAAATTGAGTTTACCTAAAATTCGCCATACAAAACGGCAATTTCATAGGTAAAGACCTAATATAAGTAATAGCCCATCGGCACGTTACAATGTCCCCAATTCGTTGGTCCGAAATCTGACGTTTAGGACCAACAAATGTCAGTCGTTGTCAGTCATATTGTATTTGTATCCTGCCTGTGGTTGTGAAATTTTGCGATTTTCTACTTTGTAGACATATTGTCAACATTGGATGCAAATAAACTTACCAACAAAATGTTGTTCTTCGTTGAAGAAACAATATACTCTTATTATTATTATTGTTATTTCTTATTATTGTTTTTGACTATAATCCAATTAATGAAACTGAAAAACCAGGCCTAAATCACATATAAACAGTAAAAAGTTTGTTTTGTTTTTTCCGCCATATTATTTCCGTTCCGTCTATTTAGTACCGACCGAAGTACTACACAACGTAGTTCACGCGATTTTTCACAGATGGCGCTATTTTTTCTTGTATGGGGAAATTTTGACCCTATCTTGACTATATAAATCTATGATGAATAAATAATAAGTATTATAACAAAACCTACATTAAAATACGGGTGAGCAAGTCATGTCTGCAAAATAGATTGGTAAGCATTGGAATAAACAAAAAAAAAAGATTTTACAAATATTGCTCGTTTAATAGTATAGGATTTGAATATCAGAATCTACGATAGGGCAGTAAACAAGTTAGGTTGGGTGCTGGACGCCGGAATTTCTATATGATTTGTAAATGTGGCAGATCTGGATTTTTCGATTAAAGACAATGTGTAGAACCACAGAAAAATAGTCTGCCACCTTGGTACCTTTACAATGCAGAAAAAAAAAATACACGCGCTACATCATTTGTTCATGTCTGCCTCTTACACTGATGGTCAGAGTCATCCTCAGTCAACGATAAAAATCGAAGAGTCAGACAACCACAACTCTTGAGTTGTGAATATTCTTTTTTAAGTTTTTTTCATGTGGCAGACCTGGATTGTTCGGTTAAAGACAATTTGTAGGGCCACAGAAATATAGTTGGCCACCTAAGCAGGGCTGCGTCGAGGTTAAACTGATAGTAACAAATCATCCTCAAAAAGATGAAAATCGAAGAGGCAGACCTCTAGACCTCTGATTTACCAAAGGCAGACCGACCTCTAGACCTCTGATTTACCAAAGGCAGACTATTGATACTTTCACCACGATATCTGTCAAGTTGGTCAAATTTGGAACTATAATTTTTCATAGTGATTTTTCATAATGTCTGAAATATTAAACAATTAATTAGATTTCAATCTTGAAAAATACATAAAACGTCAAATTACAATTCTTAAAATTAAATCTAAAACAAAAACAAATTGGTTATGCAAAATCTTAACGACTATTGATGCTGTCAACTGCACAGATATTGTAGTCGTACTGTAAGCTTTGGTGCAAGGAGTTGGGGATGTTCAATGATTTTGAAAAACCACGCGCAGAAAGCGGACTGCGCGTTTTCTTGCGTCAATGAGGATGATTTTATCAATGAATTTCACAAGTTTCATTCTTACCAAAACTACCAAAACTCCTACTTTCACTTGATTTAGCGTGAATAAAAAAAAATTTCAGAACCAGTCAGTAAACTGTCTGCCAACTTATTTTTTAATTTGTTGAGACCAAATGAATCAAATATAAGCAACTAGAATGATGAACAAATTGTTTAGTAGAACCTTTATGAGGGTTCCGTACCCAAAGGGTGAAAAATGGGACTATTATTATGCCTCCGATGTCTGTCTGCCCGTCTGTCTGTCAGCGGGCTGTATCTCATGAACCGTTACTGATAGACAGTTGAAATTTTTACAGATTATGTCTCGCTGTTGCCGCTAAAAATAAAAAAGCAAATACTAAAAATAAAAAAGAAAATGAGGGGGCGCCCCTACTAAAAACGTATTTTTTTGGCGATTTTTGCTTGATTTCTATTTTAGCTCTTTCGTAAAAACCGGACCACTTAAGCGTAACAAGCAAGCGTAAAAATTGGTATGTTTATAGGGCATAAGGTATACAATAACAACAAAAATTGAAACTGGTCAAGTGCGTGTCGGACTCTCTTCTGCGTGACTGCGCGTTCATAACTAAGACGGTATTTTTACCTTAGTGGTATGGAACCCTCGGTGCAAGAGTCCGAATCGCACTTGTTCGGTTTTTTACATATTTACTACAATATTCCGAGCTAATGCAGAGCCCCTCCGGTTTGCCCCTTCGGTTTCTTTCGTTTTCAGGATGTTAAGTAGTAGGCCCAGAGGCAGGCATGAAAAAAATATTTAGTATCCTCCTTTTTTTTACATTTTTGAAAATCTGTGACTCAAACACGCAGCGACGTACAGGAAAACGTTACTGGACCAAATCTATTCGCATTAATCTGAAGTATCATCTCTATCGATATGAAACATAAACAAATCACATACCCAGGTGGCAGCCAGCACCCTATCTATAAGTGTAAAAGAACATAAAAATATATTTTTAGGAAATGTAGGGCTTACTATTTTCATAGTGTATTTCTAAGGATATAATAGGAATCATGGACAAATAATAAGAAAGACTGACAATCCCTATATGTACTAGAAATCCTAACTCGAAAATATCGGCCAAGTGCGTGTCGGGCCACGCGCATTATTTCCGTAGCGGTTCCGTAGTGTTTAGGATTTTTTAATTGCAAAGCAGGTTTTGATTTAGTATTTCATAACTTCATAACATAAACTTTATACCTTCTAATGCTCAGCGAGGTCCTAGCGCCACATTGCTATTGCTGTTTTTATTATTTTGAATTTTTCGGCTATAGCTCATCAACCTGTGAAGCCTATTTAGCGCTGATAGTTTTCCTTTTAATTTCATCATATTTAACAACCGTTTAGCTAGACTTAAAAAAAAATTGCACTTTGTTTGTGTTTGTTTTTGTTTCGCACTCCGTTTGCCCTAAATCGAAAAGTAATATATGCACTATTTTCAAAAGACCTATCTAATGACACCTTACACGATGGAGCAGACAAGAAAAAAATGTACCCCCACTTTACTTGTAGGGGAGGAGATACACAATTTTTTTGCGGTTTTATGTTACATGTGTGTTACATTGTCGGCGTGGATGAAATGTATGTCCGGATACTAAATTACAGCTTTCTAGTACGAAGGGTCTCTGAGCTAAGCTGCGAACAGACGGACATGATGAAACTATAAGGGTTCCTTGTTGAAGGAACCCTAAAAAGCATAAAACTTACTGAAATTAGATGGTGCTAATAAATGATTAGGAAAGTAATTATGGTCTATCGAGTAATTAGCCTGAGAGCCAAACTATTTCACTGTATGAATATTCAACAAAAATTCATATCAGCATTTTTTTTCGTCAAAAATTAGATTAGCTGGTCTATAAAATAATTCATTAGTAATCCACCCAAATTTACGACCGCATGATTTAAAAAAATAATAATAAAGGTATTATAAATTCCACAAAAAAGGGCAAAATGGCTATAAACATTATTTACTTTACATTTAATTACCTTTATTTATATCTTTTTTTTAAGTATATAATCCTCCCATATTTGTAAAAGAAAAACAATTAAATCTAAAGAATTTTTTAACGTAAATCTCAAAATTGCATTAGACCTATTTAGCTATCAGATCAGTTCTTCTATGCTTTTGTTTTATTAACGTCCCTTACTACTAAATCCAAAAAAATAAGAAATTGAAATTGAAACCTCCAGAAATTGAAATTGTACCTTCCAGTTTGAAATTTGAATGGATTAAAAAATATAGTCTCTTAAAATAGCATTTAAAGGCTGTTAACAAAAATTTGGCCTGATATGAATTTTTTCCCCAAAATATAGGATAGCTCTTAGGGTATAATCTGTATAGTCGAACGAGACTACTCTAAAGCTGAAAAATCGTACAAAATTTCAACATAGTTTCAATAGGAAGTAACACTAACGTTGAAATTTGGTATATTTTTATAGACTAAGGGCACTGCATGTTATCCTACGTCATCTAGTACACGAAATTTGCAACTTTGTAGCGATAGTAGTGGCCTAGTACATAGGTCCACAAAACGTTGGTCTGCCAATCCGAAACCTGGCAGGTTTTTTACAGTTGGAGAGAAAAGTGGTTAAATGACAGATTACACGAATGAAATCTATTCGTAGAAATAGAAGGTACCTATATAAGTAAAAAACAACAGGTCTGCCTTGCATCCTCTTGGCAGTTTCGCCAGTCTGACCAAACTTGTGGTCCAATCACATCCGACCACATTTGTGGTCCGACTCGCTACGCTCGCCTGCGTCCCATAAACCGAACCTCTAGTTTAATACCCCTCATTATGTACCATTGCATAACTACTATTAAAGTGTACTTTCCTAATTCAAAATATCAATTTATCATTTAATTCATATTTTCATTTGTTTTCTTTTTTCTTAAATGCATGCATGTTCTTTATAACACAACAAATATTTGTTAAAATGGCGCGCGTATCACTTTTTCGGATGACCCAGATTATACATGCGCGCGCAGGAGACAATGACTAAACTCACAAACAGCGGACACTTTAAATTATTTTAAAATTGAATATTTTGTTACTTTAACGACAAATTTGTAGTTGGTTAGTTGATTTATCGAACACAGTTTCTTTATTCATGAAAATATTATGAATGTTATAGATACAAAAACTCCTTGCACCTTGCCGCTATAAAAAAAAACAATAATAAAACACTAGTGCGGTAGTATAATGAAAAAAGCATGGATTATGGACCTTAATACAGTGCAAATATAGCTGTTTTATGAGCAAGTGTCTTGGAAATACCTTTTACCTTTAAAATTAAAGCAGTTACCACAAAAAATGTAATGAGCGCATAGCGCCATTAATAGTAGTTTAAGATACAAACGAGTTGACGTTTTGTTAACCTGAGACGAAGTCGAGGGTTTACTATCGGCACGAGTTTGTCATAACCCTTACGGCCGTGTATCTTACGACGTTTTTCAATACATTTGTGAGAAAACAGGTTTAAGTAATGCACAAATATTTTTTTATTGCTAAGCAACTGATAAAACAAGACCAAATTAAATTTAGCTGACAGGCTTGTATAAAATGTTATGTCAGAAGGTTATATCACTTAGTCGCCTTTTATCACATATGCTTAGATTAAGACGCTTAGTTGCCTCTTAGCACCTTATGAAAGGTTAGGTCACTTAGTCACCTTTTATCACACAAGGGCAGAATAAAACACTTAGTCGCCTTTTATGACACAAGGGAAGGTTACGACTATTTATGACACAAGGGTAGATTAAGACACTTAGTCGCCTTTTATGACACAAGGGAAGGTTAAGTCACTTAGTCGCCTTTTATGACACAATGGCAGATTAAGACACTAAGTCGCCTTTTAAGACACTAGGGCAGATGAACACACTTAGTGGAAGATTAGGACACTTAGTCGTTTTTTAAGACACTAGGGCAGATGAAGACACTTAGTGGAAGATTAGGACACTTTATCACACCCGGAAAGGGTAAGTCTCTAAGTCACCTTATATCGCAAAACGGCACTTAGCTGCCGTTTATCATGGGCAGTGCAGAAATAAAATAATTTTATGACCAGAGTGTAAAACTTCTTGGTAGTATACTTTTTTTACTTACCGCGCTATTTCGGAACGAGCAATGTTTATGTCCTTGTAAGTACGTTTTTCGAGCAAATGTCTTGAAAACTGCTGCTTACAGTTTGGCGCATTGTTTGTAGTAATTTATGGGTAAACTGTTTATTGAATAAATGATTTAATAATGATAATTAACGCCAGTTTTAGCGAAAAAGTTTAACTACCATAATACCCAGTAAATACCTTATTTTGTTGTAATTCTTATGGCAAAACACTTAATTCTGAAGGCCCACCCTGAGAAATAAGATGGAATGCCTCATGTGCCTGAAATTTCACTTACGCTCTTACCACTCCAACCGAAACACAGTAGTGCAAACACTGCTCTTTTACGACAGAAATAGGCAAGAAGCGGTACTTTCCCACACGAACTTTGCACACAAGCCCTCCCGCCTTCAGAGTTTATCACATAGGAATGACAACAATAAGCAAAATTATTATTTTAAGTGTGAATTAAGATTCAGGATTTTTTCCAGTAAGAGATGATTTTTAAGAGGTGGTTTCAGAGAAAAATGCCCTATTAAGTATCATTTTTTGTTTTAGTTTTGATTAGCTTCGAGATCTGATAAGTTTTTAAAAGCAGCTGCAATCAATGGAACATCCTTTTTGTATTTTTAAATTGATGTTAAAATTAGAGGTCAATTTAATTTTTTTAAAGATTTTATCTAAGACGTTTTTTGAGTAACTTGCAGGAATGTTAGAAAGTTTATTATTTTACGTGTAAAGACAACATTCAAGTTGATCAGAATAAAAGAAAATTGAAAAAATATCCTGTACAAAGAAAGACAATAATTTTTTAAATCCCTCCTTCAGAAAATTCTAATAAAAATTTCAAAAAGTATTGCTCGGAAAACTACAAATAATCGCGGAACATACATGGGGTGATTTGGATACCCCTTAGCATGAGGCATCGTAATTTTTCTTGTCGACGCCTATCAATGGGCCACCCTGTATAAATATAATATAAACTTATCCACTTATTACAATAATTATAATTAGTAGCTCCATTTGAAAGCACATTTGACAAGCAAGGAAGATAGTGCAATCCTAGTTCACCCTAGTTTTAAGAGTCTCCTGTGTATTGTTTTGTTTTTGTGTGACAATAATAGTACATTAAAATGCAAGTGCGCTATTTTGTATATTACAGCCGAGGCTCAGAAATTGCAGCCCGAGCCGCAGGCGAGGGCGTAATGGAGCCGAGGGTGTAATTACAACGCGCACGAGCTTTTTACGACGTTTTCCAACACATTTGCGAATAAAAACAAATCAAATTGGTTACCTTTAAAATACTAAACTTTGCTAACCTTTCGTCCACCGCACGTCCACCGGAACATTTTGTCGGCTGCATATGTCCATGCTTCCCTTTAATTTTACCAAATTTCAAAATTGTATTTCGTGTATGAGTATTTTAGACGCTTCAGGATCAGTATTTTATATGTAGAAGTCGACACTATTAGAAATAATTACAATAATAAACACGAGATAAATTTGTAAAATGGCGCGCATTCTTTCTTTTTCAGCAGTCACATATTATACGTCGCGTGAGGAGCCCCCAAAACATTACCATGTTATCTTACACCATCAATCTTTTTTATGTAATTGTCACTCGGTACCCAAACATCCTATTCCATTTACCTTGAAATAAATTATCAAAAATTGAATATCTTGTTACGTAAATGACAAATTTATTTTTAATTAGTTAATTACTATAAATAATTTCATAAAATCAACATTCATTTATGATATTTTCTCGAAGTCAGCTTGAAAATTTCAGTATCATAATAAGCATAAAAACTCCTTGCTCTTGGCCGATAAAAAAAAAAAAAACAAAAATAAAACACTAGTTAAGTAATATTATGACAAAAACACGCGTGTTTAATGAGCTGGATTATGGACCTTAATACAGTGCAAATAGAGCTGTTTTATGAGCAAATGTGTTGAAAAGAATTTATCTATCTATCTATCCTATTGGTTGGAGGTTTCCCACCTCGCATCTTAGCTTCCTCGCACAGCACTATTGGAAAAGCAGCCTTAGGGCCTATTAGGGGACGGTACACACGTGGTACCTACACACATGCTTTTCTTTTGATATCTATTTTGGTTTTTATTTTCTGTAGCTTTTTTCTTCTTTTGTTTGCCGTTCTTTTACTTTATAATGTACCTGCATACGAGTATAAATGATTTATCTATCTACAACGTGTTAACGGAATAAGCGAAACTGAGAAAATAGTTTGTTCAGAATCGAGAGTAGAATCAATTTCACGGGTTTTTGATAGGGGTAATTTTTTTTAAATTTTTACTACTTAAATTTTTCCCGCTTCTATTCTAAATATTTCTGTGGATACGCGCGCTGGCGGCCAGGCGCCGCGCGGCGGGGTTAATGAGCGGTGAGCAGGGGAGGGAAGTGAACGTGGCGTGCGCGGAGTGCGCGGACTAGAACAACGATGAAACGAGAACAGTGATAAAACTTTTAAGTAACAATATCTAGATAAAAATAACTTTTATCAAGATTTTTTTTACGGAAATGGATTTATTTTAATAAAAATCAGTTGGGGTGTATGAGGGTTTCGCTTATTCCATTAACACGTTGTATACTTTTTCGGATTACGATTTCTATAAGGAGATGGTCAGTCCTTCTTATTATTAGTCTATGGTAGTCCCTGTGCTTTAAGGAAAGTAGTCTGATTTATAAAAAAAACATTTATTATATTCTATATTGCAGAGAAACATCGTTCACAGAGATCTCAAACTGGGAAATATTGTGCTTAATCAAAGAACTGGGAGGATAGTCATTACAAATTTCTGCCTAGGGACTCACCTTGGCAGTGACAGAGACTTATTGAAAGATCAGAGGGGTAAGTTTTTTTTCATCGGGCTGCAAAAACAATAACTAGATACTAGGTGCAGACGTTTTGCATAATTTTCGGAATGCTTTATTTTCTAGTAAAAGTTTACTATGGGTTTAGTGTGCTACGACCCATGTAAATATCACTAGTTATTCTTTCGCCTGTGGTCAGAGCAGACCTAATGATGAATTCATTTATTGCTTAAGACTCGTTTTCAAATTAAATGGTCATGTCTGGTTGTTTATTCAGTTACATAAAAAATCTGGCCAAGTGCGAGTCGGACTCGCGCACCGAGGGTTCTGTAACACTTAAGTAATGGTTAGTTATGGACGCACACACATGCAGGAGTGTATTAAAAACGTGCGAGTCCGACATGCACTTGACCATTTTTTATTATTTGATGTTATTGTATATCTAATGTACTATAAGCAAACATACCAATTTGCAAGCTTGTAAGTGTTCACGTTTTTACAATAGAGCTGAAACAAAAATAGAGAAAAAACTCTTAAAAACACGTTTTTAGTAGGGGATTACCAATTATTTTTTGTTTTTAGTATTTGTTGTTATAGCGGCAACAGAAATGGCAGAAATGGCAACCTATTACGGTTCATGAGATACAGCCCGCTGACAGACAGACAGACAGACATCGGAGGCATATTAATAGGGTCTCGTTTTTCACTCTTTGGGTACGGAACCCTGAAAATGGCACAAGTATTGTCTGTTTGGTAAAAACTAACTCTTGCTTGTCCCCTGAAATAGTCAGAGGTAGCTCCGCTCCGGAATAAAAAGTAAGTGAAGCCGTAGATGGATGTCTATCAAGTTCATTCACCTGTCTCAATTTTACAAGAGTGATTTAAAACCTATGTGCACTTGCATTTGCATGCACGATTTTATTTACGGTACCTGGGCGACCGACTTTTTGTAGCCCAACAAATATCACTGTAGGGTTTCTGAAACCCGCTATTTTTTGTGCGTTACTAGTATCGAGTAGAAAAGCTACAGTTTATCTTCGGGTGATTTTAGGGGTTACAAAAATTAAAGTTATACGCCCTTATAAACTCTTAGAAAGTAAATAAAATTAAGTATTAATATTTTTTTTAAATATCACCGGTTGAGCAAGCTACTCACCAAAAGATAGCGCTGTAGATTTCTGAAACGCTCTATTTTATCTTTGTGAAGAAATATTTAAAAAAACGCAGAAAACTTTTCCAGAAATGAGACCTAGCTAGATACATTTTTCGCCCCCCAAAATCCCCGTATAGTAAATTTCATCGAAATCGTTAGAGCCGTTTTCGAGAAACCGATTAAAAATACAAATATTGCTCGTTCGTAGTATACGATCATGTCAATATTGCGTTCAGGCCTATGACCGAGTGGTGAGAAATGAACTATGGTCGGCGTTATCTGCGTATGGGGTAAACAGTCATTTGATTCATGCACTGAAATCTCTCTATGAGGATTCTAGTGCTTGTATCAGAATAAACGGGGCGTATACATGGTTCATCGTCATGGGTTGCCATCTTCATAATGAAGTTTGGAGGTCAGCAGTCTCTCTCTATCTCTTCGCGGCGTTGAGCCACTCTCTTCAACTCTTACTACTGTACATAGTTTCGCATCAAAACAGTGTTGGGCAGGGCTGTGTAGCGTCACCTTAGCTGTTCAACCTATTCATGGATAATTGTTTGACTGACCTGAAAGAGGGTATCTGGGGATTAAGAATGAATGAGTTACTACGAAAGGGCTTTACTTGTACATTCCAATAGTACATTAAGATGCAAGTGTGCTATTTTGCTCACTACACCCGAGGCTCAGGAATTGCAGCCCGAGCTGCAGGCGAGGGCGTAATGGAGCTGAGAGTGTAATGACAATGCGCACGTACATCTTACGACGTTTTTCAACACATTTGCGAGTAAAAATTCTATACTTGGCTAACCTTATGTCCACCGCACGTCGCCCTAAACATTATGTAACCTCCATAATATGATTTTTACAAACTCCCAACATGTATTACGTGCCCAAATATTATAGGCGGTTCAGAAACTACATTCATTACAGTTTTTTATTTGTCGAAGTCGACACTTTTAGAAATTATTACTATAATAAACACCATAAATATTTGTAAATATGGCGCGCATTATTTCGTTTTCACCGAAAACAGATTATACGTGTATTTCTGAGGCACAGACTAAACTGCCAAACAGCCTATTCCTTGAACCTTGAAATAAACTGTCGGAAATTGAATATCTTGTTACGTAAATGACACATTTATTGAATTTATAAATTATTAATTAATATAAATAATTTCATATAATGAATATTCATTTATCATGTTATCTCAAATACAGCTAAATTTCATGAAAATGATACTAACTTAATAAGCATAAAAACTCCTTGCTTCTTGCCGAGAACAAAAAATAAAACACTATTGCGGTAATATAATAAAAAAGCACGCATGTTTAATAAGCTGGATTATGGACCTTAATGCGGTGTAAATAAAGCTGTTTTATGAGCAAATGTGTCGAAATTCCTTTTTTCAGAATTCATTAAATAAATACTCTGAGTATGGTAGTGTTTTAGTAACATTATTGACACTTTGTCATTAGGTTTTACAATGGAGCAAGCCGCGTCCACCTACTGGAGTTTTCCACTGGTGGGTGGTCGGGGAATTAGTGCATCATAATGATGTTAGTTGTTTTTATTTATGGCATTTTTGTAACATATGACTGTAGTTTTTAATTTATTTTGTAGTATAATATGTGGTATTTCTACCAGACATTTGAATACGAGGTATTTTTAGGGTTCCGATACCAAAATGGTAAAAAAAGGAACCCTTATGGTGCCGCTCTGTCTGTCTGTCTGTCCGTCTGTCTGTCACACCTCTATATCTCAGCAACCACTTATGCTATCGACCTGAAATTTAGAATAGTTTTAGAATATAGTTGTCCAACTTAATTGCACATGAAAATTTTTTGAAAAAAGTATGATTATTAAAGTAAAGGGGGCCAAAATAGGGGGGGCCAAATTTCGAATTGTCGCTACTAGGTCGAGTGGGGTATCATATGAAAGGGCTTTACTTGTACATTTTAAAATATATTTTTGTATTTTTTTAAGTTTCTTAGTTTTCAAGTTATGATGAAAAATGTCAAAAAAAATACCATTCTCTCCATCTCATCTCCGAAGTTTGAGTAAGGAAAAATCTGAATTAATTACAGTTGACAGAAGTTTATGTAAACTTTACAGCAAAAATAAAATGATCTTTCTAAGTTGTACAGTTTTTCAGAAATCTGCAAAAAGCCTTTAAAAACAAATTTAGTTTTGCGGTCCTGAAAATGGTCTTTATTGCTTCCAAAAATACTATAGGTATATCGGAACCCTCGGCGCGCGAGTCCGACTCGCACTTGACCGGTTTTTTTTTTACTTTAGTAGTTTTGCATTCAGTGAAGCTGTTGTCATGAATAAACAAATGAATAAACTGCTTAATAGCAAGGACCGGGGCAGCGATTATGGAATATGCATAATTTTTTTTAGTCACATATATGAAAATACCATGGCGGAGATGACAAAAAGTGAAAATAAAATTTAAATCCACTAAGAAATATGGCCGATATAAGCATTTAACACTATTAATTACGCGCCGATTAGACAGAGAGATCCGACATGGACCGTTTTAAGTTTTGCTAGAAAGAGACAGAAACAAATCTTCGATGGCTTATATATCTTTTTTAACTTCATAGTTATTCGAAAAATAGTTTTACTAAACTGTTTATTACATGAATGAGGATATTTTTTTAAATAAAAAATATCATACATATTCCCTAATATAAGTGCTGAATAGTATCCACTATTAGGGATTCCGCACACGACCGAGAATCGGTGACCGATTTTTTGTCGGCATCCCGCTCTGACGTGTTATCACCTGGATCTTCCGTCCTTGTATCGCCCACCGATTCTCGGTCGTGTGCGGGAGCCCTTACGTGTAAGTGCTGAATAGTATATGTGTAGTTATAATAATGTTTATCGTGTTTTTTCAGGATCCCCAGCGTACATTTCTCCAGATGTGTTGTTGTGCAAACCATACCTGGGCAAGCCTTCTGACATGTGGGCTTTGGGTGTGATTTTGTACACTATGTTATACGGGCAGTTTCCTTTCTGTGACACTAGTCTCGCTCAACTCTTCAGCCGTATTCAGGCCGCTAATTACAATATACCTCCGTAAGTTTTCCACCAATTTTATAGTTCACTGACTTGTGGGCACCCTTAGGTCAAACCAAATGCTGTATGGAGCCTTGAGGAGTATGATTGGTGTGAAAGTAAGTGGTGTTATGAGAACAATGTCGCGTAAAAGAAGTGTAGTGACTAAAATAGAGAAAGGGATGCTGAGATGGTTTGGACTACATAAGGTGAATGCGAATGTTGGAAAAGGACAAATTCAGGACATTGTTGAAAAAGGTCAGGTTAAAAGACTTGACACCAACGAGTGTATATGAAATAGTTAATGAGAGTAGAAGAAGCGAGGGAAGTATGTTGGGAGGCTGTAGTCTCTGCCAACCCTGACGGGAAAGATGCGTGGTGTTCATAAGTATGTATGATACAAGTTAGTGCCAAAATGCTTATAAGCACCTCAGCAAAGAATACTTCTCTGACGAGAAGGACTAAAGGCTGCAAACTTTGTGATCACCAATAACTTAAATCACTTAATTAGAATGGAGGTGTATTTTGATTTAAAAAGTTATCATTACCAGTCAGTAAAAAGTAAGATGTGCTCAAGGGTGCGTTTAAACTGAAGCGAAGCGAAGTAGAGACATGTAAAGTCCAATTTTCTTTCCATGTAAACATTGTCCTCAAAGTCACCAACACAACAAAAATAGAATCAGCCAAATCGCTTGAACCGTTCTTAAGTGATGCTTTGTCATAGTCCGGTTCCGTAATCAACTTAGAACCTCCTCCTGAAAAATAAATTGTTCATTTCACTAGCTCGGAAAACTTTGCTTTATCGGTTGAAATCTGCGTGCAAAAGTTATTTTAGCCACTAGCGTGGAAAACGTTTTTTGAAATTAGAACGTGAAGATGGTTATTTTAGCCGCTAGCGTGGAAAAAGTTTTTTGAAATTAGAACGTGAAGATGAACTAAGGTATAAAGTACTGGCCCAATTCGTTAGCATTTTCCGCGCTTTAGTGAGGTGAAAAATTGTGTGTTTCGTTCGGCAGCAAAATTATTTCATGTCTCGTGCCTTTGAACTCAGGATTCTTCCATTTGCGAAATACTTAGCTCAAAAGCGCAAATTTTTGTTAGAGTCAAGTGTCTGCCAGCTCAACTGTTGTTATTGGAAATTTGAAAAAAATTACATTAGTATAAATGGCAAAACAAAAACGAAAAATATCATAGCTAAGTTAGCTATACAGGTTAATGAGTAATAGTCTAAAACTGAAAATAGAGAAAGAAATAGCAATCAGGCGCTCGACCTTGCTGGCCAACAGGAGGGAAAAAGTCTATGAAAAAAATAATTCAATGCCTTAAACGCATTTGAGTATACGAGTACATGTATAGTTTTACAAAAAATCTTTGTGAGATTCTGGAGGAGGCCTCAACCTCTAGTAAAGTTCCAGAACTTTCGTTATGATGGTCTGATTTATAAAATTTTATGCTACTTATTTCCTTTTTGTGTTACAGAGACGGTAACTCAGTTCAAGTGTCTGATAATACGGTGTTTTTGATCCAACGACTGCTAGTGAAAGATCCAAAACATAGACTTTTGGCAGATGAAGTAAGTAATATATGTTGTTATCACCCAAGGCACTACTTTATGCACAATGGTACTCCTTGGTGGTCTTATAGTAGTTTATGCAACGGTACATAATGAGGGATATAAAACTCGGCCTATGGCACTCAGGCGAGCGTAGCGAGCCAAGTTCCATAACAGATGACACGAGTGTTCTATACCTAATTATGTGGAGTTGCATACACAACTTTATCTACTCTCATATCGTAAATCCTAAAATAATGTGTTAAAGAACAAACCTTTTCGTAATATATTTCTCTTTTCCCGGCGATACTACTAAGCCTAGTTGATTTAAAAACACCTGAAGGCTAATCATGAACGCTTTTATATCTTATTTTATCACAAAACCAATAAAAATATGTGAAAATACAAAATATGTTTGCTCAGTTTTAAATAATTGCAAATATTGCACAGCATTCAGCTCGCTGTCATGGCACACCTATATGAATTAAAAAGTTATTTAATAGTTCTCCCGCGAATACTCTTAAAATTAAAAAGTTATATAACGGGTCTCCCGCGAGAAATTCAATACTTCAAAATACACTCCGACAGATAAAACACTGTCACTAACAGTGTTTCTAGGCACAGATTGACATTATCTAGGTGGTAACCTACAATTTTTGAACGCATTATTGAGGATTTACGATACGAGAGTAGATAATAGTAGTTTATGCAACGGTACATAATGAGGGGTATAAAACTCGAGCGTCGGTTTATGGGACGCAGCCGAGCGTAGCGAGCCAAGTTCCATAAAAGATTTCACGAGTGTTTTATACCTAATTATGTTGAGTTGCATACACAACTTTATCTACTCTAATATCGTTAATTCTAAAATAATGTGTTTAGAAACAGACATTTTCTTAATGCTTTTGTCTTTTTACTTTCGAGCGGAGCGAAAAAGGTATTGTATTCGTGAAAAAAAAAGTTTCTAATTTTCTCAAAAACGTGTTCTATATCACTTATACATCATAAAAAACAAGTCTCCCAAAAATGTCCGTCCGTCGGTCGGTCGGTCGGTCGGTCCGTCGGTCCGTCGGTCGGTCGGTCCGTCGGCCGGTCGGTCTGTCCGTCACGCTTTGGCCTAGCGGCTAAACGAATGGTCCGATTGACACCATATTTGGAATTTAGGAGTTTTATGCAAATCCATCGAAGGGTTCTAAGTGGTTTCTGGCTGGCTCTCATTTTGAGGGTAGCTGTCATACAACGAAAATGATAAATTGTAATTTTCTCAAAAACGGCTCATAGAATCTTGATGAAACTTTGCATGACCAAGCATCTCCATGTAAGATATCTTGCGCCAGTATCAAATGATCTGTGTAATTTCATATAAGGGGTGTTCCTGTACTACCAATTCGTAAATATGTGATTTACCCAAAATTGGTTCCATTAAGTTTATTAAATTTTTCTATAATATTAACCCTGGATTGGTTGTCTACCTGACTGGATATTCTTTATGATTTTTTGAATAAAATTTAGTACACAGAATGTACCAAAACTGAAAGGGATTGCTCAGTAGACTAAACTGAACAATTATCCATAAGGAACAGGTGTTGGGAAATTAACAATATATCCATGATAGTATCCTACTACGGTAGTATCCATTGATCTGTGAAAATTTATATAAAGGATGTTCCAGTACTACCAAAAGTTAAACATGTGATTTACTCGAAATCGTTTGAGGTTTGTTTGTTTTAATGTTTGACAATTTTAATTTCATTCGAACATGTTATTAGAAAAACGTAAATAAAAGTTATGTGTATGGCATTACAAATTGATAGTTTTTCCTTGAGTATTGCGAGAAAGTAAGTGCAGTGCTGCTATACCATTTATTTCGGAGATAACTGCTAAGCGAAGTTCCTAGCTGCTTTAAAAAGACCCGACGGAGAATCATGACCGTCTTATCACTTATTTCGTCTAAATTCAACTTGTGTTTGCTGAGTTAATATGCTTGAAAAATAAATATGCTGTCAAGTAGATAAAAAATTATAGAAAACTAAAATAAACTCGATGGAACCGATTATGAGTAAATCATTTGTTTACATTATGTTAGGACTGGAATATGAATTTTTACAGATCTATGGATACTGGCGCAAGATACCCTGCAAAATTGTTTGGACCGTTTTTGAGCAAGTTGCAGTTTTTCATTTTTGTTGTATGAAAGCTATCCTCAAAATGAGAACAAGCAAGTAACCACACAAAAAAAGCAGACCGTCCGGCCGAAGGACGGAAGCAAGTTTCCCAAAAATGTCCGTCCGTTGTCGATCGGTCTGTCGCTTTATGCCTGACTTATGACTGGTCCGATTGACATCATTTTTAAAATTAAGGAGTTTTAGGCAAATTCGTAGTTTTTGGTAGTTTCTTGCTGACTTATATTTCGAGGGTAGAGCGTCCTAACAACAAAATAATAAAGTGCAATTTGGACAAAAACGGCTCATATAATTTTGATGAAACTTTGCATTTGTTACGGGGTCATGCTGCGGATTCAAACAGCATTTTTATACTACAAAAAAGCGAGCTGTTCGTGCAATTTACAAAATGAAGACTAGATCCTCTAAGAAATGTTTTAAAAGAATTCCACTTTTTGATTTTTGTAGCGCTATAAGGATATAATGGTGTCGATTGTGGCAGACACAAACTAAAAGTAAACTGAATTTGACAAGTCTAAAAGTGTTGTTGTCTTTGTTACCCACTACAGATTCCAAAAAATACAGCAACTCTTATAGGCCTGTCAAATTTAGTTTAGTTTTAGTGGCACAGCAGACGACAGACTTTTTGTTCTGACAGTCCGCCAGTGTGGCCGGTACTGCAATTATTTTCGTATTACTATAGTCATTGACATGAAAAAATCGCTCCGTTTCTATGCGCGTATTTTTCAAAATCTTTAGTTTCGAAAGAAAAACAGCTTGAATTCAAAGAATTAATCACTCGAAAAGGTTGTTCAGATTGATTTTCATTTAGTTTAAAACATAGAGCAACTTTTAAACTTGTTATATTTGAATTTTATTCTGATAAAAACTATAATTTTCGCAATACGGCTACACTGGCGACAATGTCCGTGACTGCCCGCGTATGTCCGCCCCTTCATCTGCTGAGTGCCTAAGTTTGTGTCTGCCAGAATCGACCCCAATAATCAATATATGTCGAAAATAGTGACAGGCACAGTATCAGCACAAAAAACAAGAATAAACTTGCTTCTTCTTTTGGCCGGTTTCACAAAATTAGTAAAGACTTAAAGGTTGTGTACGCTTCTACAATTAGGTAACCAGCCATTAATATTGAAAGTTTACCGTTAAATAAATTCAAAACTGTTATCATATCAAGCAAACACTGTATAAGTTATTATAAAATATTAGATTACTTAGAAGAGAAAAATCCATGGGATTAAATTACGGTTCTAAAAGGCTAATTTAAATTCAATTTGACTTGTGTTTCTTGTATCAACAACCATGTACCACACTAGCCTACGGATTAGGTATACTTTAGGAAAAAGGTCGCAGATGATTAAAACTAGGTGGGAGCGTAAGCTTAGATGAACCTCAAAATAACCCTGAATTTGTGATCTTGGATAACTCCTGGTCTCTCCGAAATTTTGAAAAAACGGTCCCTGTACGTTGTAGCTAAAATGTTTCTTCTTGAATGCTAGAGAACATAACATTTTCTACAACCCAACCTAAGACTTGTTTTGATCAGACTAATTGTCCTCGGAGTCATCCAAGATCACAAATTCAGGGTTATTTTGAGGTCCACCTAAGCAAATGCTCCCACCAAGTTTTTATCGTCTGAGACCTTTACCCACCAAAGTACCTTTGCTAAACTTCTAATCCATGAGTCACACCCATACCACGAGCTAGAAATCACGACCTGTAAAAATTTTACATTGACAGAACCTGCATATTCATTCAGTACAAGTAGACCCGACTACGCTGCGAACCATGGGAATAACGCGGGAATCAGTGGACGGTTCATGGGATGTAATGACGAAGATTCCACTTTTAGTCATTAAATCTCATGAACCGTTCACTGCAGCCTGCTTAGCACGCTCCCCTAGAGAAAATATATCTCGGAGAAATGTCACTTTTATTGGGGAATTATGTCATCTAATCTATCACCTCCAAGCGCGAAGAAATGTTAGTGGAGGAAAATGTTTAGCAAATTCACAAATTACGTTTTTGAGATTTTAGACAGAGATAGCTATATAGACAAATACATGTAGCCGTCCTTGTCTTTCACAATGTGTCGCACTGCTCGGAAGTCAAAAAAACGTGACCATGCTTAAAGTCTTTAATCTATGGGCCTAGACAAACTGACAACTGCAGCGTGCTAAACCGGCTGGACAGGGAGCTAACTTTCGGATTTATCACAGTCACCACGCTTGTAAGCGATGCGGCTGGCGACTGCTGTTGTTGGTGATCGTAGTGTGTAAGAAGCTACGATACACAGAAAGATACTGTTGCCCATCCTCCGGTTCTTATCCCTTAGTCGGGTTGGTACTATTCTTTGCCGGCACCACACAGAACGGAACCTAGTACTATTACTTTATTCTGTGCCTTTTCATAACATTTTATATTTAAAAGAATGCGTGGGTTTTATTGTTTTTCCCCACCTGGCGCCACTTTCTTTGACAAATTTAAGTTTGCAGTTGATACTTTTTACTTGCATATCGCGCGAAAGTAGTTTGTTGAGGAATTTAGAGTTTTACAACAAGACATTTCGTGTGTTTCAGGTGCTTGATCTACTTACTGGAATCATATCAACGTACGTGATAGTCCCGAACCCGTCCGAGGAGAATCAGGTTGTTCCAGAATGTCCTTTGGAGGAGGAAAGTAAAGAAAAACCGACTACGACGAAGATTGCACCCGAGGATAATAAAGAAGTCTTATCTTTTCCTCAAAACGGAGGAGAGGTGATGTCTGGCTGTGCTGTAAGTAAAATTATAATCATACACGTCGAGTTGAGTAAACCAGTATTTCTAGATAGCATAAATAAAATCTTTCTCTTTGCTGCTCGCGTGACTAAACTGACGCTTGCCTAAGCGTCTTTCCGGAGAGTAACATTGCTATAAAGTCACTTAAATACATAATTACGTCTTAAGCTGACTTAAGGCCTAATTTCACCATACACTGTTTGTTAAGTAATTGTCAAGTTAGTAGTAGTTAACAGAGTATTTTTTTCTTGGTCAAAACCAAAAAAAAGCTTAAGCAATAGATCATTACATACTTTTTTTTAAGTTTGCGTGTGGAGTTGATTAAATTGCCGTAAAATACGTGCATGTCGGGCCACGCGTAGTGTAGGATTCCGTAGTTGCCTCAGGAATCATTATTTGTATAGCAACTATTGATTTTTTCTTAAACATTTTCTGTCTTAAGACGATTATAACCCTCAAATTGCAAAAACTAACTAACTACTAACTTTGAAGGCAAACTTTTCCCAAAAGGATGGTCCAATTGTTACAAAAAAATATACATGAGTTAATCAATACGATAAACAATAATTTTTAAGTACATTATTTTTATTATAACTGTTAGTTTGGCCAGAAAAAAATCTTCTCTCTACTCTTATTTTACGCAAAAAATATCCTATTGCTTCGAAGGCTCCTAAACGTCTAAAACTATTTTGATGCTTCTTCCACCCAAAAATTCTAAATTTTACGGTTTCTGAAATTTAAGTAAAAATTTAAAAAAAATAATTAATTATGTGGTATAAAGTCAATAGAGTCTCGACGTTGTTGGTCGTAACAGCCACGTTGAAGAGCACTCTTATATGAACGCTATTGACGTGTCAATAAAGTCGATATTTGCTTTGACGATCGCGTAGCTTCTAATTTGAGGGCTGTAATCACCTTAACGAACAGCGAGGTCCAGCACCTGATTGCTTTTGCAATTTTAATAATTTTCAGTATTTTGACTATTATTTATTTATTTTATTTATTTGGAGAAAAAACAGAACAGTAATGTACATGAGATATTATGCTAGTGGTAATGTAAAAAAAGACTTAACACTACGTCTATAAAACATTTCTCGCAGAGAAATAACAAATAGGCTTATCGAAGGCTAAAGTACGTAAGTAAGTATTCGTACACCTATAGCAAAATTTTCCTTTTAAATTCATCGGCTCCATCCTTAGCAGAAAGCGCTGCTTAGTAGGAGATCCAAGGCCAAGTTTGTATGGGGTACCCTGCACAAAACCTGCTGGTATGAAACTTGGCACAATTGAAGTAAACACTTGTAGGTAACATATAAGAAGTGGTGCTCCCTAGCAGGACGTGACGGTGACGCACAATATAAAAAAAATGTCGTTTTTAACTATGTTGAACGTTGTATATTTTGAAACGACACGGGTAGCTTGTTGAAAATTTCACGGAATATGTGTTTTTAAGGCAAATATATCACCAAATAATAAAAACTAAATAAAATATAAAAAATAAGGGGGGAAGTCCCCTTTCAAATGTACAAAAGAATATTCCCGTGTGCTCCTTGATGATACAAGTGTGGAAGTAGTCTCAATCTCTTCATTTGATCTTGAAGAAACATTATTTTGATGGTGGACGTCCCAAAAGTTGTACGTATTAATGCTGCGGACTAAAACAAAAATAAAAACAGAAAAATAACGGTAACCGTTGGGAGTACGTACTCGTAAAGATGCTCAATGCAAAAAATGTAGCTACATAAATTTTGTACAGGAAAGGTTATTACAACTTTTTATGTATGATCAACCGTTTTCTCATAAAACGCACTTTTATCTTAGTAGGAAAAGAAGAAGGTGACTGACTGACTGACTGCCATATCAACGCACAGCCCAAACCGCTGGGTCTAGATATTACAAATTTGGCGTGTAGGTTCCTTATAAAATCTAAGGGTGCGCTACGAAAGGATTTTTGGAAATTTTACCCCTAAGGGGGTAAAAAAGGGAGTGAAAATTTGTATGAAAGTCCGTCAGTTTAGAAGTTAGGATCTTCAAATTTTGTATTTAGGCTGAATACTAAAAATTAATTAACACGTGTCTCAGGGTTTTTTAAAATTTCACCTCTGAAGGGGTGAAAAGGGGGATGAAGTAGTAAAACCTACTTTTTTAAAGTAAAACCACTGTTTATTATTTAGGCATTAGGGTTGTAATTTTACGCAACGAACATCACTGTTATTGAAACTCTACCCCTAAGGGGTGAAATGGGGGATGAAATTTTGTAAAAATATCCGTCAGATTAAAAATTATAATCTTCATATTTTGTTGTTAGGTTAACGACTATAATTTATACGTGACACAGGGTCCTTTCGTAGCGCACCCTTAGATTTTATAAGGAACCTACACGCCAAATTTGTAATCTCTAGACCCAGCGGTTTGGGCTGTGCGTTGATATGGCAGTCAGTCAGTCAGTCACCTTCTTCTTTTCCTACTAAGATAAAAGTGCGTTTTATGAGAAAACGGTTGATCATACATAAAAAGTTTTAATAACCTTTCCTGTACAAAATTTATGTAGCTACATTTTTTGCATTGAACATCTTTACGTACTCCCAACGGTTACCGTTATTTTTTGTTGTTATTTTTGTTTTAGTCCGCAGCATTAGTACGTACAACTTTTGGGACGTCCACCATCAAAATAATGTTTCTTCAAGATCAGAGGCGGCTCGTCCTAAAGAGCACTGGTGCAGTGTACTCCCTCTTTCACAAAACTCAAACTTAGGATGTATTACCTACCTAGTTAAGTTACATACGATTACATACCTATTTTCATAACCCTATACCTTGTATACATTTATAATAGCCTAAGAAATAATTACGCAACAAATAAGTAGTCAAGTTGTACCAAGTGGCGCGCCAGCGATTCCGCTCCTATGAAGAAATCTTCAGTACAATTCCTTATACAGAATTCAATGAGTGTGAAAGAGAAACATCAACACGCTCGAGCGCGTGAAACAAAATATTTTCTATGAGAAATTAGCCTAATCAGGAGCGCTGCTCAGTGCTACGTTGCCAGGTCGCGCGCGATGCGCATGCAGTTCGGTGACAAGGCGCTGTTGCCGATCATACGTAAACAAACTTTTCGTATACAGCTTTCAGTTACTGTTCGCAATTTTGCTTGAAAATTTAGAAATAATTGTTTTTAATAATGTACGTGCTTAATTACTGTAAAAATGGACGAATACAGTGTCGTTTACATAAAAAAATGCGAAAAAGACTTTACAAATACGACTTGAACTCAATGAAAAGGGGCCGCCACAACCTGAAATCGCGCTAGTTCAAAAATGTAGTACAAAAATTCACTTTAAATCGTGTTTTCAAACCAGAACAATATTTAAAAACACCTTGGATGTGCGGTTATAAATAAATTGTTTTGTTTCCCGTGTCTGGTATTTGGAGCTGGCGCTGGCGCGCATAATATGTAGGTAACAATAAAGCCATAAAAAATATTTCATCAATAAATGGTAGGTAAGTAAATTTATTTAAGTATTTAATTTTTGTTGTGCACACCCATTAAAAATGTCACGAGCCGCCTCTGTTTAAGATCAAACGAAGAGATTGAGACTACTTCCACACTTGTATCATCAAGGAGCACACGGATATACACTTGAGGGGGGTAGGGTCGCCATACAAGAAACGTGTTTTGTTTGGCGCTCAGCAGATGAAGGGGCGGACATACGCGGGCAGTCACGGACATTGTCACCAGTGAGGCCGGTATTGCGAAAATTATAGTTTTTATCGGAATAAAATTCAAATATAACAAGTTAAAAAGTTGCTCTATGTTTTAAACTAAATTAAAATCAATCTGAACAACCTTTTCGAGTGATTAATTCTTTGAATTCAAGCTGTTTTTCTTTCCAAACTAAAGATTTTGGAAAATACGCGCATAGAAACGGAGCGTTTTTTTCATGTCAATGACTATAGTAATACGAAAATAATTGCAGTACCGGCCACACTGGCGGACTGTCAGAACAAAAAGTCTGTCGTCTGCTGTGCCACTAAGTTTTTGCTCTGTCGTCAGAACGGTTATTAATTCGAGCGTCAAACTTGGTACAAATACAAATAATTTATTAATAATATACATTATAAGCCAAATTAAATTATACATTATAGCATAATGTAATACATTATAGTATAATAGGAACGCTATTTTAATTATTATTAAATAAACATTAATTTAAAACAAAAAAAAGGGTTTAAGTCAATCTTACTAATAACAATGAAATTACAGCATCTTCTAGGAAAGAATTTTAAGGAAGTCGTACGTGTAGTACGCTTGCTCGACAAGCCAGTTTTTAAGTTTACGTTTGTAAATCGAGATGGAGTTGACTTCGACAACATGCTTTGGTAGTCGGTTGTACACATAAGGTGCCAACACGTGTGACACCCTGTCGGACTTGGCCAGCCTGTGAGGGACAGACTTAAGTTTACTAGCTCCACGTAAATTATAGGTGTTGTTCTCTCCACACTGTTCATAAGCTTGCAGATTTTCCCTAGCGTACATAGTGAAATATAGTTCACTAAAATATCAATAAAATGACATATCCTGACTGACTGACTGACTGACTAATGCCGACCCGTCAACGCTTTAGCTACACGTTTGAAGTTTTGTGTGCTAATTTAACGCATACCACAACATATCAGAAATTATTTTCCAAAACTCATCCCCAAAGGGGGTGAAATAGGGGGGTGAAAGTTTTTATAATTTTTTGACCCTTGCTAGTGGTAAGAAAAAAATAAATATATGTCTTAGCACTTTTCCAAAATCATCCCTCAAGGGAGCGAAATGAGATATGAATTACTTATTTGAGATATCTTTGGTTTTCATAGGTGCACAAAAATCATAAAACTTTCATCCCTTATTCCACAGCCTTGGGGGATGAGTTTTGAAAAAACCTTTCTGATTGGTGTTGGTGGAATGCATTTAATTATCACACAAAATTTTAAACGTGTAGCTAAAGCGGTTACGGGTCAGCGCCGGTCAATCAATCAGTTAGTCAGTCAGTCAATACATGTCATTTTATTGACATTTTAGTGAACTATATTTCATATCAAGTTTGACGCTGGAATTAATAACCGTTCTGACGACAAAGCAAAAACAAACAAAATACGTTTCTTGTATGGCGAACCCCCTTACTTTTTATATTTTTTTTTAGCTTTTATTATGAGGTGATACATTAATTTAAAAAACACATATCGTGTGAAATTTTCAACCAGCTACCTGTATCGGTTCAAAAGATACAAATCAAATAAAAAATCGTTTATTCATTGTTGGATATTAAAATCTCTTAATGACGTCAGTAGTCCATGTTCTACGCCTAAAATTGCGGCATACATATCTACATCGACGATTTTTGGTACACAGGTACTTTAGACCAAAACATTTAATTTTTCAAGTGGTACCCAAAACGTCAGACGTCATCAAATTTTTGTATGGGATTTGATTTTTTTTTTCAAAACCTGTCGTGTGGGGTACCAAATGAAAGAGCATTATGAGTCGATTCCAGAAATATACTACACTCTTACCTTTTAGCCACCTGTTTTCCAAAAATCTAAAAAACACTTTCGACACATGCCAACTTTGGGCTCCCCCAGGTGAGATGTGGCTCGGTGATTTCATTTAAACGACATATTTTTGACACTATTCCTTTATGCATTATGCATATGCATTCGCCTTGTTGGATCTCCTACTAGCTACTTAAACAAACATCCTTGGTTTTTTTAGGCCACTTTCTAAAATATAGTTAAGGAAAAATTTGAGAATAAGGCTTCCGTTTTGCGTCTAGACGCAAATAGAACATCTCTTATTTTTAAGGTGTTTTTAGACTAATACGACCCTGCTGAATTCAGACATGCTTATGACACATAAACAGCATAATAACATTTTTCAAGATGGCGGCCATAAAAGGTATATTGATAGAAATCAACGTATTTTCGGCCTCTTGAGACTTGTTTACGAAATTCAAAAAAGAGATTAAATGTCTCTGAAGGCACTAAATGCACACCGATACAAAAAAATTACATTCGTTGTTGCCATCTGTCTGAAAGCCAGTCTGCATGTCCTACCTTGAAATGGCCGTATCTTTCGATCCCTAATGGATAGCCGTTAGAAATTTTCCAAGAATATGTGTTAATATAGTGGACATACTAGTTCATAATAAAAAAATACAAACCGTAAAAAAGAAGGGCAACCCACTCAAAAAACGGAGTTATTTTACGTTTATTTGTTTTAGGTCTATCGAAAAACGGTGATACGTGTAAGCGTCTTACTTAATGGAATCATAGCGCATAATTTTAAGTAAAAATAAAATAAAAATTGGCTAAGTGTGAGTCGCAATCATGTTATGTGGTCCTTCAATGCGTAGGAACGTACGTACGTACATGTACCGGTAGGTATTTTAAATTCGTCATCATACTAGTATAGTAAAGAGGTAGGTCCTGATTGATTGATTGAATGACTGATTGAGGAAACAACGAATGTAATTTTTTTGTATCGGTGTGCATTTTGTGCCTTCAGAGACATATAATCTCCTTTTTGAATTTCGTAAACAAGTCTCAAGAGGCCGAAAATACATTGATTTCTGTCGATTTACTGTTTTTGGCCGCCATCTTGAAAAATGTTATTATGTTATTTATGTAACAAGCATGTATGAATTCGGCAGGGTCGTTTTAGTCTAAAAACACCTTAAAAATAAGAGATGTTCAGTTTGCGTATAGAATTTTTTTAATTCCATACCTTTTTCATACTAATATATTAAAATAAATCGGAGCCGGAGAGTTGGGTACCCTTCCTTTTAAGTTCTACGAGTACGTTATGGCTATATGCGTACAAAACCAACAATTTCCTATTATACAACGAGTCCCAGGAGTGATCGCCCGCTCGGCGGCTTTTTAATATTTACAGAAAAATATCAATATACAAAACTGGGTAAATATAAGGTATAATATAAGGTATAATATGACAAGTATTCATTCGAAAGTATTTAAATAATTATTTAATTATGTTTACATTCAAATGATAAATACTGTAAGATTATGATTGAGAGCCCTTGCGTAAAAACCCTAACTGAAATAAAAAAAGGACGGGTTGCACTCCGGGAGTGCCGGCAGAAGTGAAAACTTAAACATCAACGTTGTGCATTTTTTAATATTTTGGAATGGTTAGGGAATAATTTCGCTCGTATTGTTTTATTTATCAGAATAAAAGTACATACAATATCATTTAAACGCTTCAAGACACTCATTCATTGTATGCCAGCCTCATTGTCTTCCAAGTAAGTAATATTAACATATTTCATTCGGTATGTCAGAGCCATGCTCTTGTTGTATCTTTTTGTAATACTTCCATAATATGTAATTTCAATCTCTTTGTTACCACATATTAATTCCACTTTTACAGAAAATCTCGTTCCAGGATTTGAACTTTGGTAAATTGTTTAAAATCACCACTTGCGTATATAATTTTTATATTTATACCAAATCAAACCACATTCATGCGGATACCTGCTACGTACGCTTTTCTGCTAACAAAGGCGTGCTATTACGCGCTGCAACATGAATGGTGACAAAATAAAATTCTTCCTCGAATTTGTTGGGTTATTTCATGCTTTTTCTTGCTAGAAGATCGAATAAGACTTAGACCGTGTCCAGGTGAGGCGTTTTACGCGCGAGTCGACTCGCGCGTATGCACTCGCGCACATATTGCGTTCAGGACAGTTTCATACGCGCGAGTCGACTCGCGCGTATGCACTCGCGCACATATTGCGTTCAGGACAGTTTCATACGCGCAAGTAAGGAAACGCGAGTTATCATCTGGACGCAATATATGTAGCTCTGGTATCTCGGCAACGCGCGAGTGCCTACGCGCGAGTCGACTCGTGCGTACAACGCCTCATCTGGACACGGTCTTAACTTTGTTGGAGATAAAAGTGCTCTTCGTCGCTGAAGAAAACTTCTGAACTGTAGAGCTTTTCGGGTTAAATTTTTTGGGCTATTTGAATTGTTTACGGCAAAATTCAAGGTTTAACCTCAAAAACTGGAGCGATTCAACGATTCCGCAAATCTTTTAATGGAGGGTTATTCCATTCAAAGGCAAAACAGTTAGCCCGAACTTGTCTTAACAACCTGATCCATTGAATACACGGAGCATAACGACCAGATTAAGCAAATGCCGCAAATGCGCTACAGAATCTGAGGGCGCCGCAAGATATCAAGTCATTGAGTAGAGTACAATAAATTTGCAACTCGGTTGAGAGAGTAGACCCCTTATTAGATCCACAAGACGTTGGTCTGCCAATGTGCAACCTGGCAGGTTCGGCACAGAGAGAAAAGTTGTTACCTAAATAAGAAAAAGACAATAGGTCTGCCTAATATCCTCTTGGAAGTTTCGCTAGTCGGGCCACGAACATGGTTCGACTAGGTCTACGGGTCCATGAGCCAGCTAGCCAAAAATAAGCTAGCACTCCTACTTTTTAATATTTACTCGAATGGCCAACCGAAATCACCCAATACTACTCACTTCCTCCACGCCGATGACCTAGCACTAGCTTCCCAGGCATCATCCTTTTCTAAGGTCGAAAATAACCTGAACAGTGCACTCCAAACACTAAGTTCGTACTACAAAAAAAATTTGCTGAGACCCAACCCATCAAAGACACAGTCTTGCGTCTTCCACCTACGTAACATATAGTCCAAGCGCACCTTAAACATAATGTCGGCGGACGTACGGATAGCACATTGCCATCATCCGAAATACCTCGGTATCATCACCTTGGATAGGGCCCTGACGTACAATCCGCTCTGTCTTAACTCAAGCACAAAGTGGGCGCCCGCAATAACATTCTGCGCCGTCTCACATCGACCAAATGGGGAGCATCACCTCAAGTCCTGCGGACGACGGGGCGGGCTCTTTCTTTTACAACAGGCGAGTACGCTAGCTCGGTCTGGAGCCGCTCCGCACACACGCTACTAGTGGATACAGCACTGAATGACACATGCCGAATTATTACTGGATGTGTTAAGCCAACCCCTGTGGGTATGCTGTATCCTCTAGCAGGTGTAGCACCCCCGGATATCCGCAGATTCTTTATCATCCTGTCAAATAAAATCTGCCTGAGAAATTTATGTTGGGGTCAACTGCTTCGTTGCCTACACTAAATGCCACCAATAATGCTGTCTGTGTGGCGGAGTTTTGTTCAATACAATATAAATCACGCCAGAATCGACTCGAAAGAAGAAGAAGCAAATAGTACAATTTGGAAACTGTGAGATAGGTTTATTAGGATGGCAATGAATAGTGATGGCTGCTTTAAAGTGATGCTAATCCAAGAGTTCAGATGTTACCCAATATTTCAATCGGAACAATGCTTACGAAGATATACTCAAATAAAAAAAAATTGCAACTTGGCGGTAGAATTAACACTTGCATTTACACTTTGTGTCTCATCACAGTATTAGTTTTCCTTTAAAAAAGTAGTAAAATAAACTTTCAAAAATTAAAATCGGTTCACTGGGTGTGGCGATACACTCAAACAAAAATTGTGAAACTCGGCGGATAAAACTATCATGATCCAAACCACCTAACCTATTTTTTCAGATACTCCTATGGTGTTTAACACACTTAATATGGGCCAGCACCTAGACAAAAAGAGAGTGCACAGAGTGCGTAAAAGTAGACAAGCTTTGACACATTGTTCCAATAAAATTATGTATTTTATATCTTTTAAATTGAATTACACCGATATCTTGGCAGGCAAATGGACTACGAGGTGCACCCCTGACCATTGCGGCATGGTGCATTATAATTTAATAATAACTATCCGCGTTCTCGCAATTTCGAATAATGCCGAATTTCACTCCGTTGCTTCTTGACCGTACCTTGTATGTCACAATCTAACTCCCTGGGACTCGTTGTATGACTGCCGGTTTGACGCAATAGCGGCACTAGCAGCTGTCTGTTTTTCGAGAGCTCCTGGTTCAATTCCCGGCTGGGGTTTCAAATGAGTAACTACTTTCCTGGGTCTGGGCGGGTCTGTATTCGTTTGTCCAAATTAATTTGTCTCGTGATACAGAATATTCCTGGCATGTGGCTGTAAGTGTAATCATTTTTTATTTATTGCAGGAAGAAGTGGGTGTTTTCCGCGTGCCACTTCCGGGCTTACTAGCTTTGAAATTGCCACCGCGCTCGCGAGCAAACGGCATCATAGTACACCCCACCAATACTACCATCGATTCGTCCTCCATAGCGGCGCCTAACCAGCAAAACCAAAGACAAATCACAGTTCAGAGAATCGGAAGAGATGCAAGACCATTGCTTCCTTGTGAAATTGCGCGGTACCAACACGTGATTGCTTCGAGCTCCAGCCAGAGTCAAAGATTGGAGCCGGTTCAACAGAGGCGAACGGACGTTCTAAACATTGTCCCCGAGTCGCGACAAGAACGCCCCGAAAGCTCTAGGTTGCGTACTTTAGCGCAAAGCATCCCACGCCTTAACCCTGTCACTGCCACTACTACCAATGGTCAGAGCTCGTCCTCATCTTCTTCCAGCGGCTCGGCCGACTTTAGAGTAATACCTTGGTCGGAACGATCTCGGTTACAATTTGATCGCTCTTTAGACCACGACTATGTGCTTAGATTACCGGTTTTCGATCACCCAAGAGTGTCGGCTAACAGACAAGTCAATTCCACAATAGTTAGTGGAGATTCACTCCAAAATCTTAGCCAAAGGCCTCATATTGATAGCAACGAAATAGACTAATTTTAATTAGTAAAGATAGACATATCAATGTTTTTATTGCAAGGCTGCTACAAACTGATGTGAATATGAAAAAGGATGGCCCTATAGACCATCCGCGTACTTCGTATATTGCGTATTTGGAATTATGCCTATAAGGTCTTTTGCGTTTATTGGCCTTTTGTGTTCATGGTCACACGCGTCAAATAATTAATAATTACTTTAGTCTGTGGGGTCTGAAAGAAATGTTATACCTGACTCAATAATCATCCTTCGTCAAATACAGTTACCATCTGGATAAGTGACATAGCCGTGATTTCGCTTAGATATTTACCACAGAAATGTTTAGAAGTTTGGTTAGGTCACCAAAGTCACCTTGACTATTTCTATTGGTGGCAAAGTGGAAATATTTCTCAATTTTTAAACCAAATAACGTAGTTTATTGCTTTATCTAGGTATGGTTTGGCATTCGCATATAATATTATTTTAAAATGATTTCTATGACCAACTTAATGCTACGATATCTTATTTACAGAGTTCTAAATAAATAAGTGCTTTTATCATCTTTTTATGACTTATTCTAGATACTTTAGGCGGCAACGTTCTTCGCTTTCTTAAAAAAATCGAAAATATACCGCCTTTTCAACAATAATGGTTATAAGAGAATGAAAATCGAGTCTTGCCAGAACCTTTTTTAACTTCATGTGGAATATTGAAATTCTTTAGGTATTTAGAATATTTTTGTACATATAATCAAGAACCTACTTTCTGACAAGTGCGTTAGAAAAGGGGAAAATTGTTTTATTCCGGGCTTTGGTTTGCAACAAATACTGAATTACGTTAGTCGTATAAATTCAGACAATAAGAATAATATTTTCAAGTATCGGCTACCGTAATCTTAAGTGTCTCAGCTCCTATCTAGTCGTATTTACATAACCAACCTCTGTTATGATATTAAAGCAGAGATGCTGGCTTTCAATACATTCCTGTAGCCAAATGATACATTCTGATTACACGATTATTTTGCCATTAGCCCAGTACATCAGTTGGGTCAGTCTAATTCATTAATGGTGGGTGGACTGATGATGTCAAGCTGTTTGAAAGGCAAGTACTCGAAGAAGTTGGCCGTCGACAGTCCTAACTCGTCATCAGTTTTTATCAAGACGCGACATATTTAGAAGCTACTTATCAAAAATATACATACGTCCGAAAATTCTGGGCTGCTGGGGCGCCTATACCTAAACCGTTTTGTACCGTCACCAAAAATATTTTTTCGTCACAGTGTCCTGTAGTGGTAAACCTACCAGGAAACCCTGTGTTTCTTGTCCTTTTTTATACAACTTTTTGAATATGCGGCACCCTAGATTTCTCGCATGATTGTTAGTAAGCGATGAGGTAGGGTTGCTGACGGCCCGCTCTTCATCTATCAGATAATACAATAACGACGTGCGTGTAATTTACTCACTTAAAATGTACAGATAAACGTTACGTTTAGCAATAAATAAGATTCAACGCTTTATACTAATTAAGGACATTATTATGTATAAATGTTTTTGGATATAGATTTTTTAATATTCTATTTAAATACCTATTGCTATAGATTTTCAATGTACGTATGATAGGGCATCTTCCAACATATTCTTACATCGGCTGTTCTATATCTCGAATAATCCTGAAATAAAATGGTTCATCTAACATGTTAGCGAAAAGTTGTCAATGCCTTTTAAAAAATACGTAACTAATTAAGGTTCTAGAACCTTAATATACTCGTGTGTTAACAAAGCAGCTCTATAAGAAAAGCTCTATCATCATCATATCGTGTGGGTTGCAACGTCGATGACCGACCTCACAAACCCTGGTGTCAGAGTTGTTGAGCCGCCAAAGGCCTCTGACATGGCTCAATTTATAACAAAAGCTCTATAAGAAAGAATTTTCCTAAATAACTAGACGAATTACTAGATGATTTGACTCTTGTTTAATATGAAGTTAACAATGTCCCATTCAAATGTTACTGTTCTGAAGTTAGCACGAGCCCCACTGGGACCTGAAATCATAAACTGAGTAAAGGGATATGGTTCGAGATTCGAAAATTCATTTTGGTCGTCCCATGCAAAACGCACTAATGATGGCGTTAGATTTGAACGAGAAAGCCATATTCTTCTTTCTTTTTTGAGGAAACAAGCAGTTTTATGGCCTAGGTAAAAACAAAAATTTTGTGGTGTAAAAAAACAACTCTGATAAATATTTGAAATATACAGGGCCTTGTTCATCGTTATCCTTCATGAAAGAGTCTCATTAACCCAGTTTCAAAACACCAGGATTTATCTTACACGATAAAATTATTTTTACAGAGCTATTTAAACAGCGACTATGCTTGTGTTAAAGTCTTAAGCTGTTTTCACAAACGGAAAGAAAAGTACCACCTTATTGGGGATTCAGCTTTTATACTTAACAAAAAAAAAATTCATTATAGAACGAAATTAGTTGCATAAATTTTACGCGACTAGATATGTTTAGAAACATTTTTATCAAATTAATAAAGTTTTTACTAATATGCTTGCACCAGTTGTACGACAATAATAGTAAATATTATCCTATATTACCATACTAAAGTATAAACCAAGCAATATACAAATTAGAAATAAGTAATGCAATTGTAAACAAGCCTTAGGACATGATTTATTGGTTAGTTAGGCTTTATACAACTTCATCATATCACACTGAGCACGTCGGCTCTTACGCAATCCTAAATTTATCGGTTTTTGAAGCTCCACTCAGACAGGCCCACGAAACAAAACTCCAATTGTGGTTCTTTCTCTTTGCATTGCTCCTTGGATGACCTGATGCAATATCGTATAAGTGAGGCTCCATCTAATCTTCGCGTTTAAAGCGAGTATATCCAAAAGAGTTGTTTCATTTCCGGCCATCTCTATGTACACCTGCGAAATAAAATCTAGTTGTACTCAATAACTCTTTCAACTTCGGTTTAACGGAGGAAAATAGTTTCCGTTTCATAGAAATATGCTTATTCGTTCAATGGCACAGAATAAAGTAACAGTACTATCATACAGAACGGAAACTTTTCCCCCCTTGCAATCCACCCCGCACACCCGCCCGCGCGATTCGCGTGGTGTTCCTGAGGGTCTTTTGTACTGAATATGCAGGCGTACGCCACCTTCCACTTACAAATTCGCGCTCGCTGTATGAGTGCCAGGGGTGTGGCAATGGGGCAAGGCCAAGGCAAGGCCATTATTATGTCAGTGGTCCGTCTAAGCAAAATTTAAAATCCTGATAAAGTGTCATATTGTGTGTTTCTGGTGCAGATATAAATGAGATAAAAATGAAACGTAATCATTATCTATAAAAAACATTCTAGGTACTAATATAGAGTCAACTGAGTAATGTACAAAGACATGGCCGTAGTCCCATAGCAATCTGAAACGTCTCCTTTAGCTACGAGCACAGCGTTCCGAGTAGCTTGCATCAGCTACGGTATTTAGCAGACAATTTTGTCTAGCTTCCATGTGAGAAACATTTGATTAATCTCCTTTTGAATCCTCCATTTAAAAAGAGTATAACAGTCCTTAAAACTTAACTTAAACTGAAGTCTGAAGTTATCGAGCAATGTCTGGTGTTGGCCATAACCTCGGCAAACCTCCTTATTCTAGGAACTTGAAGACCTATTCCAGTGCAGCGCAGCGGTGAGTATCCTCTCTCACTCTTCGTTGCAATTCACAACATTTCATTTTTTCAACATATATTATCGCGTACTGCACTTATAACACGAAAATCCAACATATCGCCTAAGAGAAACATGATAACTTGTTTACCCCATCATACAATTGAATATTAACTTACTAATCTGGGAATTGAATACCGAAGTTTCCCTAAAGGCAACGTCTAGAAACCAAGAATGTGTCAAGTGTAGATGCCTAGCGTGTTTTTTTTTAAATCAGTATGCAAAGGCTTACTATCGCAACTACTGTAGGCATCTAGGCGGCAGTCAGTGTTTTAAAGATTTTCTTGGTTTTTCAGCAAAATAAAATTTTAAAATCTCGTGTTTTTTTGAATGGGGTGGGTTTCGTTTGCCTGGGTCTGAAGAGTGGAGTTTCCGTACATAATTTTTAACAATTTGATTGACACACGGATTTGGTGCTACTTGAGTGTAATTTATCATGTGTGCACTTAAATATTGAATTCCTTTATCAGTACATTACGAAATAAAATATATTTATTTCACGATACTAGAAACAATATTCCAAAAAAATGTTTATTCATACTTACAAATTGGAAAGAAAGTAAACCCAAATTTGTTAAATATATCTTGCAATACGGGTTAATATACGAAAAGTGTAATGATTTAATTAAACCCAACGAGATGAATACTCATGCTGCAAGGTGAGCATATCACATTTAGTAATATAATTCTTTCTTGCACTTTTTTCCAACCTATTTCTCTATTAATTTTTTTGAAATATTTTAGTGTTTTTAAAATGTAGATATAAGGCGTAGTTTTTTTTGGTTGTCACCCGATTGCCAATAGAGAGATTTTAAGACACGCAAAATACTGGTTAAGAGTTATATTTTCTCGTGTTCTTAATTCCAGTAATTGTAAAACGAGAGCACCTTGTAACGAGATGAATTCGTAATTAATAAGATTATATTTATATGCAGACAAATAAAAAATTAAGATACAAGAAAGTAACGACGTGCAAATAAAATAGCCCAAAACCTGTCGAAAGGTAACTTCACCCATATAGCTGAACATTTTTTGATCTATCTATGACTTATAGATAAAAAGAAAAAAATTAAAACAAATTGACCGGATTTATTTGCATAGAGAATATTTTTTTGAACTGCCATCACGTTTTGGGTTATTTGCGTTACAAACCGACCGTTACAATTAGGCGCAAGACCAAAGAGATTTGAACCTCGGAGCGCAGCGAGGTTAAAATCTCTTTGCGCAAGACGCTTAACAATTGACAGTATCGACGGTACGTCACTTCAGGGGACGCGAAGATGAAGGCGTGGTATGCATCTGTCATGTGGCGTAGCGGTCGGCTAGTACACGCTGTAGTTTTGTCTGATTGATTACTTAATTGTCCTTCGCATTTGTGATTTACTTTTAGCTCTTAGAATTCGTTAAGCCGATGTTTTCTGTTCTGCGGGTGGAATAAATTCCCTTGAACTTGCAAATTATTATGGAGGTTCTATTACACTTACTTGCATTATAAGGTTCAAAGACTTTATTTCATCCATCATATATGTTATAATAAGTATTTGAGTATTATTTTAGTGTAAGACAGAGAACAGGCAAAACTGAAAGGGTTCGGTTCATGTTATTTTTTTTAGTTTGTAAATTTTGTACAATTTGTTTTAGTGATTACGTTGTTATTTATATTCTGTATAAGTTTTTTTAAGGTGGTAACAGCATTATACAATGTGGCGCAATTTGAAGAAGTAAAAATATTCCGCAAATACAGAACCATTAATAACTATTGAACTTTCTTTTTTCCTAAAAGGTTTTGTATATGCGATTCCATAATGTCCATCTATACCGCATGTTACCGGCGCTTGCGTCCTGCATAGAAACAAGCGAAACTGAAACGCATGACAATACGCAAATGCGACTTTGAAACGCATGACAATACGCAGATACGACTTTGCTACTCCGTGGACACAGTTATATTTTGTTCTTTATGCAGGTTGAAAGTAACCGTATAATGATAAAAACGTGCACATGACGTTCGGTTCACGTGGACATTATATAGTTCTAGGCTTAATATATTACTTATTAAAATATCGCCACCTCCGTTCTGTTACACCCTTAACTTCCACCGAGAACATAACCTACACATAACCTACTGTTTTGGATCAAATACATGTCATGGCAGGTGTGCTATTACAAATAGCAATTTGAATAGCCTCTCGTTTCATCCACGTAGCTTATATTTAGCAAAGGTACATTCGTTTACTGTCCTACTAACTAACTTACCATAGCGTGATTCAACTCGAAGTTCCTGACATTATAAAAAAAATACTAAATGTAACAATATCTTTAGTGGTAGGGCTTTTGTGCAAAGTCCGTCTGGGGAAGTAGGTACCACTCTCTTGTCTATTTCTGCCGTGAAGTGAAGTGTTTTGGTTTAAGGTAAATGTAATTAAGGTACCGAACGGAAAAATAGTGATTTTTGTTATCCACTATCCGGTAGTTGCAAAAAGCTTGTTTCTCTTTTACATACCCATACTCTGTTTGTTATCTAATTTAATAGCTATGAACACGGACTGTTTTGTATTACACAATTGTATTAACTCCGCAAAAATTCGAAAACGAATATTGCGATTCGTTGCTAAAACTTTTCTGTTTTAGGCGCAATAGGTAAAATTGCTAACAAGTCAGCCAGGTCCAATAATAAACAACTAGAAAATTAATAAACATCTAGACACTAAACCATTGGCCAGCAATAACTCATAGATGTTGACCATGCAACTTTGCACATTTTGTTTTGAATAATCAAAATTATCGGCTGGGTATCTTTTTACTAATAAATTAGTTATTTTTATAAAATTTGTTTAACTTCATGGTCTGAATTACATTTTGTAGGTGTAGGTTATGTTGTTGGAATATAATATTTGAATACTCTTTTTTTGTGCTCAAGTGAGCAGCTCACTTTGTGCTATACTTTTATATACTACTTTTTTATCTGGTTACAGTAAAACCTAGGCCAGTTATACAGGCCTTTTTATAATCTGAATAGGTACACTCATTTTAAAGAAAGTGGAATGAAAAATGAGCGTTTATAAGTTACGAATTACTACAGATATACTTAACTATTTCGTCCATTTTTTGTTATTTTAATTATAAATGTTGTATTTTTTGTAGAGCTCCTTAGTCTCTTTCCATTTTAATCATAAGTAGAAAACTTTCGTTATTTGTTGGCTATGCATGCTGTAAGTTAATAAAATATATTTCAAGAATATTTTTTCGCTTTATTATTTTGCTTATGTTCTGCGTTGATGAGAGAGAGGCCTTTATCCTACAGTGGGACACAACGGGCTCCATATCAACATATATAGGGTGACTTTTAATTAACTATAGTTCTAGCAAAAGGTATGCATGTACTCATGATACTGAACCACTTTTCCCAAGGAACATAGGTCGAAATACGAAAATCCAAATTTGACCTCCCATACAAAATGCGCTATCAGCTGATGCAGTTTCTATGGGAGGTCAAAACTTGATTTTCGTATTTCGACCTATGTTCTTGGGGAAAGTTGTTCAGTATCATGAGTACATTCATACCTTTTTCTATCAAGAACTAATTAAAAGTCACCCTATAGAGTCCTCATTTACAGCCCAAGACCTTTCACTTTGGGCTTATATGTATGGATCATACCCACTTATACATCTTGCCTACGAAACTACACCTACGCCTACAAATGAAAAACTTAAGTGAATGAAATGCTAGAGGAAATAGATCAATCTAATAAACTGGAAAACACCTACGTATAGCGTGCACAGGATAAGTTAGGCTCTGACGGTCATTTTCTGCGCATGGGTGACAGGCGGAAATTGGTGCTCTAATTTTTTTTATTTTTATTGCAAAGGGGGCCCAAATAGGAAGGGCAAAATTTTAAATTGTCTTTATTAGGTTGAGTGGATATCATATGAAAGGGCTTTACATGTACAATATTGTACATTCCAAAATAGATTTTTGTTAAGACTATTAGTTTTCAAGGTATGATGAAAAATGTAAAAACCAAATATATTCCTTTGTCTCCGAAGTTTGCGAAATGAAAAATCTGAATTAATTATGGTCGACAAAGGTTTATGTAAATATAGGTAAAATAAAAAGTTTTTTTTCTAAAGAAATCTGCAAAAAGCCTTTACAAACTTAGTTTTGCGGTCGTAAAAATGGACTTTATTGCTTCTAAAAATACTATAGGTCCTCAGCACGTGAGTCCGACTCGCACTTGACCGCGCATTGAAGGTCATAGCCAGAGTTACTTTGTACAACCCATTGACGTAAGAAAAATAGTTTCCAAAATCTTTGGTACAACCTCCTACAAACAACGGTCTGTCGCACGCATTGACGTAAGAAAAACGCCCCCTGGCGTATAGTTTCCAAAATCTTTGGTCGCACGCAACCACATCGCAACTCTAGGGGATATCTTGTGGGGATATCTCTCTTTGTAAAGGTCCACCTCCAACAGGTTGACCTCTATGCAGTTAGGCAAGTTGCAACCTGCGGATGACGCCGTTTGTCCAACGCGCCGGTACCAAGACGGTACCGAATCAACAAAAGAAAAGCGCCTTTTTCTCTGGTTATCGAAATCGGCTCGGTATCGTCCCGGTAAGCTGCGCGGTTAACATATCGGCACAAAGTTACGAGTTAAAACAGTACTTATTACGAAGTGTTATCGCAAATATTTCCTCTAATTTCCATCGGCTCTGTTCTTTTGTTCTCTATGACGGCGCGGATTACAAATGGCGTTAGATCAATTCGTTAGAATCAATGACAATTATATAACCGACGTTAGAATGCTCACTTTTCTATGGCATTTCATTTACAATGTACGTCTACAGATTGTACGATCGCGGAATACGAAACCAGCCATCTGGCTTCGGATTCCGCAGTTGAACAATCCATGGTCGTACGTTCTTGGCTAGGCGATACTAGCTCTGACAAGTAAATCTTATACGACTTATACGTGTACAAACGAAGGCTATTACTGCAAAGTATTCTGTCACACAACCTCGCTTCGCGTTCTGATCGCTAAAGATCCTTATTTAACTTAACCGATCCCGAATACCTAACGGACTTATGAAAAGACTCAAAAGTGAGGATTTTGCCCACGGTGGTGGTCCGATATGTCGGCTTGGCTTTGAATTCCGAGGGCGGACAATCCGAAGTCTGACATGATTGGTACTAACGCGAAAAATGCAACCAATATTTTTGAGCCATCTGGTTTAGTATCCGAGGTCGTAGATTCCGTGGCTGTACATTCTTGGCTGGTCACTCCGATCTCGGAAAAATATTGTACGGCCATGGACTGCACAGCCAGGGAATTGTCACCCAGAGTGTACACGGATTCCGATGGCAGTCATTACTTGGCTTCGTATTCCGAGATCGTACATTGCGACTTCCCCATAAGACCGCACTTGTTGTGCTTACGGAAAGAGTGTTGTATAAGCATTAGTGGACTGGTGGGCCTGATGCCAGCAAAGGCCTATGAAACAAGAAATTGCGCAGCGAAAGTGGCGTTGGATTGGGCTTATCCTCCGGCGTAACGACATAAACGCGGCGTCAATAGCATTCGAGTGGCAGACTCAGATCTGGGCGACCCGTTCACTCCTGGCGACGGACCGTCGAGAGAGAGCTCAAGGCTGCTGTACTGACGTGGGAAGAAGCAAGAAGGACGGCGCAAGACAGGGGGAAGTGGAGACAGCTCGTGAAGGCCCTTTGCACCAGCGGGGTGCCCTAAGATAACAGCAACAACATTAGTGGACTGGACTTATTTCGTGTCCTCCTTCATCAACACGCCACACTCCGGACACTACATACAACGAGCGTGAATCTGAAATTTGGAATTGGAAGGTCGCGCCTGCCTATTCAGTACAAAAGGGAGGACCACGCGAATCGCGGGGCGGAGTGTCCGTTCCGTATGATAGTACTATTACTTTATTTTGTGCCATGGTATCAATTCGAATGAAAATTTGCTGGTGCGGAGTTTCGAGGACAGTTTACATGGTATGTATATGGGGGCTCCATAGTGCCCCCGCAAGTCGAGCAAAAAGAAAAGCGGCACGGCCGTACCATCCTTTTCTCGAAGCAGTTCAGGCAATTTTTTACCCCCCTGTTACTTCGTTGTGGATAAAACTAGAAGCCTGTTTTTTTAGTAACCAAGCAGGTATTGTATAAACACGGTATACTCGTATTTCAAATTTCATCCAATTTGTTGGCAATAGTTTCTTAATTTTGTCACTCACTGACTGACCGATCATCAAAACTCTTAGGCACTTCTAGCAGACATAGAAGCTTCAAATTTAGAATAGAATTATTGTTTTCAACACATTTGCTCATAAAACAGCTCTATTTGCACTGTATTAAGGTCCATAATCCAGCTCATTAAACACGCGTGTTTTTGTCATAATATTACTTAACTAGTGTTTTATTTTTGTTATTTTTTTTTAAATCGGCCAAGAGCAAGAAGTTTTTATGCTTATTATGTTACTAAAATTTCGAGAAAATATCATAAATGAATGTTGATTTTATGAAATTATTTATAGTAATTAACTAATTAACAATAAATTTGTCATTTACGCAACAAGATATTCAAATTTTGATAATTTATTTCAAGGTAAATGGAATAGGATGTTTGGGTACCGAGTGACAATTACTTTTTTTTATAGCTTGGTTACTAGATTGACTAATAATTGATAAAAGATTGATGGTGTAAGATAACATGGTAATGTTTTGGGGGCTCCTCACGCGACGTATAAGCTGTGACCGCTGAAAAGGAAAGAATGCGCGCCATTTTACAAATATTTGTCGTGTTTATTATTGTAATTATTTCTAATAGTGTCGACTTCTACATATAAAAAACTGATCCTGAACCGTCTAAAATACTCATACACGAAATACAATTTTGAAATTTGGTAAAATTAAAGGGAAGCATGAACATATGCAGCCGACAAAATGTTCCGGTGGACGTGCGGTGGACGTAAGGTTAGCAAAGTTTAGTATTTTAAAGGTAACCAATTTGATTTGTTTTTATTCGCAAATATGTTGAAAAACGTCGAAGCTCGTGCGCGTTGGTAATTACACCCTCGGCTCCATTACGCCCTCGCCTGCGGCTCGGGCTGCAATTTTTGAGCCTCGCCTGTAATATCCAAAATAGCGCACTTGCATTTTAATGTACTAATTCAACACATTTGCTCATAAAACAGCTCTATTTGCACTGTATTTAGGTCCATAATCCAGCTTATTAAAAACGCGTGCTTTTCTCATTATATATTAAAGCACTAGTTATATAATTTTAATTTTTTGTATATTAACAAAGAGCAAGGAGTTCTAATGTCTAAAATATTTATAACATTTTCGTAAATATATACCTAATACTCAAAAACACAAATAGCTGACGCAGCCTACACAGCCGCCAAGCTTAAATGGGATTGGGCAGGTCACGTTTCCCGCATGCCGCATGATCTATAGGCCAAAATCACCACCACCTGGCAGCCGCAGAGCGACAGGAGGCGTCGAGGCCGACCAAGGCGCCGATGGCGCGATGAACTTGACATCTTTTGTACAAACTGGCAAGAGCAGGCTCTTAATAGGGACGAATGGAAAAAAAAGAGGGAGGCCTTTGCCCAGAAGTGGGACAGCAACGGCTAAATAAGATAAGATAAGATATACCTAATGTTGATGAAAATATAATATATAAACAGTTTGTTGCATGAGATTAGTTAAATTTGACAACAAATTAACGTTAATTGATTTTGTAAGCAATAAATTTTAAGTTTTTGTACTTTTTCAATGACTACGCTGTTTGGGAGTATTGCCACTGCTTCGTCACAGCTCCTCATTTGAAAAAAGAAATGCGCGCGCAACGAGAATTCCGCGCGCCATTTTTCAGAAGTATTTTCATTTGCTTTGATTTTTGTGACTACGATGGTTTCAAGCAATGAAGAAGAACTTAATTTAACCCCACAGGAAATAATTACTGGGGCACAAAATGCAAGTGAGTCTCCTTCCAGCAAAATCAAATAAATAAATGGTACAGCAGCGCTGCACTTACTTTCTCGCAATACTCAAGGAAAAACTATCAACCGCAAACTTAAATTTGTAATGCCATACACATAGTATGGAAATACAATATTTACGTTTTTCCAAAAAAATGTTCGAATGAAATATACAGATCAATTCAGAATTCAAATTGTCAAACATTAAAACAAACAATCATCAAACGATTTCGAGTAAATCACATGTTTAACTTTTGGTAGTACTGGAACACCCTTTATATGAATTTTCAAAGATCAATAGATACTACCGTAGGATACTTGCATGGAGATTTTTTTAATTTCCCAACACATGTTCCTTATGGATTATTGTTCAGTTTAGTCTACTGAGCAAGCCCTTTCAGTTTTTGGTACACCATGTGTACTAAATATTATTCAAAAAATCATAAAGAATATCCAGTCAGGTAGACAACCAATCCAGGAGTAATATTATAGAAAATTTTAATAAACTCAATGGAACCAATTTTGGGTAAATGACATATTTACGATTTGGTGGTACAGGAACAACCCTTATATGAAATTACACAGATCATTTGATACTGGCGCAATATATCTTACATGGAGATGCTTGGTCATGCAAAGTTTCATCAAGATTCTATGAGCCGTTTTTGAGAAAACTACAATTTATCATTTTCGTTGTGCTACCCTCAAAATGAGAGCCAGCCAGAAACCACTTAGAACCCTTCGATGGATTTGCATAAAACTCCTAAATTCCAAATATGGTGTCAATCGGACCATTCGTTTAGCCGCTAGGCTAAAGCGTGACGGACAGACCGACCGACCGACGGACCGACCGACCGACCGACCGACCGACCGACGGACGGACATTTTTGGGAGACTTGTTTTTTATGATGTATAAGTGATATAGAACACATTTTTGAGAAAATTAGAAAAACTTTTTTTTCACGAATACAATACCTTTCTCGCTCCGCTCGAAAGTAAAAATACATTCTTGCCTACGAAAAGTTTATTGAATGGAAGAACAGCAAAAATGCCAATTCGTTTTCAGAGAATGTCTTTTTGGCTTATTACAATGAGCTGGCGAATAAGTATAACCTAGCTCTTTGTGGTGTATTTATTCCATGTTGAAAAGTATTGTGAGAACGAAAGATGGATTCGCAGCCCGAACCGCAAAAAGGTAAGCGAATTTGATTCGTTTTTATTAGCAAATGTGTTGCAAAACGTCGTAAGAAGCTTGTGCGCTTTGGTGATTACACCCTCGGCTCTATTACGCCCTCGCCTGCGGCTCGGGCTGCAATTTCTGAGCCTCGGCCGTAATATCCAAAATAGCGCACGTGCATCTTAATGTACTATTACTGTATAAATCAAGGAAAAACTAAAATATTTTTCAATTTTGATCCAGTTTTCTAGTTTCACCAACTACATAAATAACTTTCTATTCCCATATAAATATAGGATTACAAAGTTACATTTGCAGTGAATGAAGCAGTGTACCTGTATATGTATAATATAATGGAATAATAGGTGTAGATAGGTAGAATAATAGGTGTAGATAAATCCGTTGTTAGTATTCAAGAAGTAGAAGATACCGGAAAGGAAAGAAAGTAGGACTATCTACAAAAAGAAATGAGATGCCATCAAAAACATAACTTAAAAAAAAAACAAAAATATTGATATGGTCACTATAAGATATTGTTATGTTAGCTAATTACGTAATAACTTAAGACAGAAGGACCCTTAAGTAGGGAATAAATAAATTAACTGACTTGGTATGATCTCACAACTTTTTACGGTAGAAGAACTGAGTTGCGAGACTTGTTTTTTTACAAGTTATGTTTTTGATGGCTTCAATTTACTTTTAAATATTCTCAGTATTAAATATTCTAGACTTGAGTGAATTACCAGGTCTGTGGTGCTTACCTATAATTTTTTTTCTAAAGATTACCTAATCATTAATGTTTACCTTTGCCTACCCGACGTGAAAGAGGCGTGATTTTATGTATGTATGTTACCTCTGAAGGTTCGAGGACAGTTTAAACATTCGTATTTTTTCAAATTAATTTAAATATTCTCTACTTTAGACGCGCTTCACTCGCAATAAGAGAGGACGCATTAATATTAAAATTAGTTTTCATTTGAACGAGGGTTAGGTCTGACGTGCAAACGTAAGGTTTAGACACTGAAAAATTGTAGCTCGCAGCTTAGCTCGGGAATTTTCAATTTGCGTTATTATTACAGAGACGGGCCACAACCACGCGATCTCGAAAGACGAAATGTTTCAAAACAACGTATAATATATAATATGTGAAAGTTTGTATCGCGCTACGTGCGCACTACAAAGTTCCATAAAACACCATTTTGCTATACGAAACTATCTTACTTTTTGCTCAAAAAAACTGTGTGCGCTTGGATTTTCGAAAATGCAATTTCTTAATCAATGATTGGGTAAAAAAAGGTAAAAAACAATATACTAGAACCTGTATTATTTTTCAATACTAGAACGTTCGTTAGGAAAATCTGCCAAATATCGTGTATATTATTTTATTATTATTGTTTACCCTTGACTAAGATGGGGAATAATATTTATTTTTGTATCTTTTTACTACTCTTACAACCAGTTGCACATAGCGTTTTTAAAATTGAAGCTATTGTTGTCACTTTCTTTGTCAACAAAACAAAAGGAGTCGGAGAAAGAAGAAGGAGAAAGTGCTTTATGTATAAAGACGCTTTGTGCAACTGGCGCATCGTTTTCAAGTAACAAAAAACGATTTAAATATAAGTTTGCTATACTTATAATCTAAAAATGTGAATAAATTATTGTAGATACCTAGATGTTTATGTAAATATTACAAGAAAAATATCTCTAACGAATATCTCTATGTTGTACGCTAACTTAAATAGTATTCGAAAAGTGGATGTCGACGGAGGAGGACGTCATCTATTTCTCTAACTATTCAGACATGTTCAGTTTGACCTCTTGATTGCAAGAAAGTGTATAATGGAGTGTGTGTGTAACATCCCTTAAACATCCAACAAAACTCCAGCAAAAACGCGTGATTTTTTAGAGGGGATTTATCATAGTCACCAAAGCGTTGCGACTGGTGACCGCAGTATGTAAGACGGTACGACACACAGAAAGATGCTGCAGCTCATCCTCCGTTTCAAAAGCCCTTAGTTGCCTCTTATGACACCCACGGCTAGAGATGGGTTGGTACTATTTTTTTCAGATACCACACGGGGCAATGGAGTGTAAACGGTTTCATTTCGACTACTCGTATGAGTGGCTAAATCCTAGGTTCACTAACTTTGGCACTGGCTTCTATATTGTGTACTAGAGTTGCAATGGGCATTATGATAACTATTCAATTCCAATAAATTCAACTAAATAACCAGTGGCATGAACTTCATTGAAAGGTTCTAAAACAATAACAAATAAACTAGTACCGCCGTCGTGATGTCGTAAAATACGCGAATATATTCGCAAACTTTTAGTAGCGTTTTATAACGTTTTAAGGAAGGTTGTAAGAGTTTAATACTAAGACCATTTTTGTATAGCTTTATGCAGTGTTTCAAAATTTTAATGTTTAAAACATGTCTTAGTTTCAATATCAAAACACGCTTGTATTGATTTGTTCCGTTTCACAGAAGTTAGTAAAATGTAATTTAAAGTTCGTCTACTCATATTTTGTCTCATAATATTGTAACATAAAAATATTGCCTTAAGGTAATCACAGGAGTATTGACTGGATTTTTTATTTGCTGTAGTATATTATCCGAGAATGCATTGTTATTCGGATTTCATCGTTTAAGGGTGGATTCAATAGACGTAGACGTAACTTGTTGCGTAGAGGTTTTTCTTCAAACCTGTTTCTAATACTCGTAGCCAACGAGGAAGCCAGTTGGCCACTAGTCCATTAGCCTGTCATCAGTCATCACGGAGTCACGGAACACACATCACGGAATCACGGAGTGAGTCTGGTTTACTGGAATACAAAAGACAAATAGCAGTTGTTGTGTAAAAAAACCAGCGCCTTCGTCAAATCTAGGATTAAACTTGAAATTACGGAGTTGTGCTTGATTGATCAACGCGAAGCTAAAACAACTGAAGTTAGAAAGACGAAATTTGAAGGGTATATAGTTCACAGGTTCGTGATAAGAAAGGATGTTAAGAAAGGCATAGCATAAGGGGGTGAAATAACTTCTTATGAAAAAAAAAAATTCTGATGATGATTACCGTCTATCCTATCGCCACTTTGCGGTTTGATGTTGATTTTTGGGACACCCTGTATATGTTGTTCTAGAAGTCTTACTACATATAATTCATCTCATACCAACGTGTCATGTCACATTTCGAATCAACGGAGTCTTGTCTCGATCAATGCACTAATAAAAACCCTACAACTTTCACACAGACCAGTTTTCGATATTGTAAGTCCTTTTTAAGATATAATCGAAAAACCGGAAAATTACCATTTTTATCGGTATACATACACCCCCCACCACTTAATCACAACTTAAGGAAAACCTAGGATAGAACGTAGTGTATACTTTTTCTCCGTAGGATAGTGAAATTGGTTAGGATTTGAAGTCCGATCCTATATGGAGAATTACTACGAGTACTACCTTTGGGATGGCTCAGCTAAATACCAACTAGTCGCCCAAGAAGCTCGTTGGTGATGAGAAACTAGTGGAAACTAAGGGTTGTATTGATAAATCCCTCTTAAATGTGACTTAAGATGTTTAATTTGTATGTAAAAAGTATGTCTTGCGAGCAATCTCACACTTGAGTGGGATTTATAAATATTTACAACCCTAAGTTTCACAGTCTGGCCCATTGCAGCAAGATTGCACGACTGTCGATCTTTTACAGATTGTACTTCGGTGAGTGTGTCCTACAGCTCCATTAGCTGATGACGCCATTCTACCATCTGGAGTTCAGACGCACCGCAGGATATCACATATCACCCATACTTGGTTGATATTCCGTTCATTTCATCAAAGCGCTTCGCAACATCTATTTTAATGCGCACAGCTAAGGAGTGGAATTTTCTGCCTGCGTCTGTGTTCCCAAGTTCATTCAAGTCGCGAGTGAATAGGCTTCCTTTGGGAAAATTGTTCCAGTGTCGACCTCAAGACTAGATCGAGGTCAAGAGCAAGCCCATTACCAATAAAAAAATGTTTTTAGGAATACGTATAAACAGAATAAAATGAAATTGAACGGAAAAATATTAATAATATCATTGAATCTTACAAAAGTAGGGATCGACTTCGTTTAATATTTTTGTCTAAAACGATCCCACGTCTCGCCGCCGCCGCCGGATCAAAAAATACAATTGTTTCAATTTCGTAAAGCGAATAAATGTTTCAGATTAGTTTTTTACACATACTATATTACTTAATATAGTATGTGTAAAAAACTAATCTGAAACATTTATTCGCTTTACGAAATTGAAATTCGATGACATTCGTACGCAGTTACGTAGTGTAGTCTCGTATTCTCGTTTTCGGGCAAGTATTAGCATATTTGGCGGCGCCTCAGGCGACAGATCCGCTCTATACACTGGCTTTTTGTCAGCGAAATCGGCGCGGGGCGGCTTCACTCACGGCGTGTAAGTATATAAGTTACCATGCGGAAATTGAGTATTATCCATTCGCTATTTGTTAGATTTGCACTTTTAAAAGCCTCTTTTTTATATGTGCTTGTTAAATCGAGTTCGATGTTGCGTCTTTTTATGTGTAGGTAATCCGGGTAATTCTAGTTCTACGTTACGATGTTGATATACCCCAAGTCAGACAACATTAAAAAAACTGCTACTATCACAAACAATTCCTTATACTCGTATTACAAAGAATGTCTCAAAATCTACTCTACCAACCAACCAACTCTACTAGAAGGAAAGCATCCTGTATACAATGTTTTACGTATGAAAGATCACCCAGGATTGCCAGGAGCAGCACAAAGCGACGAGCAAATATATCATTCGGAATGTCATTAAGTCATAAATTATTTATGCCATATTTGCATGCTGTACCTGTTTTTGAAATTGCTTGAAAACAAATGTTTTTATATTGCTATATATTATTAAAGTAATTAAGTTAGTAGGAACCTACTTATTATACATTTTTTAAAATAAATTATAATCATGTGGAGGTGCCTGTTTATCCGAAATTGCCTTAACTTCCACATCATGTCCAAAGCTAACCTTGATCAAAAAATGATAAAAAAACCGATTTCTAATATATTAGTTACAGTACTACCTAGGCGACCGAGCTTCGCTCTATAATAGCCGATTTAACCTAAAAATATCATCGGGTGAGCAAGCTATGCTACTCGCCAACAGATGGCGCTGTAAGTTTCTGTCTAAAACGGGGAATTTACAAAATGCACAAAAACACGGGGAAAACGAATTTTCCCAGACATGAGACCTAGATAGATCGATTTTTTGCCCCCACAAACCCCCGGATGGTAAATTTCATCGAAATCGTTAGAGCCGTTTTCGAGAAATATATTTACAAATATTGCTCGTTTAATAGTTTTTTTTTTTTTTATAGAAAATGGGCTTACTCTTGACCTCGAGCTAGTCTTGAAGACAGAGATGAGGTCTACGATGGAGCGAGCTTGCCCAGAAGAAGCCTATTCACTCGCGACTTGAATAGATTCGGGTTATATGAACTCGGGAACACAGACGCAGGCAGAGAATTCCACTCTTTAGCCGTAAGCATTATAAAAGATGTTTCAAAGCGCTTTGTGCGCATGTGCGGAATATCAACCAAGTATGGGTGATATCCTGCGGTGCGTCTGGACTCCCGATGGTAGAAGGGAGATGGTGGAATAAGCTCGTGGAGCTCTAGAGCACACTCTCCGAAGTACAATCTGTAG